>JACEFZ010002042.1:0-100647 GCA_014155875.1 Cepaea nemoralis
TGTTTGGCTACGGAGAAGAGCTACGTAAAACCCTACTAACCCGGAAAGGTTAACCCGGTCAACAAATGCCCGCAGAAGTCGGATGTGTCGGCCTAACGGCGCAAGAACGCAGCTCTGCTGTAAACAGGCACAATGCAATCACGTCCGAAAAAAACTCTCCAGATGAACGCAGAAGAAGAGGAAGAAGATCCCTACTACCATATATATTAGTGTGTGTGAAAACCTAAGTTCACACCACAACTACCATATATATTAGTCGGCTACCTTTTCCATTACCATATTTGTAATGTATGTTCCAAACGAGCCATACTAATTGGTGATCTCGATTATCAGCATGATCATAAGGGGTGAAATTCAAATTTTTTTTTAAAAGAGCGAATCTGTTGGTCCTCCCAGAATGATAAATTCAACATACATTCAAAACAGAAAGGACGTGTAGGTCCAGCCAGAATTATAAATTCAACATGCATTCAAAACAGAAAGGACGTGTAGGTCCAGCCATAATTATAAATTCAACATGCATTCAAAACAAAATGGACATATGGGTCTACTCAGAATCATAAATTCAACATACATTCAATACAAAAGGAATCTGTGCCGTCCACCCAGAATTAATACTTTAGTGTCGAAGAATTTTCAGAATTGCCAGCGAATTTTCTGACAAAGAAGGGCATCTGTAAAGGGAGTTGGTCACCCCATATCATTATGCAGTGACCTACGATGGTAAAAGATGTCATCCTAATTTTTATGTCGTGTATTGATTTCTCTTTCCAAGTGTGGCATAACCTTCTAAACACGTCCCTATTTCAGTTCAGAAGTGTCGTTTGTCTTTAAAAAAGTATCCTTGGGAAGATCATGGTGTGGCTTTCCCTTTACTTCCACGTTCACATAAAGTGTTTGTTGCATTCGATTGTGTAAGCAAATTCCAACTGTCAAGAGAAGTTAGTGTCCTGTATTGCTCAGATATCCGCTTATTCCTGTACGTACCCGATTGCCACAACTGGTTTTGGCATTTCCCAACAGCAGCTGGATGTGTCCCTTTATCAAGCTGAGATGATGATGGCATTTCTCCTACGTCACAGTAGAGTACTCCGGGGTGATATATAAAATGCTGCAAACTTGTTATCTTATATGTGTTGGTGTTCGGTAAAATATTGATC
Organism: Cepaea nemoralis; assembly: GCA_014155875.1. Lineage (NCBI taxonomy): Eukaryota > Metazoa > Mollusca > Gastropoda > Stylommatophora > Helicidae > Cepaea > Cepaea nemoralis. The sequence goes on from JACEFZ010002042.1 coordinate 1,161, forward strand.
TCAGCGCACATTAGTATTTTCATAAGTGCCCCAGTCAACTCCGAAAAACCACACAATGAGACTTTTGGAAAATTACATGAAAACGGCAGCCAAGGGAACAATCCAAATTATGTATACTACAATCACATGGGAGCTATAAATATATATTCTTTTTAGTGGAGATTTGCTAATGTTGTCTGGGCAGTACCCATTTTCGTCCTGCTGTTTTCGAGTTCCAACTGGTGGGGGAGTTTTGACGTGTGCAACGTAAGAATGGGGCCTCCGAAGTTTTCGCTCTTATCCGATAAGGCTAGACGTGGAATCTACTACCCACTGAGGCAACAATGCAATACGAATAAGATCTGCATGACCCAGAAGCAAACAACGTAATCACTGATCCACCGCTATAACTATATATTGTTGAGGAAGTTGGACACATGTATAGTGGTAGTTTGATATATATATATATATTATATATATATATATATATATATATATATATATATATATATATATATATATATATATATGGTGTGTGTATGTGTGTGTGTGTATTATTGTGAGGATGTAGCAAGACGCATACATAGTGTGTGTATGTATGTAAATCATATTTATGTATGTTATTGTAGAGCATGAAATGGACGCTTCTATGGGTCACTACTTTTGTTTTCTATTACAAATAGGACAACTGAAATGAAGCAGAATTGATTTGCTGAATCTACTGATACACCTAAACAATGGACAACACAACTGAATCTTTCATAATGAATACAACCACGGCTGACGCTATCAGCACAGCTGTGGATACCACATCCACCACCATAGCTACAATAGCTTCAGAAGGTACGCTGTGGGTTACCATGTTTATATATAATCAAGTTAAAATACACATTTAAGGGATTATAACCATCATCATAATAAGTCACGACAAATGAGGTTGACACTTTATGTCTGATTTTTGGTTCTGGAAACTGCTGACGTTCCAGAATGAGGCCGCCTTAGCCAGAGAAGGATAATTTCTCTGCATTTGCTATTTCTACTGTTGATCTCTCCAGTCGTCACAATGTTGTCCATTCTCTTTCTAATCAGTACATGACTAAAGGACACTGTTGGGAGTCTCCGTGGCGAAGTGGTCAAGCCGTTTGACTCGTGCCCCGAAGATCGTGGGTTCAATTCCGGGCCGCGTCCTTCGGTTTACGAGTTAAATGTTTCGGAGACTCCTGTGGGTCGTCGCTAAAAGCTACGGAGTTCGTGCTTTGTGCGACGCTTTCCGTGCTGCGGAAAGAGACCGAGCCACATGGGATCAAACCCGGTGCCCCCGGGAAGGTTAACCCGGTCAACAAATGCCCGCAGAAGTCGGATGTGTCGGCCTAACGGCGCAAGAACGCAGCTCTGCTGTAAACAGGCACAACGCAATCACATCCGAAAAAAAACTCCGGATGAACGAAGAAGAAGAAGAAGAAACCCGGTGCAATGAAGTCGACCCTGGCGACTTTTAAGCGACTTTTGAGAACACTGTTTTATCTTTCTTATAGTTGTGTACATTGTTCTACTGTCATCGGCCTCTCTCATGCCATGTAGTATCTCAGACGGTCCGAGATATTCACATTTGTCTCAGACAGAATTAGCAAAGTCACTATAGGGCGCATAGTTTTCCATTGTCTTTCTACTCAATATAAGCACCATTTCTCTCTATCTGCCTTTGATACTTTTACTAAATATCTTTTCAGTTGTTACGATGTTCTCCATTGTCTTTCTACTCACTACATGACCAAAGAACACTGTTGTCTCTGTTTTATAGTTGTGTACTGTTTTACTATCATCCGCCTCTTCCATGCCATGTTGTATCTCAGACTGTCCGAGATATCCACAACATGTGTCTCAGATTAAGGGATGGAATTAACAGAGTAACAATAGGGGCATAGTCACCAAGCAGTTTCTTGCTATGGGTATGTAATGTAACAGCGCCATTCAATTTTTCAGATCTGAGAGCAAGTAAGAACAGGCAGCCAATCTTTCCCTAACTTTGGCAACCGACGAGCCCATGCGTCGACCCCGCGTCCGAATGTTTGTTGCATTGTTTGTTACAAAACGAGTGACAAAAGTTAGAAGTACCCCGGTATGTCCCAATTTCGTTAACTGTAAAAATATATATTGAGGTCAGTTAAAGTAATGTAACACCATTCAAAGAAAAAGGTAAAGTCACGGTTCCTTTTCCCACACCCTTGGGTAAATTGGCATATGGTGCTAGCAATGTATTTTTTATAGAGCAATCACAGCTCGAGGGGTAACATCACACCGGCCGCCTTTACTTTCCAATACATTTCCTGATATCCATTTTAAGCTGGGTCCTACTGGGTCCAAGTCGAGTCTAAAATAGGCATCGATGTTAATTTCAGCCCATGACCATCGGGCTTACAGGCGAGCGTGCTGGCCACTGGGCTACCGCAGCCCCAACTATTCTAAAATGAGACGATACTTAACACACTCGTCTTGCTTTAAACAACATCAGAATTATTGATTAGAGCTTATAGAAGTAGAACCGAAACAACTACACGACCCATGGACGTCCGGCCGGCAGACAAGCCAGCCACTGCGCCATCGCGGCTCCCAGTATTCTCCTTCTTCTTTCATTTGCTTGAAATGTGTCTATAACTGCAATGTTGTCTCTTGTATTTCCGATCGGAGATCTCTTGTATGAACTTCACTGTCTTTTATAGTTCACTCAGTAGTCCATATAGTTTATCTTCCAATGTTGTGTCTCCAGGTCAGAAGGTTTGCCTGTATATGTCATATTGTGGGCAGTCTTAGAGTATGTGCTCTGCTGTCTGCGACGCCAATCCACGTGTGCAAATAGCTGATTCATCAATCTTGAATTGTGTATACATGTGATTGCGTAATCTATTGTGTCTTGTACGCAGAAGCAGACGTAGAAGAATGATTTGGTCTGGTCTGTTCATAGCCCAGTATTCTAATAATAGACATTATTTAACAATCGTGTTTTACCTTAGGAGGGAGACGGTACCCATACAATTACATGACTACCGGCTTCTCTCAGTGTAGTTGTTTTTGTTGTGTTAACAGGGACACTGCCCACTGTTATTTTAACTGTGGCAGTTCGTTTTCTTTGCCCAAACAAATTAACCCATGTCTGATTTCAGTAATAGAGTATGTCCAAAGTCAACTCTCCCTCTCTAGGCTGTCAAAAATATCTTCTACTGCCTGTAGTACCTTGTAGTGTACGGCAGGCGGATTTTGATCATGAATAATTAAGGCCATCTAGCTAGTGCAGTCGCCTGCGAACTGTGCAGGTTAGGGTTTCCTTTTTATCGCTTAGGGTCCTGTCTAGGCATTGCTTTAAAAATAACAACCGTCTTGGTAAGTTAAATTACTATTTGAAATGAAATAGATTAAATTAAGTAATCTCTGTGACAGATGTGGTTAAATGAATTAATTCAGGAGCATACGTTCATCAGCTGCTACCTGTGTATTCAAAATGGACACAGTTGTTTTTCCTTCACTTCTCTTAGTCTTATAAATGCAAGATATCGTATAGTAGGCCTATATCTTTCAAAAAGCACATATAATAAGAATGTCGATTCACTTTATTTCTTCTTGTGAATCTGCGTATTTGGTCATGTGAGGAGAAGAGAGGCATTGGAGGAACATCGTGACAAATGGATAGATCGAGGGGGGAGGCAGACCAAGAGAAATGATGCTGGATGGATTGAGAAGGTGGCATGGAGGAATATCATCAGTAGAGTTGATCTAGAAAACCAAAGACCGAGATCTGTGGAAAGTCATGAACACCTACGCCAACCGGCATGGCACTTGATGGTGATAATATCATTGCAGGTTCACTACATAATAGGGGCATGGCTAGTGCAGTGAAAAAGAACAAAAAATGCTAGAACAAAAATAAAACACTAACCTGCCGTTCGCGGCGACTGCACTAGCCAGGCGTCCTTAATGCCTCAGTCTCAACTACACCCCCCCCCCCCCCCCCTGTCCTACACTGTCCCCCAGAATTTCTTGTCATCCCTACATTGCGAGTTTTGAAAACCTAGTTGTATGTCATTTTACATGATGTCTCAATCAACCTTAGCATTATTTGGCTGTTATTTTCTAGGAAATTTTATGTTTAGTATTTGCCATTGTTTTCTCAACGGTCGACACTCATAACATTGTGAAAATCAACGCAAGGCGGTCTGCTTCCAAATCACCTGCAGCTGACTTCGAACCCGCTATGTTGGAATTGTGAAACTGCATTCACAACCCCTGAACCACAGACGCCGACATTGCCAGATTTACGCGTACAAAAGAATTATTTGGTTAATTGTCCTTGTTGCTATGGCTACATTACATTACGGCCAGCCTGTAGACTATTGCCTGTTGCAGGATGTGAGTCGCTGGTGGGCAGAGGCCTGACACTATCCAGTACCAGTACCAGCACGGGGACTATAGTCGAGATAGATTGCGATGAGTTTGGACACCGCCCGTCTGGAGGCATCAGCCAGTTGATCTGTCTAACCACCAACAAATGGTCCCCTTCTATACCTGTTTGTGAATGTAAGTTGTTATATACCATGTCTTTTAAAATACAAAAGATTACAGGAAGACTATGTCGTTTTTCACATTTGTTCTACATACAACGTGTAATGAGACTTTACAAACACCATGTAGATTATATCATTATCTCATAGCATACCTCCTTGTGAATGTATGTAATGTTCTAGATTACACCATCTAATATGTATATTAGCACAGCACTACTGTCACAGCTCCATGCAACTAACTTTGTTTGCAAGTCAGTTCCAACGCCAGTCTTTTCTTCCATATGTACATTTTTTATCACACCCTGAATGGTTAAATTTTGTGATTTTCCTCTTTCTCGCTTCCCATGCACACTTGCCTCCATAATTCTCTTTTTTCAAACATTCTTGTATTGACTTTATTAATTTCTCAGTATAATTAACAACGATTGCATGGAAGAACTAATTAAACTGGAGCATTATATACACTATAAGAAAGAGACAAACAGCGTTCATTGGTCATATAATGCGAAGAGAAAACATGGTGATATCTGGAAATATCAGGGGAAAAAGAGGCAGACCGAGTGATATGTTGCTGGATGTACTCATACGGTGGCATGGAGGAATGTCATCAGCAGAGTTGGTCAGATCACCAAGGACCGAGATCTGTGAAACGACATAAACAGACATACATCATCATCGACATCCAATGCCTTGTCGGTTGGTGAGGGCGATCATGCCTCTCCATAAATTGCGATCTCCGACGCCATGGATCAATTCATGTGTTGACCTCCTTCCATGCCATGATACAAGACTCAAGAATCTTCTCACGCTGTCTTCCTCTATCTCTCTTTCCGAAAATATTTCCAGTTGTCTCAACATGTTCCAGTCTTTGTCTTCTTATAACATGGCTAAACAAGGATGACTGTTTCTTTCTGATGTTAATGATAAGTTGTCTTTGCGACTCAGCTTCCCTCAAAACGATTGTTCATTTTGGCTGTCCAACTAATTTTCAGCATTCTTCTATAAAACCACATCTCCAAGCCTTTAATAGCCTGTTAACTAATTGTCCAGGATTCGCAGCCGTATGTTAAAACTGGTTCTATGTAACACCCAAGTGCTTTTTTTTCTAATTTTCAATGACAGTAACTTATTGCACAAAACGTACAACATACAATTTGAGCCAATGCACACATAATTTCCGTGGACTCCTTCAGTTCCCCACACCATCCAACCACATCAAGCTGTGTCCGCAGTATGTAGCAGTAACATCATCTATATCTATAAAACAAAGTGTATGTATGTAAATATGTAAATATGTATGTCCTTTATTTGTTCGCGAACGGCCCATCCGATTGAGATGAAATTTTCTACACACCTTCCTTTCATTCCAGAGCTGTCAACTGTCATAGTTTTTTTTTTCTTCTTCCTCCTCCTCCCTCCTCCCCCTCCCAAAATACGTACGTAAATATATGATGATGATGATGAAAGAATCCCCGAACCAAAACGCTAGGGAAAGGGAAGAAAATGACGTGACTACACAGAATCGTCACACGGCAATCATCATCATCAAGTGCCGTGCCGGCTGGCGTAGGCGTTCATGGCTCTCCGTAGATCTCAGTCTTTGGTTTTTTGGATCAACTCTGCTGCTGATATTCCTCCATGCCACGGCAATATCAATAACAATTCATCTTTTTATGTGTAAGGAAGTTATCTACAGTCGTGTAGAAGGGAAGAACTAGACGAGTATGAATTCGGAATGGCGAACTCTCTCCTCCTCTCTTCTCCTCCCTCTACCTCCTCCCTCCACCCTTCTCCTCTTCCTCCTCCCTCTCATCCCTCTCCCTCCTCCCTCCTCTTTCTCCCTCTTCCTTCTCCCTCTTCCTCTCCCCTCCTCCTCCATCCTCCTCCCTCCTACTCCCTCCGCCTCCTCCCTCATCTTCCCTCCTCCTCCCTCTCCCTCCTCATCCCTCCTCCTCCTCCTGCATCCCTCCTCCTCCTCCTGCCTCCTTCTCCCTCATCATCCTCCCTCCTCTTTCTCCCTTCTTCTCCCTCTTCCCTCTTCCTCCTCCTACCTCCTCCCTCCTCCTCCCTCTACCTCCTCCTCCTCCCTCCACCCTCCTCCTCCCTTCTCCTCCTCTTCCTCCTCCCTTTCCTTCCTCCTCCTCCTCCCTCTACCTCCTCCTCCCCCTACCTCTTTCCTCCTCCCTCCTCCTCCTCTTCCACCTCCCTTTCCTTCCTCCCCTCCTCATTCTCCCTCCTTCCTCTCCCTCCTTCCTCCTCCTCCTTCCTTCTTCTCCCTCTGCCTCCTCCCTCCTCCTCTCCCCTCCTCCTCCCTCCTCCTCCTTCTCCCTCCTTCTCCCTTCTTCTCCTCCTCTCCCCTCCTCCTCATACCCTCTTCCTCTTCCCCTCCTCCCTCTCCCTCCTCGATCCTCCTCCTCCTCTTCCTCCTCCTCCCTCTTCCTCCTCCTTCCTCTTCCTCCTCCTTCCTTCCTCCTCCCTCTTCCTCCCTCTCCCTCCTCCATCCTCCTCCCTCTTCCTCCTCCTTCTTCCTCCTCCTTCCTTCTCCTCCCTCCTCCTCCCTCTTCCTCCTCCTCCTACCTCCTCTCTCCTCCTCCTCCTGCTCCCTGGTCCTCCCTCCTCCTCCTCCCTCTTCCTCCTCCCTCCTCCTCTCCACTCTTCCTCCTACCCTCTTCCTCTTCCCCTCCCCCTCCTCCCTATCCCTCCTCCTCCCTTCACATTCCTCCTCCTCCCTCTTCCTCCTCCTCCCTCCTTTCCTCCTCCTCCTTCCTTCCTCCTCCTCCTCCTCCTCCCCTGCTCCTTCCTCCTCCTCCCTCTCCTCCTCCTCCTCCCTCCTCCCCTCCTCCTTCCTCCTCCTCCCTCTCCTCCTCCTCACTCCTCCTCCTCCCTCTACCTCCTCCCTCCTCCTCCCTTCACATTCCTCCTCCTCCTCCCTCCTCCTCATCCCTCCTCCTCCCTCCTCCTCCTCTCTCCTCCTCCCTCCTCCTCCTCCCTCCTCCTCACCACTCCTCCTCCCTCCTCCTCCTTCTTCCTCCCTCCTCCTCACTCCTCCCCCTCCTCCTTCCTCCTCCTCCCTCTCCGCCTCCTCCCTCCTCCTCCTCCCTCCTCCTCCCTCTACCTCCTCCTCCTCCCTCCTCCTCCCTCTACCTCCTCCCCCCTCCTCCCTTCACATTCCTCCTCCTTCCTCTTCCTCCTCCTCCCTCCTCCTCCTCTCTCCGCCTCCCTCCTCCTCCTCCTCCCTCTACCTCCTCCCTCCTCCTCCCTTCACATTCGTCCTCCCTCCTCCTCCTCCCCTCCTCCTCTTCCCTCCTCCTCCTCCCCCTCCTTCTCCTCCTTCTCCTCTTCCTCCTCCCTCTTCCTTCTCCCTCCGCCTCCTCCCTCCTCCTACTCTCTCCTCCTCCTCCCTCCTCCTCCCTCTCCCTCCTCCTCCCTCTCCTCCTCCTGCTCCCTTCTCCTCCTGCGTTCTCCTCCTCCCTCCTTCTCCCTCCTCCTCCCTCTTCCTCCTCCCTCCTCCTCGCCTCCTCCTCCACCCTACTCCTCCCTCCTCCTCCTAATCCCTCCTCCTCCCTCCTATTCCTCCCTACTCCTCCTGTCTCCTCCCTCCTCCTCCCTCCTCTTCCCTCCTCCACCTCCCTCTTCCTCCTCCCTCCTACATTTACCCAAGACAGACAGACAGTCAGACAGATAGTCGGGAACGGGATCTTATATGACTACTTATATAATTTAAATGAGATGCTCTCCACCATGGGCTGGGCCGGGTCAGACAGACAGACAGACAGATAGATATAGATAGACAGACAGACAGACAGACAGACAGACAGACAGACAGACAGACAGACAGACAGACAGACAGACAGACAGACAGACAGACAGACAGACAGACAGACAGACAGACAGACAGACAGTCGGGAACGGGAACTTATATGACTACTTATATGAATTAAATGAGATGCTCCCCACCAGGAGTTGGGCGATGCCGGGCCGGGTCAGACAGACAGACAGATAGATAGTCGGAACGGGAACTTATATGACTACTTATATGAATTAAATGAGATGCTCCCCATCAGAGTCTGGGCGAAGACGGGCCGGGTCAGACAGACAGACAGACAGACAGACAGACAGACAGACAGACAGACAGATAGACAGACAGACAGACAGACAGACAGACAGACAGACAGACTGACAGACAGATAGTCGGTAACGGGAACGAGAACTTATATGACTACTTATATGAATTAAATGAGATGCTCCCCACCAGAGTCTGGGCGAAGCCTGGCCGGGTCAGCTAGTTATCAATATCAAAAGCCATATCGATAAGCATGGGCGGTCATGTGTCGCCTTCTCACACTATCACCAGAGTCGTGAATCAGATCGGTGTTCTTGTCTCAATTATGCCATATGACCAAGCCATCTTGATATTTACTTCTCAGACTTCCCTTTGTTCTTTTCCCCTGAATCTTGCCAGTTGTCACCAAGTTCTCCAGTTTATTTCTTCTAATAGCATGTCCCCAAAAAAAACTCTTGCTATCCACGTCTAATTTCTCTAATTAGTTTACGGTTTTCGTTTGCTTCTTGTAGGACTTGCTCATTGGTTTTCTGCCTGTCCATAGTTTTCACTGCATTTTCCGCAGAAGCCACATTTCCATTGCCATTAGAAAGTTTCTACTTTGTCTGCTTAGGCAACAAGCAGCACTAGTTTAGTTCTGTTCAGTTTAGTATTTACGATGAAGAAATTCGACCCCATTCAAACTGCTTCTTCCGCGCTGGTTCTTCTTTCTATTCTTTCTCTCTTTCGAGTTAGTACTTAACAGGACTGGCTATGTTTTTTTTTCCAGTTTTTACGTTCTGCAAACTATTAAACGTAAACTTGCCAATGCTGGGTTTGACTGCAACGTTTTGTAAAGGATATGCATATAACTTTTAACACGTACGTTCTAGCTTTTCTAGCCAGCGTGACGCTTCACTTGTCCCGATAGCGTTTATCGCCACGTGACACCAGCTTTCGCCTCTGACGATCATGCTTCCCAACATCAAGGACTTTGGGTAAAACTCAACATGTGACCACATACGAAACACTTCGTGACAGAACCGGATATAATTATTTTAAAAGATTTATGCAGTTCATGCGCAACGGACACAATAAACGCAATGAAAATATTTGAAAACAATGTGCTCTATTAGTGAATTTAATCACAGAAGCTAAAACAGTAAGCTGCACGATTTATTGCCTGGTATGTTTCGCTGCATCTCACCGGGTGCTTAATGACGTGAAGTGAATAAATGAATTATACTTCGGCTAAAATTTTTAAAAGACATAATCGTTGATACTGTTCGGATGGGGAGCATTTGTTATCCCACATTAATTACGCATTTAAAAAGAAGTCTTTCTGTGTGCATAAAAGTGGCTGGAAGCGCATAATTGCAAACGCCTTGGTATATTTGAGCAACTGCTTATTGTTCGTGGAATATGGTATACGAATGTAGCAATAGAAGAATGCTTAAATGTATTCCTTTCAAAGAAACAACATATAATTCTGTAATTAACGTAACCAGCCAGATTTCTGTAGTATGTTTACACCCAGATAATAAGTCATGGATTGTCGACGAGGTCCGGAGAATAAGAGCGCTTACTTTTAAGCTTCCGGTACGCTGATGACGGGGAACGGGACTATACCTCTAAGTCAAATTATGTTGGACTGAAACATTGACTTCTCGTTCAGAAAGCAATGGCAAATTACTGGACGTAAAATTGACTGGGAAATCAACATAGTGTTGATTGCAACGTTCTGCAAAGGACATGTACCACTTTTAATTGATTGCTCAATATACACGTACAATAGTTGCAATGCATTTGAATATTTGGGTACTTTAATATTAGCAGAGGGAAGATGTATTAAAGTAGTTTACAGAACAGCCCAAGGTGGTCGGCGTGATATTAACCACACCACTCATCGGGTGCTGATTTTCACTATAAAACTATTGCCTAGTATCAGATACCATATACACTTCAAAGTCTGGTAAGAATAAAGCAGCGAGGTGTGACGAGGGGATCTGGCCGATGCTCGACGCTCAGAGGAAAGGCGAGACGGACATATAATCAGATTGCTACTGGAACTATTAGTGTTGGAACTCTTCGCTGGCTGCTGAGGATGGGGACGGAGCTCTTATGGGAATGTCCCGAATGCTGTGATGTCGGTTCCTAAATCAATCAATCAATCAATCAATCAGTGTGAAAGTGATCTTTGATTTTATACATCACTGAATCTGTTAGAATCTCAAAACTAAGAGGTAAGACCAGGAGAAGCTTTCAATCAGATAGCGGTGGAACGATTAGTAGTGTGACTCTTCGCTGGCTGTTGAACGAGGAGACGGAGCGCGTATGGGAATGTCCTGAGTGCAGTGATGTCGGTTCTTAGCTCAACTCATCTTTACTGAATCACAGATATGTCACAGTTTCATGGAAACGGGGTCCTTTACTTATATTACTAAACAATAGATATGTTTTTTAATGTATGTGAATCATAAGAACGTACCCGCTAGAGGCAAGCGTCGTTAGGCAGAAACAATTTGAGACCCATAAGTCTAAAGTAATTCCTTCAATGACATCTACATGTTATGTTCCTCCATCCATGGCAGGGTCTTGGGATTTGACAACACAGGAAAAGATCATATTTGGAACAGCTGTGGCTGCAGGATCATTCATTATCGTCATCGCTATTGCCATCTGCATAGCTTACTTCTGCTGTTATAAGAAACGGAAAGAAGAAGACGAAAAGTAAGACATTGTTTTGCTATTTGCCTGTCTGTCTTATCGGCAAGAAAGAGTCCACATGTTAGCCATTAATTCAAGTCCTCTGTTATTCTGTTATCTTCTATTCTATTTCATTAATTCTATCTTCTTCCACGAACCTGTATACACAGTCACGAACTTTTGAGATATGTAAAGACTCAGTTGCATTGTACATTGTTCCATAAGTGATGCAGTCTCCTAGGAAAGATCATACTCGTACAAGGATGGTCTCAACATTGTGCTTCAGATCCGTGGCACTGGCTAGGATATGTATATTTCAAAATGGCACGCGCTATACATATTGTATTGTGGGCGTTTTCTCATTTTGAGATATTAATTGAGGTAGCGGCCAAACTACATAAAATGTACACACATCTTTTTTGCCCTCCTCAAAGAAGCCAAGACAACCAATCAGGGAGAGAATTCCGTTGAAATGAGTAAGGACTCCTTGGTTATTTTTGTTTTAAGAACAGTTTCACAACTGATCTTGTACCTGTTCTTTCTTGGGGTAAAGACGTACGCCTTACTTCTGAACATGTCTGTGCTAGAAGTAAATCAAGACAGATGGGTGTATTCTAAATCTCCTGCCATACGAGACAGTTGCCCTGGTTCAATCTCCAATAAAGACAGGATTATATTTTCAACGGTCGCTACGTCACTGGCGTCGAACCAGTCTCACAAAAATGAGAACCAGAGAATATTGTTTTTAATTTTGTAGGAATTCTGTGGAAAGGTAATGCGAAGAGGAAGGGGAACTGTCCACTTTACCTCATATATTAGGGCCTAGAATATGTGAAGGCCTCACATTTACACCCCACGGTCAGTATTCGCTATGGGACTACTTTTACCTTAGGTTGTAATCAAACACAGACACAACGCAGTGAAAATGACACGTATGACAACATGGACAATTTCCACCGCCCTCTGGCCTCTCTCTCTCTCTCTCTCTCTCTCTCTCTCTCTCTCTCTCTCTCTCTCTCTCTCTCTCTCTCTCTCTCTCTCTCTCTCTCTCTCTGCGCACAACGGCAAATATGGGGATATAGATATGCTGATAGCCCAGAGCCAATGTTCTTACATGGTCAATGTTCTTACAGGGTCAATGTTCTTACAGGGTCAGTGTTCTTAGAGATCAAGATCTGGTGGCCATGTGTTCGAATCTCCATCGAAGTGGATATTTACAAACTGACCTGGTCTTCCATGTGGCCCGAGCCTATAATTAGAACAAGGAAATGTCCTGGGAAGTACAGGCGAGAGGCGTTAAGTTGACCACATCACTTGTCGAGTGCAGACTGGTCTATAGACACATGGGGCTAGCACTACATGCCAAACTGCCAGAAAGTGTGAAACTATACTATAACTATACAATATACAGGGAAATATATGATACATCCATCATGTGACATTATTTAACTATACAATATACAGGAAAATAGAAGATACATCCATCCATCATGTGACATTACTTAACTATACAATATACAGGGAAATAGAAGATACATCCATCCATCATGTGACATTACTTAACTATACAATGTACAGGGAAATAGAAGATACATCCATCCATCATGTGACATTACTTAACTATACAATGTACAGGGAAATAGAAGATACATCCATCCATCATGTGACATTACTTAACTATACAATGTACAGGGAAATAGAAGATACATCCATCCATCATGTGACATTACTTAACAATACAATATACAGGGAATTAGAAGATACATCCATCCATCATGTGACATTACTTAACTATACAATATACAGGGAAATAGAAGATACATCCATCCATCATGTGACATTACTTAACTATACAATATACAGGGAAATAGAAGATACATCCATCCATCATGTGACATTACTTAACTATACAATATACAGGGAAATAGAAGATACATCCATCCATCATGTGACATTACTTAACTAATACAATATACAGGGAAATAGAAGATACATCCATCCATCATGTGACATTACTTAACTATACAATATACAGGGAAATAGAAGATACATCCATCCATCATGTGACATTACTTAACTATACAATATACAGGGAAATAGAAGATACATCCATCCATCATGTGACATTACTTAACTATACAATATACAGGGAAATAGAAGATACATCCATCCATCATGTGACATTACTTAACTATACAATATACAGGGAAATAGAAGATACATCCATCCATCATGTGACATTACTTAACTATACAATATACAGGGAAATAGAAGATACATCCATCCATCATGTGACATTACTTAACTATACAATATACAGGGAAATAGAAGATACATCCATCCATCATGTGACATTACTTAACTATACAATATACAGGGAAATAGAAGATACATCCATCCATCATGTGACATTACTTAACTATACAATATACAGGGAAATAGAAGATACATCCATCCATCATGTGACATTACTTAACTATACAATATACAGGGAAATAGAAGATACATCCATCCATCATGTGACATTACTTAACTATACAATATACAGGGAAATAGAAGATACATCCATCCATCATGTGACATTACTTAACTATACAATATACAGGGAAATAGAAGATACATCCATCCATCATGTGACATTACTTAACTATACAATATACAGGGAAATAGAAGATACATCCATCCATCATGTGACATTACTTAACTATACAATATACAGGGAAATAGAAGATACATCCATCCATCATGTGACATTACTTAACTATACAATATACAGGGAAATAGAAGATACATCCATCCATCATGTGACATTACTTAACTATACAATATACAGGGAAATAGAAGATACATCCATCCATCATGTGACATTACTTAACTATACAATAAACAGGGAAATAGAAGATACATCCATCCATCATGTGACATTACTTAATTATACAATATACACGGAAATAGAAGATACATCCATCCATCATGTGACATTACTTAACTATACAATATACACGGAAATAGAAGATACATCCATCCATCATGTGACATTACTTAACTATACAATATACAGGGAAATAGAAGATACATCCATCCATCATGTGCCATGCCGGTAAGTGTGAAAGGGTACATTACTTAACTATACAGTGTACAAAGAAATAGAAGATACATTCATCCATCATGTGCCATGCCGGTATGTGTGAAAGTGTACATTACTTAACTATACAATATACAGGGAAATAGAAGATGCATCCATCCATCATGTGCCATGCCGGTAAACGTAGGCGGTCATGACTCGCCATTTCACTGGGCCACCAGTGTCGTGGATCTGCTCAGTGTTCCTGTCTCGACCATGCCATGTGGTCAAGCCATCCATGTTTTACTTCTCTGTCTTCCTCACGATCTTGCCAGTTTTCACCAAGTTGTCCAATTTAATTCTTCTCATAACATGTTCAAAAGATTTTGACTGCCTACGTCTAATTTCTCTAATCAATTTACGATTTTCATTTGTTTCTTGTAGTACTTGTACGTAAAGATCACTAAGTTTATCAGCGGACTGATTTTTAAATGGCCAGCAACGCTTGGTAATATCATTAGTGTTTCGTCATGATCATGCGCCAAGCTGATAAGAATGAGCCGTCATGTTTCGCCATCTCGCACGATCACCAGAGTCGTAGATCAGTTCCATTGGTATTTACGTTACTTATTCTGCTATCTCATCATAACTGTTTTTTTTTTTAAATTAGGTAGTTAGTTAGTTATTTACTTTATTTATTTATTTTAGAATATACGACTCTAGTTATCATGAATCCAGTCCACGAACCGGGTACGAGCGGCCTTACCAGGAAAGAGAATCGTATCCTATAACCTATCTGGCATATCAAGAGTAAGATGTCATTTCTTCTCTAATTGTTATTATTGTAGTTTATGGTTTACTTTTCCAGAGAACGGTTAAATATTATTGTCATTAATATACCTTTTAGTGACATTGATTTGAAAATACTTTCCTGATTAAAAGAAACTTGAGATATAATAAACCTTTTAAAGTGATAAATTATTTGACGACAATAATAATAAAATTAAGTAGTAGTCGTCGTCGTCGTCGTAGTAGTAGTAGTAGTAGTAGTAGTAGTAGTAGTAGTAGTAGTAGTAGTAGTAGTAGTAGTAGTAGTAGTAGTAGTAGTAGTAGTAGTAGTAGTAGCAGCAGTTGCAGTAGTAGTAGTAGTAGTAGTAGTAGTAGTAGTAGTAGTAGTAGTAGTAGTAGTAGTAGTAGTAGTAGTAGTAGTAGTAGTAGCAGCAGCAGTTGCAGTAGTAGTAGTAGTAGTAGTAGTAGTAGTAGTAGTAGTAGTAGTAGTAGTAGTAGTAGTAGTAGTAGTAGTAGTAGTAGTAGTGGTAGTAGTAGTAGTAGTAGTAGTAGTAGTAGTAGTAGTAGTAGTAGTAGTAGTAGTAGTAGTAGTAGTAGTAGTAGTAGTAGTAGTAGTAGTAGTAGTAGTACAAGAAGAAGAAGACTTCACAAACTAAACTACACAATAAACTGAATAAATAGTATACATTCATCATTTCCCTCATCTGTTTTCTGACCACCCCTTATCCTCTCTAAGAAAACATGACTTGCAGGTCTTGCAAATTTGGCACAAATTATTCACGAAGATGTACCGGAGAGAAAGGAAGATCTTGCTTGATGACTGTACCATAAGCATCATCACTGAACATATAACCGCTCTACTAAACTATATACAGATAAAGAAGAGGACAAGTAGAAGAAGTTACAATAAATAATGAAGTGTTTATCAAAATGTATTATCGTACTATCTACAAAGTTAACAACATTCATTCGAATTCATGTAGAAACAAACGTTGAGTTAAGAATAGCGAATGAAGCAAATATTATAAAAAGTAACTCAACAAAACATGAGAATAATGTAAGATAGGTTTACCATGGAAATAACTACCCACCATCAACAAATTATGCTCCAACATCATAAGGGAAGAAATACAAGCTAGAATCAACTCTGGAAATAAGATATACTATGCACTACAACATCTACTAAAATCAAAGGCGCTATCTCGTAACACCAAAATCACAATATACAAAACACTGATCAGACCAGTTGTGCTGTATGGCTCTGAAACCTGGAGTACAACGAAAGGAGACGAAGCCTTGTTACAAACCTTTGAGAACAAAATTTTAAGACGCATCTTTGGACCCATTAGGGATACACAAAGTGGAGAGTGGAAAGAAGAAGTAACAAAGACATTTATGATCTGTTTAAGTCCCCCGCTAATCACTGGTATCATGAAGGCTAATAGACTACAATGGCTGGGGCATATAGAAAGAATGGAAGATAATAGGGAAACAAAACTCGCTTACACTCAGGAAATAAATGATCGTAGACCCGAGGTAGACCAAGAAGGCGGTGGAGAGATAAAAAAACATGTTTACAAAAACCCTACAAAAAAAACGTAATGGAATCGTAAGGAGCAATTTTTTTTTTAACCCTTGGGGCGGGGGGTTTTTCCCCCAAAAAAACCCCTTTTTTGGGGGTTTTTGGGAAAACCCCGGGCCGGGGGGGGGGTTTTTTTTCCCCAAACCGGGGGCCCCCAAAAAGGGGTTTTTTTTTCCCTTTTTTTAAAAAAAAAAAAAATTTTTTCCTTTTTTCCCCCAAAATTTTTTAAAAAATTTTTTTGGGTTAATTTTTTTTCCCCCCCCCCAATGAAAATTTTTTGGGGGGAAAATTTTTTTTTTTAAAAAAAAAGTCCCCCCAAAATTTTTTTTTTTTAAAAAAATTTTTCTTTTTTTTTTTTACCCCTTTTTAAAATTTTTGGATTTTCCCTTTTTTTCCCCCTTCCCCAAAAATTTTTTTTTTTTTTTTTTTTTTTTTCCCCGTTTTAAATTTTTTTTAAAAATTTTAAAATTCCCCTTTTTTTAAAAAAAGGGAAAAAACCCCCAAAAAAAAGGGGGAAAAAAATTTTTTTGGGGAAATTGGGGGGAAAAAAAAAAGGGGTTGGGGGTTTTTGGGGGGGGGGGTTTTTTTTAAAGGGGCCCTTTCCCCCCCCTTTGGGGGAAAAACCCCCAAAAAAAAATTTCCCTTTTTTTTCCCCCAAAAAAATTTTTGGGGTTTAAAAAAAAAACCCCCAAAAAGGAAAGAAAAAAACCCCCCCCGGGTTTTTTATTTTTTTCCTTTTTTTTTTGGAAAAAATTTTTTTTTCCCCCCCTTTAAAAATTTTTTTTTTTTTTAAAAAATTTTTTTCCCAACCCCCCCAAAAAGGTTTTTTTTCCCCTAATTTCTTTTTAAAAAAACCCCCTTTTTAAACCCCCCTTTTTTTGGGAAAAATTTTGGGGTTTAAAAAACCCCAAATTTTTTTTTCTTTTTTTGGGAAAAAAATTAAAAAAAATTTTTTAAAAAGCCAACCAAAAAACCCCCGGGCCCCCTTTTCCCCCCCCCCCCCTTTGAATTTCCCTTTTTTTCCATAAAAATTTTTTTTTGTTTTTTTTTTTTTTTTTAAAACCCTTCCGGGGGGGGAAAAAATTTCCTTTTTAAGGGGAAATTTTTTTTTTTTTTTTCCCCCCCCCCCCCCAAAAAAATTTCGAAATTTAATTTGAAAAAAGGGCCCCCAAAAAAGGGAAAAAGGGAAAAAAAAGGTTTTGGGGGGCCCCCCCCTTTTAATTTTTTTTTTTTTTTGGGGAAAAACCCCTTTTTTTTCCCCGGTTTCTTTTTTTTGGGTTTTTAAAAAATTCCCCTTTTTTTTTTTTTGGGTTTTTTTTTAAAAAAAAACCAAAAGGGTTTAATTAAAAGGGCCCCCCTCCCCCCCTTTTTTTCCCCCCCCCCCCCCCCCCCTTTTTTTTTTAAACCCCCCTTTTTTTTTTTTTCCCCCTTCCCCCTTTCCCCCCCCTTTTTTTTTTTCCCCCCCCTTTTTTTCCCCCTTTTTTTTCCCCCCCCCCCCTTTTTTCCCCCCCTTTTTTTTTTTAAAACCCCCCCCTTTTTTTTTTTTTCCCCCCCTTTCTTCCCCCCCCCCCCCCCCTTTTTTTTTTCCCCCCCAACTTTTTTTCCCTTTTTTTTTTTTTTTTCCCCCCCTTTTTTTTTTTTTTTTCCTTTTTTTTCCTTTTCCCTTTTTTTTTTTTTTTCCCCCCCCCCTTTTTTTTTTTTCCCCCCCCCCCCCCCTTTTAAACCCCCCCTTTTTTTTTTCCCCCCCCCCTTTTTAAAATTTTCCCCCCCCCCCCTTTTTTTTGGGCCCCTTTTTTCCCCTTTTTTCCCCCCCCCCCCCCCCCCCCCGCCTTCCCCCCTTTCCCCCCCCCCCCCCCTTTTTTTCCCCCCCCCCCCCCCCCCTTTCCCCCCCCCCCTTTTTTTCCCCCTCCCTCCCCCCTTTTTCCCCCCTTTTTTTTTTTCCCTTTCCCCCCCTTTTTTTTTTTTTTCCCCCCCCTTTTTTTTTTCCCCCCCCCCCTTTTTTCCCCCCCCCCCTTTTTCCCCCCCCCCCCCCCCCCCCTTTCCCCCCCCTTCCCCCTTTTTTTTTTTCCCCTTCCCAACCCCCCCCCCCCCCCCCCCCGGCCCCCCCCCCCCCCTTTTCCCCCCCCCCCCCCCCTTTTTCCCCCCCTTTCCCCCCCCCCCCCCTTTCCCCCCCCCCCCCTTTTTTTAAATTTTTTTCCCCCCCCCCCCCCCCTTTTTTTTTCCCCCCCCCCCCCCCCCTTTCCTTTTTTTTTTTTTTTCCCCCCCCCCCCTTTTTTTCCCCCCCCTTTTCCCCCCCTTTTTTTTTCCCCCCCTTTTTCCCCCCCTTTTTTTTTCCCCCCCCCCTTTTTTAAAACCCCCCTTTTTTTCCTTTTTTTTTCCTTTCCCCCCTTTTTTTCCCCCCCCCCCCCCCCCAAAACCCCCCCCCCCTTCCCCCCCCCCTTTTTTTCCCCCCCCCCCCTTTTTTCCCCCTTTTTTTTTTTTTTTTTCCCCCCCGCTTCCCCCCCCCCCCCCCCCTTTTTTTTTCCCCCCCCCCTTTTTTTTTTTTTTTTCCCCCCCTTTTTCCCCCCGGGGCCCCCCCCCCCTTTTTTTCCCCCCCCCCCCCCCCCCAAAATTCCCCCCCCCCCCCCCAAAAAAAAAAACCCCCCCCTTTTTTTTTTTTTTTTTTTTCCCCCCCCCCCCCCCCAAAAAAGGGGGAAAAAGCGGGAACTTTTTTTAAAAAATTTTTTGGGTTTAAGGGGCCCCCCCCAAAACCCCAAAAAAAATTTGGGCCCCCCGGGCCAAAAAGCCCAAAAAACCCAACCCCCCCCCCAAAAAAAAAAAAAACCCCCAAAAAAAAAAAAATTTAAGTTTTTTTTTTTTTGGGGGGGGGCCCCCCCAAAACTTTTTTTTGGGGGAATTTTTTTTCCTTTTTAAAAAAAACCCCCCCCCCTTTTTTTTAAAAAAAACCCCCCCGGAAAAAAAAAAAAAGGGGGTTTTTTAAAAAAAGACAGAAAAAAAAATAAAAAAATTTGGAAGGGAAAATTTTTTTGGGGTTTTTTAAAAAAAACCCCCCCAAAATTGGGGGCCGAAGTTGGGGGTAAAAAATTATCAATATCAAAAGCCATATCGATAAGCATGGGCGGTCATGTGTCGCCTTCTCACACGATCACCAGAGTCGTGAATCAGATCGGTGTTCTTGTCTCAATTATGCCATATGACCAAGCCATCTTGATATTTACTTCTCAGACTTTCCCCTTTTTTCTTTTTCCCCCGAATCTTGCCAGTTGTCACCAAGTTCTCCAGTTTATTTCTTCTAATAGCATGTCCCCCAAAAAAAAATCTTGCTATCCACGTCTAATTTCTCTAATTAGTTTACGGTTTTCGTTTGCTTCTTGTAGGACTTGCTCATTGGTTTTCTGCCTGTCCATAGTTTTCACTGATTTTCCGCAGAAGCCACATTTCCATTGCCATTAGAAAGTTTCTACTTTGTCTGCTTAGGCAACAAGCAGCACTAGTTTAGTTCTGTTCAGTTTAGTATTTACGATGAAGAAATTCGACCCCATTCAAACTGCTTCTTCCGCGCTGGTTCTTCTTTCTATTCTTTCTCTTTTTCGAGTTAGTACTTAACAGGACTGGCTATGTTTTTTTTTCCAGTTTTTACGTTCTGCAAACTATTAAACGTAAACTTGCCAATGCTGGGTTTGACTGCAACGTTTTGTAAAGGATATGCATATAACTTTTAACACGTACGTTCTAGCTTTTCTAGCCAGCGTGACGCTTCACTTGTCCCGGGTAGCGTTTATCGCCACGTGACACCAGCTTTCGCCTCTGACGATCAGCTTCCCAAATCAAGGACTTTGGGGGAAAACTCAAATGTGACCACATACGAAACACTTCGTGACAGAACCGGATATAATTTTTTAAAGATTTTTGCAGTTCATGCCAACGGACAAATAAACCAAGAAAATATTTGAAAACAATGTCTCTATTAGTAAAATTTTAAACACAGAAGCTAAAACAGTAAGCTGCACGATTTATTGCCTGGTATGTTTCGCTGCTTTTCACCGGGTGCTTAATGCCCTGAAGTGAATAAATGAATTATACTTCGGCTAAAATTTTTAAAAGACATAATCGTTGATACTGTTTGGATGGGGGGCATTTGTTATCCCACATTAATTACCATTTAAAAAGAAGTCTTTCTGTGTGCATAAAAGTGGCTGGAAGGGGCCCTAATTGCAAAAGCCTTGGTATATTTGAGCAACTGCTTATTGTTCGTTTAATATGGTATTTGAATTTTAGCAATAGAAAATGCTTAAATGTATTTCCCTTTTAAAGAAACAACATATAAATTTTGTAATTAACTAACCAGCCAGATTTCTGTAGTATGTTTACACCCAGATAATAAGTCATGGATTGTCGACGAGGTCCGGGGGAATAAGAGCGCTTACTTTTAAGCTTCCGGTACGCTGATGACGGGGAACGGGACTATACCTCTAAGTCAAATTAAGTTGGATTTAAACATTGACTTCTCGTTCAGAAAGCAATGGCAAAATTACTTGGACCGAAAATTAAAATTGGGGAAATTTTAACAAAAGTGTTGGTTGCAACCCTTTTGGAAAGGACATTTTACCCCCTTTTTTGGTTCCCCTTTCCTTACAATATTCCCAATTTCTTTAAATTTGGGACTTTAAATTTTTCCCAAAAATTGATTTTTTGTTTTTTCGAAAGCCCAATTCCTAAAATTAACCCAAATATGGGTGCTTTTTTTTTTCCCTTTTAAAAATATTCTAGAATCGATAACCCTTTAATTCAAAGGCTTTAAGGTGCAGCGAGGGGTGCCAGGGGCTGGCCCATGTTGCCTCAGAAAAGGGGAGCCTTAAAAAACAATTTTTTACTGGAAATATTTTTTAATTTTTCGCTTTTTCTTTGAAAAGGAAAGGGGCCCAATTTTTTTATTGGGTGTCCCCAATGGTAATTTTTCCCAAATAATTTAAAATTTTAATCCCAATTTCCCCTTAAAGTTAATTTTTTTGATTTTATCATCATTAAACTTTGTTTTCAAATTTTAAAATAAAAGGGAATTTTTAATTTAATTGGGTTTGGGCATTAGGTTTTATGAATTTTTGGTTTTGGTGTTTTAACAGGAACGGGGGCCTTGGGAAAGTCCGAAACCGTATTTGGGTTTTTAGCTCCCAATCATCTTTACTTTCCAAATTTTGTCAGGGTTTCAAAAAGGGGAAACCGGGGTCCTTTCTTATTTCAAACCCAAAAGATTGTTTTTAAATGTTTGTTTTCTAAAAAGAGCTTTTTTGAGGCAAGGGGGTTGGAAAACCCCAATTTGAACCCAAAGGTCTTTAAAGTAAAACCTTTCATAACCCCAAAAATGGGTTTTGGTTTCCTTAAAACCCGGGATTTTTATTTAAACCAGGAAAAGGGTCTTTTTTCCTTTCCTTTTCAAATCCCCTTCATTAAACTCTTCCTTCCATTTTTTCAAGCTTCCCCTTTGCTTTTATAAGGGAAAAGGAAAAAAAGAAGGGGGAAAAGTTCATTGTTTTGCTAATTTTTTTGCCCCTTTTTTTATTGGAAGAAAAGTTTCCCAATTTTTGGGCCCTTAAATTTCCCAAAAACCCTTTTTTTTATTTGTTATCTTTTTTTCCCCCCTTTTAAATTTTTCCTTTTCTTCCTTTCCAAAAAATTTACCAACCTTTAGGCTTTGAAAAATTTTTTAAAGGGTTTAGGTTTGCTTGTTTGTTCCATGTATTCCCTTTTTCCTAGGAAAATCATTACTCGTACCCGGTTTTCTAAATTTTTCTTAGATTCCCCGGTTAAAGGATTTATTTTCAAAAGGGACGTGAAAGCTTTAAAATTTGGGCTTTTCCAAAAATTTTGAGAATTAAATAAAAACAGCCCAATGGCCCGGGGATTTAAACCAACCCCTAAAGGGTACACACAAAAACTTTTTGGGGTTTCAAAAACCAAACAAACCCAAAGGGAAAGGAATTTTTTGAAAAAATTTTTTACTCCTTGGAATTTTTTTGTTAAAAAACTTTAAAACTAAAGGTGACCGGGCTTTCTTGGGTTTAAAGAAAGGGGGCCTTCCCCTTTTGAACAAGGGGGGAGGGGAGGGGAAGTTGATCAAAATATGTGGGGGTTTTCTAAATCTCTTTACGAAACAGTTGCACAGGTTTTTAAAAGGGGCCAATAAAAACAAAGGGTTGTTTTTTAATGTTTTGGCATTGGCGTCCCCCAACCAAGGGCTTCAAAAAATTTTAGACCCCAAAAAAGTTTTTAAAATTTTGTTTTGGTTCCTTAAACCAAAGGAAAAGGGGGGGAATTTTTCCACAAAAAAATATTTGGGCCAGTTGGTGAAAGGTCACATTAACCCCACGGCTATTGCCATTGGGGGTACTTTTTCCCTTTGGTTTAAAAACAAAGAAAAGAGGGAAAATGACAGTTTTTCAAATTTTCCTGTCCACCCCCCGGGTCCCTTTGCCTTTTTCCGCCCCCTTTTTCTTTAAACTTCTTTCTTTTCTTTTCTTCTTCTTCCCCCTGCCGCACAACGGAAATGTGGGGATTTTAAGATAAGTGATAGCCCAGGGTCAATGTCAAGGGGGGTTTAAATTTTTCTTCAGGGGCAATGGCTTAAAGGGTAATTTCTTAGGATCAAGATTGGGGGCCATTTTGAATTTAAAGAAGGGAAACTTTCAAAAAAAACCCTTTTTTTTTGGGCCCCCTTAAAAGAACCAAGGGAAACCTGGGAAGTTCCGGGAGAAAGGCCCGGGTTTTTTGTTTTGAACATTTTACCTGATCGACCCGGTTTTTTCCTTTGGGGTAAAAACTACGCCAAAATTCCGAAAGTTTGCTAAATAAATCAAAAAGGGGAAAAAAAAAATCTCCTCCATAGGACATTCCCTTTTAATTCCCAAAAAAACAGGGGAAAAATTTAAAAAATCCTCCTCATGGGGGAACCCTTCTTAAAAAAAATGGAACCCGGGAAATTGGTTTTTAAAATTTTGTGGGAAATTCTTAAATAAAAGGAAGGGAAAAAAAGGGGGAAAATTCCACTTTACCCCTTATTAACCCAAAATGTAAGGGAAATTTTAAAGGTCATATTTCCTATGGGACATTTTTCCCTTTTTAAAAAAAACAAGAAAAAGGGAAAAAAGAAGATAAAAATCCAATTTTCCCCCCCTTGGCCTTCTTTCCCTTCCTTTCCCTTTTTTCTCCCTTTTCCCTTTTTTTCCCTTTCCCCTTTCCCCTTTCCCTTTACAAGGGAAATAGGGAAAGATACATCCCAACCAATGTTCTTACTTCAATTTTTTTACAGGGAAAAAGAAGGGGGCATTTTTTAAAACAAAACTGGGGGCCCTTTTCAATCTATAAGGGAAATTTTAAAATACCCCCATTCCCACCATTTGAAAAAAATTCCCTTAAAACAATTACCCCAAAATTTACAAGGGAAATGGGAAAATACATCCAAAACCAAAATGTGAAATTACTTAACTATACAATATACAGGGAAATAAAGATACATCCCAAACATGTGACATTATTTTAAATATACAATTTACAGGGAAAAAAGAAGATACCCTCCATCCATCATGTGACATTACTTAACTATACAAAATACAGGGAAATAGAAGATACTCCATCCATCATGTGACATTACTTAACTTAAAAATTTTTAAAGGGGAAAAAGAAGATACATCCATCCATCATGTGACATTACTTAACTATACAATTTACAGGAAAAAAGAAGATACATCCATCCATCATGTGACATTTCTTAACTATACAAAAAAACAAGGGGAAAAAAAAGATACATCCATCCATCATGTGACATTATTTTAAATATACAATAAACAGGGAAATAGAAATACATCCATCCATCATGTGACATTATTTTAATTTTACAATATACAGGGGAAAAAGAAGATACATCCATCCAAACATGTGACATTACTTAACTATACAATATACAGGGGAAAAAGAAGATACATCCCATCCATCATGTGACATTACTTAACTATACAATATACAGGGAAATAGAGATACATCCATCCATCATGTGACATTACTTAACTATACAATATACAGGGAAATAGAAGATACATCCATCCATCATGTGACATTACTTAACTATACAATATACAGGGAAATAGAAGATACATCCATCCAGCATGTGACATTACTTAACTATACAATATACAGGGAAATAGAGGATACATCCATCCATCATGTGCCCTTACTTAACTATACAATAAACAGGGAAATAGAAGGGTACATCCATCCTTTATGTGGGCATTACTTAACTATACAATAAACAGGGAAATAGAAGATACATCCATCCATCATGTGACATTACTTAATTTTACAATATACAGGGGAAAAAGAAGAACATCCATCCATCATGTGACATTATTTTAAATATACAATATACAGGGGAAAAAAAGAAGATACATCCATCCAACATGTGACATTACTTAAATATACAATATACAGGGGAAAAAGAAGGGTACATCCATCCTTTATGTGACATTACTTAACTATACAATATACAGGGAAAAAAGAAGATACATCCATCCATCATGTGCCCTTCCTTAAAAAAAGGGAAAAAAAAGGGTTTACATTACTTTTTAAATATACAATTACAAAGGGGAAAAAGAAGACCTCCCCCCCCCCTCCTCCTTTTCCCCTCCTCCCCCCCCCCTCCTTCTCCCCCTTCCTCTTCCTCCCCCCTTTCCTTCTCCCTCCGCATCCTCCCCCTCCTACTCTCTCCTCCCCTCCCTCCTCCTCCCTCTCCCTTCCCCCTCTCCTCCTCCTGCTCCCTTTCTCCTCCTGCGTTCTCCTCCTCCCTCCTTCTCCCTCCTCCTCCCTCTTCCTCCTCCCTCCTCCTCGCCTCCTCCTCCACCCTACTCCTCCCTCCTCCTCCTTAATCCCTCCTCCTCCCTCCTATTCCTCCTACTCCTCCTGTCTCCTCCCTCCTCCTCCCTCCTCTTCCCTCCTCCACCTCCCTCTTCCTCCTCCCTCCTACATTTACCCAAGACAGACAGACAGTCAGACAGATAGTCGGGAACGGGATCTTATATGACTACTTATATAATTTAAATGAGATGCTCTCCACCATGGGCTGGGCCGGGTCAGACAGACAGACAGACTAGATAGATAGACTAGATAGACAGACAGACAGACAGGACAGACAGACAGACAGACAGACAGACAGACAGACAGACAGACAGACAGACAGACAGACAGTCGGGAACGGGAACTTATATGACTACTTATATGAATTAAATGAGATGCTCCCCACCAGGAGTTGGGCGATGCCGGGCCGGGTCAGACAGACAGACAGATAGATAGTCGGAACGGGAACTTATATGACTACTTATATGAATTAAATGAGATGCTCCCCATCAGAGTCTGGGCGAAGACGGGCCGGGTCAGACAGACAGAAGACAGACAGAAGACAGACAGGACAGACAGACAGACAGGACAGCTAGACAGAACCAGACAGACAGACAGACAAGGACAGATACGTCCCCCCCCCCCCCCCGGTTAACGGGAAACGAGAACTTATATGACTTACTTATTATGAATTTAAATGAGATGCTCCCCACCACGAGTCTGGGCGAAGCCGGGCCGGTCAGCTAGTTATCAATATCAAAACCCCATATCGATAAGCATGGGCGGTCATGTGTCGCCTTCTCACACTATCACCAGAGTCGTGAATCAGATCGGTGTTCTTGTCTCAATTATGCCATATGACCAAGCCATCTTGATATTTACTTCTCAGACTTCCCTTTGTTTTTTTTCCCTGAATCTTCCCAGTTGTCCCCAAAGTTCTCCAGTTTTTTTTCTAATAGCATGTCCCCAAAAAAAACTCTTGCTATCCACGTCTAATTCTCTAATTAGTTTACGGTTTTCGTTTGCTTCTTGTAGGACTTGCTCATTGTTTTCTGCCTGTCCATAGTTTTTACTGCATTTTCCGCAGAAGCCACATTTCCATTGCCATTAGAAAGTTTCTACTTTGTCTGCTTAGGCAACAAGCAGCACTAGTTTAGTTCTGTTCAGTTTAGTATTTACGATGAAGAAATTCGACCCCATTCAAACTGCTTCTTCCGCGCTGGTTCTTCTTTCTATTCTTTCTCTCTTTCGAGTTAGTACTTAACAGGACTGGCTATTTTTTTTTTCCAGTTTTTACGTTCTGCAAACTATAAACGTAAACTTGCCAATGCTGGGTTTGACTGCAACGTTTTGTAAAGGATATGCATATAACTTTTAACACGTACGTTCTAGCTTTTCTAGCCAGCGTGACGCTTCATTTGTCCCGATAGCGTTTATCGCCACGTGACACCAGCTTTCGCCTCTGACGATCATGCTTCCCAAATCAAGGACTTGGGTAAAACTCAAATGTGACCACATACAAAAACACTTCGTGACAGAACCGGATATAATTATTTTAAAGATTTATGCAGTTCATGCGCAACGGACACAATAAACGCAATGAAAATATTTGAAAACAATGTGCTCTATTAGTGAATTTAATCACAGAAGCTAAAACAGTAAGCTGCACGATTTATTGCCTGGTATGTTTCGCTGCATCTCACCGGGTGCTTAATGACGTGAAGTGAATAAATAAATTTATACTTGGGCAAAAATTTTTTTAAAAGACTAATCGTTGATACTGTTCGGATGGGGAGCATTTGTTATCCCACATTAATTACGCATTTTAAAAAAAAGTCTTTCTGTGTGCATAAAAGTGGCTGGAAGCGCATAATTGCAAAAGCCTTGGTATATTGAGCAACTGCTTATTGTTCGTGGAATATGGTATACGAATGTAGCAATAGAAGAATGCTTAAATGTATTCCCTTTTAAAGAAACAACATATAATTTTGTAATTAACGTAACCAGCCAGATTTCTGTAGTATGTTTACACCCAGATAATAAGTCATGGATTGTCGACGAGGTCCGGAGAATAAGAGCGCTTACTTTTAAGCTTCCGGTACGCTGATGACGGGGAACGGGACTATACCTCTAAGTCAAATTATTTTGGACTGAAACATTGACTTCTCGTTCAGAAAGCAATGGCAAATTACGGGACGTAAAATTGACTGGGAAATCAACATAGTGTTGATTGCAACGTTCTGCAAAGGACATGTACCATTTTTAAATTTGATTGCTCAATATACACGTACAATAGTTGCAATGCATTTGAATATTTGGGTACTTTAATATTAGCAGAGGGAAGATGTATTAAAGTAGTTTACAGAACACCCCAAGGTGGTCGGGTGATTTTAAACCCACCCACTCATCGGGTGCTGATTTTCACTATAAAACTATTGCTAGTATCAGATACCATATACACTTCAAAGTCTGGTAAGAATAAAGCAGCGAGGTGTGACGAGGGGATCGGGCCGATGCTCGACGCTCAGAGGAAAGGCGAGACGGACATATAATCAGATTGCTACTGGAACTATTAGTGTTGGAACTCTTCGCTGGCTGCTGAGGATGGGGACGGAGCTCTTATGGGAATGTCCGAATGCTGTGATGTCGGTTCCTAAATCAATAAATCAATCAATAAATCAGTGTGAAAGTGATCTTGATTTTATACATCACTGAATCTGTTAGAATCTCAAAACTAAGAGGTAAGACCAGGAGAGCTTTCATCAGATAGCGGTTGAACGATTAGTAGTGTGACTCTTCGCTGGCTGTTGAACGAGGAGACGGAGCGCGTATGGGAATGTCCTGAAGTGAAAGTGATGTCGGTTATTAGCTCAACTCATCTTTACTGAATCACAGATATGTCACAGTTTCATGGAAACGGGTCCTTTACTTATATTACTAAACAATAGATATGTTTTAATGTATGTGAATCATAAGAACGTACCCGCTATAGGCAAGCGTCGTTAGGCAGAAACAATTTGGAGACCCATAAGTCTAAAGTAATTCCTTCAATGAATCTACATGTTATGTTCCTCCATCCATGGCAGGGTCTTGGGATTTGACAACACAGGAAAAGATCATATTTTGAACAGCTGTGGCGCAGGATCATTCATTATCGTCATCGCTATTGCCATCTGCATAGCTTACTTCTGCTGTTTATAAGAAACGGAAAGAAGAAGACGAAAAGTAAGACATTGTTTTGCTATTTGCCTGTCTGTCTTATCGGCAAGAAAGAGTTCACATGTTAGCCATTAATTCAAGTCCTTTGTTATTCTGTTATCTTCTATTTCTATTTCATTAATTCTATCTTCATTCCACGAACCTGTACACACACTCACGAACTTTTGAGATATGTAAAGACTCAGTTGCATTGTACATTGTTCCATAAGTGATGCAGTCTCCTAGGAAAGATCATACTCGTACACGGTTTTCTCAACATTGTGCTTGAGATCCGTGCCACTGGCTAGGATGTGTATATTTCAAAATGGCACGTGATGTACATATTATATTGTGGGCGTTTTCTCATTTTGAGATATTAAATGAGGCAGCGGCCAACTGCCGGGGCATTTGCAAACTACATAATGTGTACACACAACATCTTTTTTGCCCTCCTCAAAGAAGCCAAGACAACCAATCAGGGAGAGAATTCGGTGGAAATAAGTAAGTACTCCTTGGTTATTTTTCTTGTAAGAACAGTTTCACAACTAAGCTCGCACCTGTTCTTTCTTGGGATAAAGACGTGCGCCTTACTTCTGAACATGTCTGTAGTAGAAGTAGATCAAGATATAGATGGGTGTATTCTAAATCTCTTGCCATACGAGACAGTTGCACAGGTTCAATGTCCAATAAAGACAGGATTGTATTTTCAACGGTCGTTACGGCATTGGCGTCGAACCAGTCTCACAAAAATGAGTACCAGAAAATATTTGTTTTTAAATTTTGTAGGAATTCTGTGGAAAGGCAATGCGAAGAGGAAGGGGAACTGTCCACTTTACCTCATATATTAGGGCCTAGAATATGTGAAGGCCTCACATTTACACCCCACGGTCAGTATTCGCTATGGGACTACTTTTACCTTAGGTTGTAATCAAACACAGACTCAACGCAGTGAAAATGACACGTATGACAACATTGACAATGTCCACCGCCCTCTGGCCTCTCTCTCTCTCGCCCTCTCTCTCTCTCGCCCTCTCTCTCTCTCTCTCAATCTCTCTCTCTCTCTCTCTCTCTCTCTCTCTCTCTCTCTCTCTCTCTCTCTGCGCACAACGGCAAATGTGGGGATGTAGATATGCTGATAGCCCAGGGTCAATGTTCATAGAGGGTCAATGTTCTTACAGGGTCAATGTTCTTACAGGGTCAATGTTCTTAGAGATCAAGATCTGGTGGCCATGTGTTCGAATCTCCATCGAAGTGGATACTTACAAACTGACCTGGTCTTCCATGTGGCCCAAGCCTATAATTAGAACCAGGAAATGTCCTGGGAAGTACAGGCGAGAGGCGTTAAGTTGACCACATCACTCGTCGAGTGCAGACTGGTCTATAGACACATGGGGCTAGCACTACATGTCAAACTTGCCAGAAAGTATGAAACTATACTATAACTATACAATATACAGGGAAATATAAGATACATCCATCCATCATGTGACATTACTTAACTATACAATATACAGGGAAATATAAGATACATCCATCCATCATGTGACATTACTTAACTATACAATATACAGGGAAATAGAAGATACATCCATCCATCATGTGACATTATTTAACTATACAATATACAGGGAAATAGAAGATACATCCATCCATCATGTGACATTACTTAACTATACAATATACAGGGAAATAGAAGATACATCCATCCATCATGTGACATTACTTAACTATACAATATACAGGGAAATAGAAGATACATCCATCCATCATGTGACATTACTTAACTATACAATATACAGGGAAATAGAAGATACATCCATCCATCATGTGACATTACTTAACTATACAATATACAGGGAAATAGAGATACATCCATCCATCATGTGACATTACTTAACTATACAATATACAGGGAAATAGAAGATACATCCATCCATCATGTGACATTACTTAACTATACAATATACAGGGAAATAGAAGATACATCCATCCATCATGTGACATTACTTAACTATACAATATACAGGGAAATAGAAGATACATCCATCCATCATGTGACATTACTTAACTATACAATATACAGGGAAATAGAAGATACATCCATCCATCATGTGACATTACTTAACTATACAATATACAGGGAAATAGAAGATACATCCATCCATCATGTGACATTACTTAACTATACAATATACAGGGAAATAGAAGATACATCCATCCATCATGTGACATTACTTAACTATACAATATACAGGGAAATAGAAGATACATCCATCCATCATGTGACATTACTTAACTATACAATATACAGGGAAATAGAAGATACATCCATCCATCATGTGACATTACTTAACTATACAATATACAGGGAAATAGAAGATACATCCATCCATCATGTGACATTACTTAACTATACAATATACAGGGTAATAGAAGATACATCCATCCATCATGTGACATTACTTAACTATACAATATACAGGGAAATAGAAGATACATCCATCCATCATGTGACATTACTTAACTATACAAAATACAGGGAAATAGAAGATACGTCCATCCATCATGTGACATTACTTAACTATACAATTTACAGGGAAATAGAAGATACATCCATCCATCATGTGACATTACTTAACTATACAATATACAGGGAAATAGAAGATACATCCATCCATCATGTGACATTACTTAACTATACAATATACAGGGAAATAGAAGATACATCCATCCATCATGTGACATTACTTAACTATACAATATACAGGGAAATAGAAGATACATCCATCCATCATGTGACATTACTTAACTATACAATATACACGGAAATAGAAGATGCATCCATCCATCATGTGACATTACTTAACTATACAATATACAGGGAAATAGAAGATGCATTCATCCATCATGTGACATTACTTAATTATACAATATACACAGAAATAGAAGATACATCCATCCATCATGTGACATTATTTAACTATACAATATACAGGGAAATAGAAGATACAACCATCCATCATGTGCCATGCCGGTAAACGTAGGCGGCCATGACTCGCCATTTCACTAGGCCACCAGTGTCGTGGATCTGCTCAGTGTTCCTGTCTCGACCATGCCATGTGGTCAAGCCATCCATGTTTTACTTCTCTGTCTTCCCCTTGTTACTTCCCCACGATCTTGCCAGTTTTCACCAAGTTTTCCAATTTAATTCTTCTCATAACATGTGCAAAAGATTTTGACTGTCTACGTCTAATTTCTCTAATCAATTTACGATTTTCATTTGTTTCTTGTAATACTTGTACGTAAAGATCACTAAGTTTATCAGCGGACTGATTTTTAAATGGCCAGCAACGCTTGGTAATATCATTGGTATTTCGTCATGAGCATGTGCCATGCTGATAAGAATGAGCCGTCATGTTTCGCCATCTCGCACGATCACCAGAGTCGTAGATTAGCTCCATTGGTATTTACGTTACTTATTCTGCTATCTCATCATAACTGTTTGTTGATTTTTGTTAATTAGTTAGTTAGTTAGTTATTTACTTTATTTATTTATTGTAGAATATACGACTCTAGTTATCATGAATCCAGTCCACGAACCGGCTACGAGCGGCCTTACCAGGAAAGAGAATCGTATCCAATAACCTATCTGGCATATCAAGAGTAAGATGTCATTTCTTCTCTAATTGTTATTATTGTAGTTTATGGTTTACGTTTGCACAGCATGGTTAAACATTACTGTCATTAATGTACCTTTTAGTGACAGTGATTTGAAAATACGTTCCTGATTAAATGAAACCTGAGATATAATAAACCTTTTAAAGTGATAAATTATTTGACGACAATAATAATACAATTAAGTAGTGGTAGTCGTAGTCGTAGTAGTAGTAGTAGTAGTAGTAGTAGTAGTAGTAGTAGTAGTAGTAGTAGTAGTAGTAGTAGTAGTAGTAGTAGTAGTAGTAGTAGTAGTAGTAGTAGTAGTAGTAGTAGTACAAGAAGAAGAAGACTTCACAAACTACACAATAAACTGAATAAATAGTATACATTCATCATTTCCCTCATCTGTTTTCTGACCACCCCTTATCCTCGCTAAGAAAACAAGACTTGCAGGTCTCGCAAATTTGGCACAAATTATTCACGAAGATGTACCGGAGAGAAAGGAAGATCTTCCTTAATGACTGTACCATATGCATCATCACTGAACATATAATAGCAATACTAAATTATATACAGATAAAGAAGAGGACAAGTAGAAGAAGTTACAATAAATAATGAAGTGTTTATCAAAATTCATTATCATACTATCTACAAAGTTAACAACATTCACTCGAATTCATGTAGAAACAAACGTTGAGCTAAGAATAGTGAATGAAGCAAATATTGTAAAATGTAACTTAACAAAACGTGAGAATAATGTAAGATAGGTTTAACATGGATATAACTACTCACCATCAACAAATTATGCTCCAACATCATAAGGGAAGAAATACAAGCTAGAATCAACTCTGGAAATAAGATATACTATGCACTACAACATCTACTAAAATCAAGGCGCTATCTCGTAACACCAAAATCACAATATACAAAACACTGATCAGACCAGTTGTGCTGTATGGCTCTGAAACCTGGAGTACAACGAAAGGAGACGAAGCCTTGTTACAAACCTTTGAGAACAAAATTTTAAGACGCATCTTTGGACCCATTAGGGATACACAAAGTGGAGAGTGGAAAAGAAGAAGTAACAAAGACATTTATGATCTGTTTAAGTCCCCGCTAATCACTGGTATCATGAAGGCTAA
Organism: Cepaea nemoralis; assembly: GCA_014155875.1. Lineage (NCBI taxonomy): Eukaryota > Metazoa > Mollusca > Gastropoda > Stylommatophora > Helicidae > Cepaea > Cepaea nemoralis. Next base: position 34,759 of record JACEFZ010002042.1, read on the forward strand.
TAGACTACAATGGCTGGGGCATATAGAAAGAATGGAAGATAATAGGGAAACAAAACTCGCTTACACTCAGGAAATAAATGATCGTAGACCCCGAGGTAGACCAAGAAGGCGGTGGAGAGATAATACATGTACAGACCTACAAGCACTTGGAATCAACGACTGGCAAGAGAAGGTCCACCAGAGAGACGAATGGAGACGGATTGTATTTGCAGCAAAGAACCTCAATGGCTCGGAACGCTAAAGAAGAAGAAGAAGATCAACAAATTATAATTTCTAACATTGAAGTGACCATGATGAGTATACTTAAGAATATTATGGACGTAAGGAAACAAATATATCAGATGTTTGTAAGCAACAGTCTCAATACGCGCGATAGAAGGAAACCAACTTCGTTACATTCCACATCGTCAGAGAAAAGCAGATGTGTTGTTATAGACCAATCGCCACATGGTGGCTGATGTTGTCAATGTTAGCAGATTTACTTTACAGAACATTTTCTGGCACCCATATTAGACTGTATCAACACTGGAAGCCCATTCAATTTTTAAAACAAGCTCCACCTCAACTGAGATTAGATCACACGACAACCGGCCAGCGGGAAAGCGTATCATACACTCATGCCTGAAATATGGACAATGGTAGAATGTGAAGCAAACCGTAAAGTGAAATCTGAAATAGAAAATGATAATAACCAATTGAGCAATTTCTGAAACAGAACAAAGAAGGCTTCTTAAATAAGTAGAACAGCGAAAGCTTTCATGAGTCGGTCACATCCGAAGAAACACCAAAGAGAGTACAAGAGATGAAAACACTGAGGAAAACAGGAAAGGGTAGAGCAAGAAAACACTTCAAAGAAGGCATTTGAATGCAGACAAAGAAGGAGGTAAACGACCGCAGACAAGCACTTTTGAAGTGGAATTATCGGGAATATTTACAGCCAACCCAAAGAATAAAATACTTGATGATTACAGACCAGTGTAGTGTAAATGATTGTCTAACTGATTGATTGATACCCGTTACAAACAAAACCATAATCGTTCCTTGAATATGAACATTTTCAGTATAAATGACGGAAAGTATGACGGCTACATCAGCACAGGGACTTTGGACAAGCCATGGTAAGTTTTGCTAAATGTTCAATAATGAGCATTTATAAAAGCGTTAGAAATTGTAATGTGATCGACTATTCATCTGTTAACAGTGGTTCTTGGTCTGCCCTTTGTTATGGCGAGGTTGAGCGTATTTGAGCAGTTTTTTTTTTCTCCATATATGATATATGACTCCGTGGTCATCTGGGAGTCACAGAGCGGGCTGTGTAGGCATTCCGGGGAGGAAAACGTTTGTTACAATCAGGGTAAAGGTTTGTTGACTGTTGATCAATCAGTTATTCAGATGCCGTCTCCATAAAGAAGGTTGTTGGTAATTGATCTCCAGCATTCTCTGTCTCTCGCCATTAACGTAGATTCAGACTGTTATTGTTTATCTCTTAATGTTGTCTTTCCACTTGTATCGAGCGTGCAATATCTTTTAATGTGGCCGAAATAGGCCAATTGTCTCTTTTTCGTTTCTTTCAACAACTCGTTGTTGTTGTTGTTGTTGCTCATTCCCAGTCTCTATAGAACCCCTTTATTTGATTGTCTTTGTTTCCATGAAATACAGCCTATTCTTAATGGCATCTGCATGTCCAGGGCTTTAATTCGACTTTCCCATTGCATGATCGCTTCCAGGTTTCTGCGCCATATGTTAGCGGTGACTATATACAACAGATGGGAGCCGCGGAGTGTAGTGGCTAGACGCTAGCCCTCGAGCCTGTGGTCATGGGTTCGAACCCATAATAAAATGAGTATCATGAAATGTCTTGGAAAGAAAAGCCGGCCTGTATGATACTGACCATATGCCACACCAATTGCCAATTAGTTTATAAATATAGGAGTCTAGCGCCATATGCCATTAAGGCTTTTTAACGGGTCATTTAATACTGTACTTACATATACATCGCTTGATGATTCTCATTTTAATAATGTGTTATCTCCCTAGAGGTTTATGTTTTTTATCATATTGAAAATCTAGCTTTAGGCATTTCTATTCTCTTTTTCGTTTCTATTTCAGTTTTGCTATCATTCATTCATTCAGTAGCATGTCCCTTGAAGAACCTCGCTCCCATAACAATTCTCCGGAAAACCTCTCGACCATAAGAAAGATGTCCCGCGTCCGATACACCAATCTGGAGATCATCCGCCACATCCTGCACCCATCTTCTCTTTGGCCTTCCTATTCCTCTCCTCCCAGGCATATATCCCTCCATTATTGTTCTCTCCAAATTTTCGTGACGTTTCAAGTGACCAAAATACCTCAATTTTCTTTGTTTTATCGTCTTTAATAGCCGACATTCTTGAATATTCAGCTCTTGAAGAATGGATGCATTTGTTCTTTTCTTTACCCAAGATATTTTTAGAAACCGTCTATAACATTTATATTCAAAGGCATTTATGCGCTGTCCAGCTTGTTTAGTAAGTGTCCAGGTTTCACGTGCGTATGTTCCTATCATTAGTCTTTAAATGTTAGGGACGAATCGGCAGCCTATGTGACACCGACCACACCATCCACCGAATTTCTATTAGTTTATAAACATAATTTATATGTAAGTAAAGTAGTGCTGGTCTCCCTGGCCTAAGAGTTAGCGACTTTCTCCGTAATCCCGTATATCCACGTGAGGAACGTAACTTGCGCGAGAATCGGTAGCGGTTCTCGCCACGTTGGTAACTTACGGGGTATGTGAGCCGGCCGCTCAGAAAGCAATGGCAAACTACTGAGCGTAATCTTGCCAAGATATCAACCATCAGCTGAAAGATGTTCATGCTGTCAGCAATGTCCTGTAAAGGATATGCGAAAAAAAAGTGAAGTAGTACATGATCCTTTTAAACGCCTTAAGAACATTGTGGTCAACTGGAGATCACTGGACTTTTCATTTCGTACTGTGCACGCAATGATGAAACATGCAGTGATTATACATGCAATGAGACATGCAATGATGATACATGCAATGATAAGACATACAATTATGAGACATATGCAATGATGAGACATGCAGTAATGAGACATATGCAAAGATGAGACATGCAATGATGAGACATGGAATGATAAGACATGTAATTAATAGACATATTCAATGATGAAACCTAAAGACAACGATTATTTAAACACTTATGGAACTATATACCATTCCATTTTCTTTACTTTAAACTTACCATATCATTTTAACACAATCGCCTGTATCATCAAGTGTCTTGCCGACTGACGTGGGGCGGGGGCGATCATGCTTCTCCACATCTCGCAATCTCCAACAGAATGTGTCAGTTCGTGTCCTGACTCATTTTCATGAACCGGATACAGATTGTCAAGAACCTTCGCTCCCTGTCTTCCGTTATATCGCTGTCCTTAAATTTACCACTTGTCACGAATTGTTCTAATTGTTTTTCTCTTATCATATGGAGGCCGAATGTCATTATATCCGAATAGATAAGAGCGCTCGCTCTTAAACTTCCGATGTACTGATGCCAAGGTAGCGGGTTAAACCCCTACACCAGTCAGTTGGACTCAAATGTTGACTTCTCGTCCTTGACTTGGGGACCTAAATTACAAGTACCTCAAAAGTTGGAGTGGGTTGGCCTGATGACTAGGGACTCTGGTAATAGAGAAAGCTAATCCACAAGCAAAATCAGTCCAATGCACTAGAAATAGTAGCACGGGTACGAACTACTCTTGAGTTCCAAGCGAGCAGAAAAACAAACAGTTCTAACCACTTTAACTAAGTATCTTACCGACTGAAGTGGGCGATCATGCTTGTCCACAATCTCATGATCTCCAACAGAATGTATCCGTTCGTGTCCTGATAAATGTTTATGAAACGATGACAGATTGTCAAGAATCTTCTATCGATGTCTTTCTCTATCGCCCTGTCACTAAATTTTACCACTTGTAACAACGCGGTCTTGTTAATTTTCTCTTCTCGTATCGAGGACAAGAATATAACGACTGCTTTTGTCTCACGTTTGTGATAAGTTGACTTAGTTGCCTTAGCATCTGTCGCAACACTTTACTTTACACATGTTGCTTTCCCCTGACATATGTTCAGCATGTTCCTGTAAATCCACGTTTCCAAGTTCTCATAGATATCGCGACTGTTGCTTGCTTACTACTTGTCCAGTATTCTTCAACGTCATATGTTAACACTCATTCTAGGCAACCGGCAATACTTCTTTTCTTAAGTCACAATGAAAGGAATTTATTGCATATGATTCTGTTAATTTTATAAAAATGATGTGTTTACTTGTTCTGTTCTGTGTCTCCCCAACTGATGTAACTGTTTGTGTGTGTATTCTTTAATTTCTGTGCTTGCCACAAACTAATTATCATCAGCATGTGCCATGCTGATAATTGTGGGCGGTCATGTCTGGCCATCTCACACGATCACCAAAGTCGTGGATTAGCTCTGTGCTCTTGTCTCGACCATACCACATGGCTAAGTCGTCCATGTATTTACTTGTCTGCCTTTCCCTTGTTCTTTTCCCCTCCATCTTGCTAGCTGTCACCAAGTTCTGCAATTTATTTCTTTTGATAACGTTAATTCATCACGTCGCAAATTAATACCAATGACTTAAATTGTACATTTAGGCATGTTGATATTCTGTTAATATTACCATCACTTCCGTCTTCCTATTCCCCAATAGATTCCAGAATTGTGTGTGCATACTGACATTCCCTTTTGTGTGTGTGATATTGGTCGATTTCTTTGTTGTTCTGTCTAATGAATACAAACTTTCGCTTCTTTATCTTCAGGAATAAACACTGAACACAATTTATATTAAAATTGCCTAGTATCTTTCAGCGCGTCTACTACAAAAATTAAAGAATACAGAATTAATTAATAGCAACAAAACAACAACAAAATATGCTAGTAAAACCTGCACATAATTAGAGATAACGGCAATGGCTAATGTTGTCACAATAAACTAATTAATAAACCTGAAGATGAAAGTTAAGTGGATGTGCGTCTGGCGTTTTAAAACATGTTTGCGGACACATTGCGGACAAAACATGTTGCTTGAGACACTACATTAGTTCTGGTTGTTAGATGTTAACCAACACTTGTCTAGACTGTGACATTAGATGTCGTCAGAAAACTGATGTTTAGATCTGGAAACTTGATGTAACAATGACATATTTAGTAGTAGGCACATTGTATAACAAAACAGTTAATTGGAATTAGAAATGTGGTGTTACAAACAAGTCTGCTGTAATAAACATATGGTGTTACGAACACTTCTTTACTAATACACATATGGTGTTACAAACACTTCTTTAGTAATACACATATGGTGTTACAAACACTTCTCTAGTAATACACATATGGTGTTACAAACACTTCTCTAGTAATACACATATGGTGTTACAAACACTTCTTTAGTAATACACATATGGTGTTACAAACACTTCTTTAGTTAATACACACATGGTGTTACAAACACTTCTTTAGTAATACACATATAGGTGTTACAAATGCTTCTTTAGTAATACACACATGGTGTTAGAAACAATTCTTTAGTAATACACATATGGTGTTACAAATGCTTCTTTAGTAATACACACATGGTGTTACAAACACTTCTTAAGCTATACACATATGGTGTTACAAACACTTCTTAAGCTATACACATATGGTGTTACAAACACTTCTTTAGTAATACACATATGGTGTTACAAACACTTCTTTAGTATTACACATATGGTGTTACAAACACTTCTTCAATAGACATGTTGTGTTTAAAAAATTAAATTATAGAAGGCATGTGGTGTTACAAACACTTAACTAATAATATACATTTGATGCCACACACACTTCTTTCATAATACACACATGATGCTACAAGCAATTATCAATTATTTAATAGCAGACATTTATTGGTACAGACACATTATGTTATTATATTACACCCGATGTTACAAGAACGTGTCAAGGGCTAGAACATTGATGTCTCTCAATGTCTTACTCCGCAGAACGCCGGTGTCATCACGGGGTTCTGAAAAATACGATGTATCTTTTGCCATTTCTCCCGCCTCATGAACTCTCATGCCGAGGGTGTCTGCAAGGTCCTGTGTTCACCTTCGTGCATGTCGACCTCCTCATCTTCTTACAGGAACCACGCCTTCCATCACTATTCTCCCCAAACCATTATGACGTTTAATTTGGTCAAAGTATTTCAGTTTCATTGACTTGATACTGTCTATGAGCTAATTTTAATCGATGTTCAGGTCTTGTAGAGTGTCAGAACTTTCTTCTTCTTGGTCCAGAATAGTCTAACCATTTTTCTGTAACATTTGAGCCCAAAACCCCATAATTTTCTTCTTTAGTGATTGCGGAATGGCCCATGACTCACATCCATATGTTGTCACCGGGTAGATGCTTTCTGTTGTTGTTCCATATGCTCCTAATACCGTGTAATATCTACGCTGCTATGGCCAGACTGTCTTAACTTCTTGTCAACATTCCCCATTGTTAGAATTTTGATATAATACTAGACTTATTTAGTGTTAGACAATCGATGTTACACACACTTATTTAGTATTAGACAATCGATGTTACACACACTTATTTAGTACCAGACATTTGATGTTAGTTAGTTAGTTAGTCTTTCCTCTTGAGCCTAAGGCGGCGCATAGGGCAGAAGTCCTGTCCCTCCATGCTTGGCGGTTCGCTGCTACCTGTTGTAGATCTTGGATATTTACTTGGCCATTGAATGAGCCTTCTCTAATGATGGTTCTACGCAGGGTCTCTCTTGGTCTTCCCCGTTTTCTTTTCCCTACTGGTGACCATATGAGGGCTTGGTAGGGGAGTCTTGACTTGTCCATTCTGAGTACATGGCCGATGTAGTTCCAACGGCGTCTTCTTATGAAATTGGATACTGTATCTTGCTTAGTCTCTTGTCTTATTTGCGAATTGGTTCTGAAGTCTGTCCAGTGGATGTTTAGAAGTCTTCTAAGACATTTGTTCTCAAAATTGTCTAATTTTTTATCTAAAGCTACCGTTGATTTCCAACTTTCACATCCATACGTTAACACTGGAATCACACAAGAGTTGAAGATTTTAAGTTTTGTGTGTTTGCTGAGTGTCTTTGACTTCCAGATGTTTGACAGTTTATTGAAGGCACTAGATTCCAGTGCGATTCTAGATGATATTTCTGGTGTTGAGTCCCCTGTAGATGTCATTTTGCTTCCTAGGTATGTAAAGCTGTTGACTTTTTCAAGAACGTAGCTGTTCAATTTGGTGTCATCTGAACTGTTGGTAAGATCAATAGTCTTTGTTTTTGTGGTGTTAATTTGGAGACCAATTTGCCCTGAAACATTTTGGAGGTTGTTTATTTTCTCTTGGGCATCCGGGTGTGTTGAACTCAAAAGCACTATGTCGTCGGCAAAGTCCAGGTCTTCTAGAATTTTGTCAACCCAATGGATACCCATATTTGTGTTGTTTGTGCATTTGCGCATGACCCAGTCGATAGCTATTCCAAAAAGCATCGGTGATAAGACACATCCCTGTTTCACTCCTGTTTCGACTGAGAACCAGTCAGAGTTGCCTGTTTCTGTTCTTACGCAGCAACGTGTTTCTTTGTAGAAAGATTTTATGACGTTGGTATATTTGGTAGGAAAACCATAGATGTTAAGTAGATTCCAAAGTGAAGGACGGTGGATACTGTCGAAGGCTTTTTGAAAGTCGACAAAGTTGGTGATTAATTTCGACTGGAATTCTACGGAGTCTTCAATGATTATTCTGAGGGTGAAAATGTGGTCTATGCATGACCGTTTTGGTCTGAAGCCTGCTTGTTCTTCTCTGAGCCTTTCATCTATCGCCTTTTTCAATCTCTCAAGTAACATGCTACAAAAAAGTTTTCCTGGTACTGACAATAGAGTGATACCACGCCAATTATTGCAATCAGACATATCGCCCTTTTTAGGCAGTTTGAAAATTACACCATCTTTCCACTGTTGTGGTGGGGATTCGCTTTGCCAGATTTCATTGATCAGCTGTAACAAACGTTGTAAGGTGTTCTCATCTGCTGCTTTGAGCATTTCTCCTGAGATTTCATCTTCACCAACAGCTTTGTTGTTCTTCAATTTTTTGATGGCTTCTTTAATCTTTTCCATGGTGAATGACTCGCAGGAGGCATCTAGTGGGGGCATAGTAATTTCTCCATCCAGGTTAGGAACAGTGTCAGGCTGCGGTCTATTTAATATTTCTTTGAAATGTTCTGCCCATCGTTGCTTTTGAAGGTCATCGGATAACAATTGATTGCCTTGTTTGTCTTTGATGGGTATATTTGGTGTAGGTGAGTGATTGCATAGTTGCTTCATGATATGGAATACGGCTCTGTTGTTTCCAGTTCTGGCAGCTGCTTCGGCTTCGGAGGCCAGGCTGTGAATAAAGTTCTGTTTGTCTTTTCGTGCGCTTGATTTCACCTCTTTATCCAACATGGAGTATTTTTGCTTATGGGTATCATATGTAGATGTGTCTTTTGCAGAAAGAAGTGTTAGTTTTGCTTGTTTTCTTTCTTGTATCTTCGTCCAGATGTTATCGCTTAGCCACTTCTTCTTCTGTCTTTGTACGTAGCCGACTGTGTTTGTTGCAGCATTTAGCAAGGTATTTTTTAGGAAATTCCAATTTTCTTCAATGTTGTTTTTAATATTCGCATTGCTCGATACACTTTCTTTGTTAGCATAGCTGCTTCGTACCTCTGAATTGAATGTGAGTTGGTGTTCTTTAGTCAGTAGGGACTGTGAGTTTATTTTCTTAGTTCTGGGTGATCTGTGCAGAGTCTTGAGCTTTATTTTTAGTTTGGCAATGCAGAGATTGTGATCACTGCCAGCATCTGCACCTCTGTAGGCTCTGACGTCTTGTACTGATGAACGGAATTTGCCATTAATGCAAAAATGGTCTATCTGATTTTTTGTGATGTTATCAGGCGAGTTCCACGTGACTTTGTGTATATCTTTGTGCGGAAATAAAGAGTTTGCTACTATCAGATTTGTTATTTCACAGAATTCTAGTAGTCTCTCTCCGTTTTGGTTCATATCCCCTAAGCCGTGAATTCCCATATATCTTTCAACACCCTTATTGTCAGACCCTATCTTTGCATTGAAATCACCCATTACAACAACAATGTAGTGCTTGGGAGACGAGTTGATGGTACCCATTAGTTGTTCATAGAAATTATCTTTGTTGATGTCTGTATCGTGGTTGGTAGGTGCGTAGCACTGGATGATTGTTAGCTTGAAATATTTCGTTTGGTAACGCGCTGTTATGATTCTATCATTTACTGGTTCCCAGCTGATCAGTGATCTTTCTACATTTCACCAAATTAGTACCAGTCATTATTTGATGTTAAAAACACCTATTTAGTACTAGACATCTGATGTTACAAACATTTATTTAGTGCCAGGCATTATTTGATGTTACAAACATTTATTTAGTACCAGACATCTGATGTTACAAACACTTATTTAGTACCAGGCATCTGATGTTACAAACACTTATTTAGTACCAGACATCTGATGTTACAAACACTTATTTAGTACCAGACAACTGATGTTACAAACACTTATTTAGTACCAGACAGCTGATGTTGCAAACACTTATTTAGTACCAGACATTTGATTTTACAAACACTTTTTAGTACCAGAAAATTGATGTTACAAACAGTTATTTAGTACCAGACAATTGATGTTACAAGCACTTTTTAGTATCAGACAATTGATGTTACAAACACTTATTTAGAACCAGACAACTGATGTTACAAACACTTATTTAGTACAAAAAACTGAAGTTACTTTTTCAACCTAGTTTCTCAATTAGAGCTTCTGCGCAAGACTAATTGTATGCCCTCCATTAATCAGTGATGATTAGACGATTGATGTTATCAATACTTATCTCCAAAAACACATTTAATGTTACTATCATTTATCAATGACTAGACTATTGATGTGATAATAACTTATCAATGACTAGACTATTGATGTTACATTCACTTATCAAGGATTAGACATTTGATGTTACAGATACTTTTTCTGGACTAAACAATTGATGTTGTGGACGCTTACTTGGGACAAGAAATGTGATATTACAAAGCAAACACTTGTTTAACTATGTATCCACTAATTTATTTTTCATCTGAATAATATACTGTAAGCCGGTCTCTCTAGCTGAGGGGTTACGACACTTTCTCCGTAATCCCGTTTATCACGCAGTCTCGTAGCGGGAGAGAACTGGGAGCGGTTCGACCCCTGCTGGTGACTTGCGGGATACTGAGCCGGCCGCTCAGAAAGCAATGGCAAACTACTGAGCGTAATCTTGCCAAGAAATCAACAGACAGTTGAAAGATGCTGATGTTGACAGCGATGTCCTGTAAAGGATATGCAAAAAAAAATATATATATACTGTAAAAATGTTGACGGACATATGAATACTAATTAATTTCTTCCCTCTCTTTACCCGTCTCGTTACAGGCTAGGCTACATTCCACGACCGAAGGTAACAGAGGGCAGGTTTTATAACTGATGTTGAGTGACAACTTTAGACGACATGAATGTGACACAACGCTCGCTGAACCAGGAAGGCAGTCAATGACGTGGGTGAAGAAACATCTCCGGGTACAATGGAAAAGATTGTTAAAGCTGATAACGCACCACATTGTGGCACGACTGAGAAACGAATACAGTGATTGTGGCTGCCCCAATTAAGTTGACAGAGGATGACATTATTACATTTTAACTAACATCCTGAAGTTAAGAAAAAAGCTGTTTCGGATTACAGATGCTCTATTATAGACTGAAAATCATCATTATCATTATCCAATGCCTTGCTGACTGGCACGGGTGATTATGCTTCTCCACAACATGCCATCTCCAACAGCATGTATCAGTTCGTGTGCTGGCACATTAAAAGGCTGTGAGGGGTCCTCTCTTTGTCTCTTGTTGACTTCCTCTGTTTCTCTTTTCATATATCTCTCCATCTGTCATAGCGTGTTCCAGTTTTTCTCATCTCATAATTAAGCAAATAAAAAGGACGTGTGCCTCGTTCTGAAGTTAATGATAGGTTATTTATATATCGTAACCTCTTTCAAATCGCTCATATTATTAATTATGACTGTACAAGGAATTGTCAGCATTATTTTGTAAAAACACATCGCTGAGTCGTCAGCGGGATTTTGCGCTTTATTAATTGTTCAGGATTCACAGTCGTATACACTAAACATACAACATGAAAAACACGTAATAAGACGACAGACAAACAGACAGGACGGACGGACATATAGACAGACAGACAGGCAGGCAGGCAGCGAGAGAGCGAGAGAGCCGGGGCGAGCGGGAGGGCGAGAGAGAGGGCGAAAAAAATGAAAAAGAGATGTGAATAGAAAGCTTAGACAGCCGGGCAACAGATAAAAATATTGGCAAGGTAAATTTCGTCAAATATGAAATGACAAAAAGGACTGACGAATTACGACCGTCAGTATGTGCTCTAGATTGGTCCCTAGAAGAAGATTGCACAAATGAGGTTCATATAAAAATAGATTCGTCACCTGAAAAGATTTCATAACTGAGCTTCATATAGAAATATGTTTTCTATAATCTGAAGTACCTATAACGGTAATAGATTTATGGTTTTTAGTTTGTTTTATTGCTTACTTGTTTCTTGTAACCACAATGCTTTATGTATACTGAATATATACAATATGTATTTGCTTCCGCCTGGGATTTCTAGTCTGTGAGTCAAATACAACTTATTATGTAACTCATTTATTTGTACATTCATTCTAGTGCATAATTTTGTTTTAAACAATTTAAACAAAAGCAGTATCGTTATCATTTTGTGATGATGCGTAATGAACACGTTTGTGTCAATATATGCAAAAGGGCATACTTCAGTATTTTCTAGGAAACGAGCGGTGGACACATTGGGTGGTCTGCACTGTTGAATGGGGTAATGGTGCATGATAAGGCAGAAGTGGTCCGAACCCTTTGGGATCATGTGAATAGTGTGGAACAACTCATCAATCATCACAGCCTAGAAAGAATGATTTCGACAGGGGGTGTCCAGAAGATCTGACCATTACTGTGAGGAAAAGCCAGATGGCACAAATAATCCGACTGCGCTGGTAGCATTAGTATTGGGACTCTTCGCTGGCTGTTGAAGATGAGGACGGAACACGTATGGGAATGTCCTGAGTGCTGGATGCCGGCTCAAGTCAATTATACCAACTAATTATCTTTCTACAAAGGTATTGAGGTAATATCAGGACACATAGACCTCATTCAAGCAACAGAGAGGCAATCCCATTGAAGAATGCATGATTAGAAGTAATGACAACATGAAAAAAAAACGGCGTAATGTTCCCAATAAATAATATTGAATAACAGCTAAACACATGGTTCGGTCATGTAATGAGACATTCTCCACACAGCATGCCGCAAACACTATTGGTATTTAGATATAACTGACACAAACAGAAGGCAGACACCGTAAGATAAGGATTCTCAATCAATCAGGTGCCGTCTCCGCAATGAAGGTTGGCTGCAATGGATCTCCAACACTGTCTGTCACTCGCCTTGACTGTACATTCTGTTAGATCGATGTCCGTCCATCTCTTGATGTTATCCTCCAACTTGTATCGTTGTCTACCTCTTGCTCGCTTGGCCTCAATTTGCCCAAAATTTGCCCAATTTGTTACCCTTTGAAAATAAAGTCCGTTCGTTCGTTCGTTCGTTCGTTCGTTCAACCTTGCCTTCCAGTATGGTTTTTATAAGAGTATCATGTTTTTTAACGTGGCCAAAATATTTCACTTGTCTCCTCTTTATTTCTTTCATCAACTCTCTCTTCATTCCCAATTTTTCTAGAACCTCTGCATTCGATTGTTTTTGTTTCCATGAAATACGATCTGTTCGCCTGTATATCCACATCTCCAGGGCTTCTATGCGACTTTCTAGTTGCTTGTTAAGATTCTAGAAATAATCAAAGAAATGTACACCAATTGGCACCAATACTACAGAACAAACACGTATCATTAGATGCTAAAACAAAACCGTACAACACAATCTCCTACCAAATCTATGCTACAAATGCCAAGCCTGGACAATGACAGAAAAAGAGGAAAGAAAAATTACAACGGAAATGATATTCCGAAGAAATATACTTAATGTATCAAGAAGAGATAAAATCAGAATAAGAAACCAGGACTAAAGTGCTGGTTATAGCAGGACTATATTTCATCAGAAAACATCAAGTTAAATGGTTTGGCCATATAACTAAGATACCAACTAACAGTATACCAAAACAAGCAATGATGCACAGACCAAATGGAACCAGAAGAAGAGGCCGACCATGTAAACGGATGGGCAAATGGAATAACAGAACCCATAGGAATCATGTTATATGCAGCCCATAAACGGGCACGCTCCCGTTGATTCGCTGTTTTCACTTCACCTCGACATCATAAGGTACAAAAGCAACAAGATGAGATGAGATTACATGATGATGATGATGATGATGATGATGATGATGATGATGATGATGATGATGATGATGATGATGATGATGATGATGATGTATGTAAACGACTGTGTACACTGTCCACACAAGGGCCTTTAGCGTTAACAAAGTATGCCTACAATAGAGATGATATGAAAAGAAATAAACAAATTAATATATGACGCCGTTAAAAAAGACATTGGTCGAATATTGTGATCGTGTTTCTTTAACACATCCATGGAACTATCAATTCATATTCTGCAGAAATAATATAATTCAGATGTAAAATTATGAGTAAAAATAGCCTTTCTAACATAGATATTGCCAGCTTCACACTAAAAAGTGCTTTGCCGACGGGCGTGAGCGATCATGCTTCTATACATCTTGCGATCTCCGTTGGCATGCATCTGTTCGTGAGCTGACAACGGTACGTGCCATGACTCAATGTTGTCGAGAATTTTCTCTTGCTGCCTTCTTGTGTGCCTTTTTCCACAGATCCTAGATCTATATTCACATAATGTGGCCGAATAATTTATGAATGCCTCTTTCTGATGTTTCTGATAAGTTGTATTTGTGTCCTAGCCTTATTTTTCAGAACGTTTAATTACACATTTTAGCTGTCCAAGGCATATTCAGCAATGTTATGAACAACCACATCTCTGAAACTTCTAGGGGTTTGCTTGCGTGTTCACTAATGTGTCCAGGATATACAGCTATCAGCTTTGTGTATTATACATGAGGATCTGCAAAATTTAGTAGATGCGGTTGTTGCACACAGTGAACAACTAGGGTTAGAATTGAATAGTAATAAGACACAGATTATGGTCGTCACTAGGAAGGAAGAAATACCACAATGTAATATACAAGTAAATGGGCATATTCTTAAACAAGTGATTCGGTACAGTTATATCAGAACAGTCATAACATCTGATGGCAGCTGCCTTGAAGAGATTAGAACAAGAATTTTCATTGCGAAGATAGCCTTTTGCAAGATGAAAAACATACTGACCAATAAAAAGATATCAATTGAAACCAGAAAAAGTGTGTTGAAATGCTAAATAGAACCTATACTTTTGTATGGATGTGAAGCGTGGAAAAGGAGCAGACAAGCCGAAAAACATATGATGGCTGTGGAAATGTGGTTTCTGAAGAAAATGCAAAGAATACCTTGGACAGAAAGACCAATGAACAAGTCCTTCAAGAAACAAATGAAGCTCGTAACTGATTAGAGACATTAGACGTAGACAGTCAAAATTTTTTGGTCATGTTATGAGAAGAAATGACTTTTAGAACTTGGTGACAACTGGCAAGATCGAAGGGAACAGACCAAGGGGAAGACCGAGAAGTAAATACCTGGATGGTTTGGCCGCGTGGCGTGGTCGAGACAGGAACACGGAGCTGATCCACGACTCTGGTGATCGAGTGAGGTGGCAAACATGACCACCCATGGCATGGCGCATGATGGATGGATTATACATGAATTCTTTCTCTAACCTTCAATTACAGTGAATAAATACAGTACTTCCCGATTTATATTTTCAACGAATGTGACAGAAGCCTTCCTTTAGATATAGTAGAAGGTAAATTTTGCTCATGAACTTAAGTGAATTCAGCCTTCCTATTGCAATACTACATTTCCCGATTTAGCTATTTGTGACGCAATGGCTTTATGTAACGTTTCCTGCATATAAAAATTGCTTTATATTTGTTCTAGACGTCAAAACCAGGTGAGATGAGATGGTTAATTTAAAGAATCTGTAGTAGTAACACCTAAACGACGCACATAAGAATTCTGAAGAAAGTAGGAGTTCTGTGAATGTGGCTCTATGCCACCCTTAGCCGGTTTTTGTTTTGCGTAGCATAGATCACGCGTCTGTAGGTCTAGGTACAGTGTTCATTCTCTATGCTAGAAGTGGAAAAAATAGTACATTATTAAGGGTATGAGATTATCACTGACTTTTCCTACAACTTCTATACCTTATTCGTGAATCTTCATGACACAAGATTCTTGTAGGAAACTGTTTCTTTGTATCGTCACAAACCCCACGCTAGATTTGTTCTTTTCACACCCCCAAAAAACACATTGTATGCCTCTTTCTTGTCCTAATTTACTAATGCGCATTCACTACCATGCATATTTATATATAATATTACTTATATATATATATATATATATATATATATATATATATATTATATATATATATATATATATATATATATATATATATATATAACATTGACGTAATGTTTATTATGATACTTGATTTCTGGATAAACATGGGAAAATTATCTGGTTAGAATGTCAGTGTCCCATAATTAAAAAGTATCACACTACAACCTTCTCGGACATGAGGATTCTAGAAATGAAAGAAGAACTGTTATGCTACTTAGTGCTTGATGTATCTGTATTCATAAGGAACTGGAAATACTGATAATGTGAAATGTATGAAATACTGCTAATCGTCATCCTCATTGCTATCATGTGCCCTGCTACATAGCCTTGGGAGTTCATTTCTCTCCATAGATCTCAGTCCTTGATGTAATTATAATATATAATAATATTAATTCATATTAGGCTTCAGAGAATCTTGGAATATCTATCATAATTATTTGCCCTGCCAACTGACATAGGTGATAATGTTTTTCCACGTGATTCTATCGTTCCCAACATATTTCAATACGTGTACTGACACCCTTCATGTAACAAGTAAGTTGTCAATGGTACCGATGTGAATTATATCAAATCATGATATGATCAATGTCATTCTACAATAATCATATTCCCACAAAATATTTGAATTAATTAAAGTTCTTAATATTGCGTTGTCATGTTTTATCTGTATGTTATAATCTCACATAAGGAGATTGGGTGAATATAGGGTACTTATATACCATATCTCTTTAATCACTATTTTCATCACCAATATCTATGGCGATTTAACAAACTCAAATGTATTTATGCTTCCCTTCTATTTAATGAAGTTGATGTTCTAAGAAGAGGATAATTCTCATACCAAAGGCCTCACTGCAGTGAAGACTATGTAAGCATTGTACAACTGAAACTGTAACTATTATACCATGATGTGAAAGTGATAAATGTATCCGACGTGTTCAGGTTAATATGCAAACACCATCATGGGTTTTCCTAATAAGGATAGCTGTGTCATGCCTGCTTATGCTATTATGCAAATAACATTATGTGTTTTTATTAAAGTGATAGCTGTGACAATCTAGCGTATGTTAATATGAACACTACAACAGTGTGTTCGTTCTCATATGGTTATTTGCCAACAACATCCATCAATCACCCTCTCTTAGGTTTTTAAAAACACAACGCAATGTTTATTCACACTAAAGATCTTTCAGGCAGTCACATTCTAGTGTTTGAAACACACAATGTGTAAAGTTTTGAATGTTTCTTGTCATTATGAAGTTAACCATATGTACAAAGAGATTGTGAGAGCAGAATTTAGTGTCATCCTTGGGTGTTTTATTAAATGACCACCACTACAGATCACTGGACACTGTCATTTATTTGTGTACACACACTATCATCATCAAGACTGACTTGCTCACAATGGTTGTTTGAAAATACATATGTAAATGGTGTCATTGCAAATTTGTTCGTCATTGCGATGTAAAAACATATCTCTTTGAAACTATGATACTGCAAAGAGTGATGTAAATTATGATGTCAGCTATCTAAAGCATTGATATGTACATTAATATTAAAATTGTGTACTCAAGAATAGATGAGCAGATCTGTAAGATTTATTTAATGGTACAATGCCACAATATCAACATAATTTGATATTAGTGACCATATGCAAACCACACTCGTCCAAAATCGCCATTGGGTTCTGATGATTGTAACTACACTTTACTAAAATTGGGAAAAAAAGGGCTTGGGGCCCTTTTGAAAAAAAAAAGGTTTTTAAGAAAAAAAGAAAATTTTCCAAAATTGCAAAAAAGGAAATAGCCTTTTGCAAGATGAAAAACATACTGACCAATAAAAAGATATCAATTGAAACCAGAAAAAGTGTGTTGAAATGCTAAATAGAACCTATACTTTTGTATGGATGTGAAGCGTGGAAAAGGAGCAGACAAGCCGAAAAACATATGATGGCTGTGGAAATGTGGTTTCTGAAGAAAATGCAAAGAATACCTTGGACAGAAAGACCAATGAACAAGTCCTTCAAGAAACAAATGAAGCTCGTAACTGATTAGAGACATTAGACGTAGACAGTCAAAATTTTTTGGTCATGTTATGAGAAGAAATGACTTTTAGAACTTGGTGACAACTGGCAAGATCGAAGGGAACAGACCAAGGGGAAGACCGAGAAGTAAATACCTGGATGGTTTGGCCGCGTGGCGTGGTCGAGACAGGAACACGGAGCTGATCCACGACTCTGGTGATCGAGTGAGGTGGCAAACATGACCACCCATGGCATGGCGCATGATGGATGGATTATACATGAATTCTTTCTCTAACCTTCAATTACAGTGAATAAATACAGTACTTCCCGGTTTATCTTTTCAACGAATGTGACAGAAGCCTTCCTTTAGATATAGTAGAAGGTAAATTTTGCTCATGAACTTAAGTGAATTCAGCCTTCCTATTGCAATACTACATTTCCCGATTTAGCTATTTGTGACGCAATGGCTTTATGTAACGTTTCCTGCATATAAAAATTGCTTTATATTTGTTCTAGACGTCAAAACCAGGGTGAGATGAGATGGTTAATTTAAAGAATCGGTAGTAGTAACACCTAAACGACGCACATAAGAATTCTGAAGAAAGTAGGAGTTCTGTGAATGTGGCTCTATGCCACCCTTAGCCGGTTTTTGTTTTGCGTAGCATAGATCACGCGTCTGTAGGTCTAGGTACAGTGTTCATTCTCTATGCTAGAAGTGGAAAAAATAGTACATTATTAAGGGTATGAGATTATCACTGACTTTTCTTTCCTACAACTTCTATACCTTATTCGTGAATCTTCATGACACAAGATTCTTGTAGGAAACTGTTTCTTTGTGTCGTCACAAACCCCACGCTAGATTTGTTCTTTTCACACCCCCAAAAACACATTGTATGCCTCTTTCTTGTCCTAATTTACTAATGCGCATTCACTACCATGCATATTTATATATAATATTACTTATATATATATATATATATATATATATATATATATATATATATATTATATATATATATATATATATATATATATATATATATATATAACATTGACGTAATGTTTATTATGATACTTGATTTCTGGATAAACATGGGAAAATTATCTGGTTAGAATGTCAGTGTCCCATAATTAAAAAGTATCACACTACAACCTTCTCGGACATGAGGATTCTAGAAATGAAAGAAGAACTGTTATGCTACTTAGTGCTTGATGTATCTGTATTCATAAGGAACTGGAAATACTGATAATGTGAAATGTATGAAATACTGCTAATCGTCATCCTCATTGCTATCATGTGCCCTGCTACATAGCCTTGGGAGTTCATTTCTCTCCATAGATCTCAGTCCTTGATGTAATTATAATATATAATAATATTAATTCATATTAGGCTTCAGAGAATCTTGGAATATCTATCATAATTATTTGCCCTGCCAACTGACATAGGTGATAATGTTTTTCCACGTGATTCTATCGTTCCCAACATATTTCAATACGTGTACTGACAACCCTTCATGTAACAAGTAAGTTGTCAATGGTACCGATGTGAATTATATCAAATCATGATATGATCAATGTCATTCTACAATAATCATATTCCCACAAAATATTTGAATTAATTAAAGTTCTTAATATTGCGTTGTCATGTTTTATCTGTATGTTATAATCTCACATAAGGAGATTGGGTGAATATAGGGTACTTATATACCATATCTCTTTAATAACTATTTTCATCACCAATATCTATGGAGATATAACAAACTCAAATGTATGTATGCTTCCCTTCTATTTAATGAAGTTGATGTTCTAAGAAGAGGATTATTTCTCATACCAAAGTCCTCACTGCAGTGAAGACAATGTAAGCATTGTACAATTGAAACTGTAACTAGTATACCATGACGTGCAACATGATGTGACAGTGATAAATGTGTCGGACGTGTTGAGGTTAATATGCAAACACCATCATGGGTTTTCCTAATAAGGATAGCTGTGTCATGCCTGCTTATGCTATTGTGCAAATAACATTATGTGTTTTTATTAGAGTGATATAAGTGACAATCTAGCGTATGTTAATATGAACACTACAACAGTGTGTTCGTTCTCATATGGTTATTTGCCAACAACATCCATCAGTCACCCTCTCTTAGGTTTTTAAAAACACAACGCAATGTTTATTCACACTAAAGATCTTTCAGGCAGTCACATTCTAGTGTTTGAAACACACAATGTGTAAAGTTTTGAATGTTTCTTGTCATTATGAAGTTAACCATATGTACAAAGAGATTGTGAGAGCAGAATTTAGTGTCATCCTTGGGTGTTTTATTAAATGACCACCACTACAGATCACTGGACACTGTCATTTATTTGTGTACGTACACTATCATCATCAAGACTGACTTGCTCACAATGGTTGTTTGAATAACGCATATGTAAATGGTGTCATTGCAAATGTGTTCGTCATTGCGATGTAAAAACATCTGTGTTTGAAACTATGATACTGCAAAGAGTGATGTAAATTATGTCAGCTATCTAAAGCATTGGTATGTACATTATCATTAAAATTGTATACTCTAGAAAAGATGAGTAGATCTTTAAGATTTATTTAATGGTACAATGTCACAGTATCAACATAATTTGATATTAGTGACCATATGCAAACCACATACGTCCAAGATCGCCATTGGGTTCTGATGATTGTAACTACACTTTACTTGTATTTTATCCAATATATGTTGTTTTCGTTTCAAATCTTGGAATTGTTTCTCTATGTTAACACTGTTGACTGTCAGTGAATGGCTGTAAAGTAAATGAGTTTTATTTGTATAACCGAAAACAGGGAGATAATGTGTCTTGGTATCACCGAACGCTTTAATTTAACCAAACAGTTGGAAAGCCAAATCTGTTAGGTACGGTTTCACAGGCAGTCATTTCCTTGCTGGGGCGCAGAGGTGTTTCCAAGGCACCAGGGCCGGGTTATATGCTGGCCAAGACCTATTGACGCGTCCTCGTCGAGCGTCCTGGGCAACAGGTCCCTTCGGGGTCCTGGCTAAAGTCAGTAGGATCGCCGATTCCTCCGAAGTCGGAGAGTGTCTGCCAGTACAGCGAGGAACCACCAGTCTGCACACCAATAAGCCAGACATGGGACAACGGATACTCACGCATACCTCAGGTCCTGTATGACATCACACTGATGTTGGACACCAGGATGCCTTCATCCGACATACAGGACTTCGCGTTGGAGCTCAAGCCAGCGAACACAAGCAAGCATTACCTTGCTATACTATTTGTCTGGCTCGCCAGGAAGGACGGACTCCCCTTGGTCAGATTTTTATGTCCTACATCTACGAATGACCTAACAAGCCGGCAGGAGATTTTCATATTACTCGTAGAAACATTAAGAAGCATTATCGGACTAAAAGTTAAAAAACAACAACAACAACAAAGATTCCTCTACATGAACACCCCCTGAAACAAATAAAGAGCTTCAAGTACTAAGGAAGTATAATATCATCAGACTGCAAATCAGAAGACAAGATCGAAAATAGATGTAATAAGGCAAACCAAATCATTGGATAAATGACACCAATACTAAAGAACAAGCACGTATCGATATACAAGCACGTATCGACTCTCACATACTGTTACTAAAACAAAGTACTCTACAACACAATCTTCTTACCAACTCTATGCTACCAACGCCAAACCAGGACAATGACAGAAAAAGAGCAAAAGAAAAATAACAACAACAGAAATTATATTCCTGAGAAGAATACTCAGTGTATCAAGAAGAGAGAAAATTAGAAATGAGGAAATCAGAACTAAAGTGGGGGTTATAGCAGAGCTAGATTTTATCAGAAAACAGCAAGTTAAATGGGTGGCCATGTAACTAGATTACCAACTAACAGTGTACCACAATAAGAAATGATGTACAGAACAAATGGAGCAGAAGAAGAGTCCGGCCACACAAACGATGGGAAGAAGGAATAGCAGAGTCCATAGGAATCTCGATACACGAAGCCATAAACGGACACTCGCCCTCTGTTTTTGCTTCACATCGACACCGCAAGGTACAAGAGGAACAAGATGAGATGAGATGAGATGAGAACGGTTGTCTAGGAAGTCTCTTTTCCTTGCCTCAGGAAGTCTCCTGACAGCAGTATTGTGTTAACTTTCAGTCCAAATCTTACTTTAACTGGAAACTTTGTGGGAATTCTGTAATTTGTCTTCCTTCATTCCGCAGACATGGTGATCTTTCAGCGACACCAATCTACAACTTTTTAGGGTCACTCGTCTCATGATAGAATCTGGGAAGAAAGCCTTCAGCACCATTGAACGGAAGTGAATTCAGCCTTCCTATTGAAATAAGACAATATCCGATTTAGCTATTGAACTTAGCGAATTCAGTGTTCCTACTGCAATCTAGTATTCCATAATAAGGTATTGACAGCCTTCCTGTTAAGAATAATAAAGTACAGTAAAGTAAAGTACCATTTCAAGCCTTGCTTGATATATTGCGCAAGTCCTATATTTGTATATTCCAGCTGACCCTCTTATGAATTATGTCAATATCCGTCCAGCCGCTTGTGCTTCACAGAGTATGCCCTGGTACTCATTTTAGCTGGGCCGGCCTGGTAGCCCAAATTAATGGGGATGCGAACTCATGACCACCAGGCTGCAGTCAAACGTGCTGTCTACTGCGATAATTCAATCTGCAGTCTAAATATTGAACCTATTGGCAACTTTCGATAATGATGTTTGATGACTACCATCTTTGTCTTGCATACCACTCATTGCGAACTCTGGATCATTATATTAATAGTGGCCTGGATTACTCTGTAAATAGCATCCTGGCTTGCCTACAAAAATTAGTTGAAAAAAGAGTTAAAAACTCCGGGCACAACAAGATTCGAACACAAACAACTGTGAGATCTGCGTATCAGAATTTATTCAGATAAAACTTACAGCAGGATGTACAAGTTTAAACAAAGCTGCTACCACAACAGAGATGTCTGCCCGTAGTGAGGCGCTTTTTTAACTTCGAAACAACAGGTTCCCCATCTCTATGTACCCATAGTTATAATCTGATCTTGACAATTGTGTCGTACAATTTATAATTCTCTTCTATATCTTCTTTGAGTGTTTATCAATACATGTGAATGTATTTCCTATCTTATTTCAGTGATGTCAGGAGTCCACAGCTATTAGTTCTAAGGCTTCTTCTTCTTCTTCTTCTTCTTCTTCTTCTTCTTCTTCTTCTTCCTCTTCTTCTTCTTCTTCTTCTTCTTCTTCTTCTTCTCCTCCAGTCCTTGAAACTCCTAATAAAGTCTAGGCCCACAACCACTCAGGCTAAGGCCAGTGAGGACAATCATGATTGGTTGGATGGTGGCTAATTTGTTTTCTATAGTGTGGGATAACCAGTTCCAGACCAACCCTTCTTATGGACTTTTTACGAAATGCTCAGAAGGTCTTATCAAATGCACGATTACTTTCGTGTGTTTTAAAGTTTACTTCATGCGGTGTATCCTCACAAGGAATGTCTTTAACCGTTTCCACATGGAATTACTTGCCTTGAGCAACGTTCGTAGTTCCTCCGAGCAACTTGAATGTCTAATAACAAGCATTGCATCATGCCATAATGTTTAACTGAAAGGACACACGTATTTGTTCAATAAATATAACAACACAAGAAAAGGTTTCAACTAGCAGTCTTAAATTGTTCACTATCGATGCCTCTTGTACAGTCTGAACCAACACTGCCTGAATCACAATAAAACAACATCCAACACGCATATCTTGATTCAGTAAACGCAGTAGACAAATGAAAGAGGCATTTGTGTCAGTGATCACTATAACAGCTGCCATAACAAGATGTCTATTGCACATTACTGTATTTAGAACAGTATCTGAAAAGTAATGTACAATGTCGTATACTCAATGGTTGGTATGCTGAAAGGCATCAGAGAGGTAGGGCGGTTAAGCGAATCAAGAGACGACTATGAATCTGCAAACATGACCAGATTGAAACAACATGTACCAGACAGGAGCGTGTGGGGGTGAGAGAGAGAGGGAGAGAGAGAGAGAGAGAGAGAGAGAGAGAGAGAGAGAGAGAGAGAGAAGAATAGTCAACCAACACAGAACGGGTGACCTTGACCGCTGCACACTGAGGGAGTAGTGAGGCGGGAATAGAAGCACTAATGGATTGAATGATCCGATATGCAGTGAGGATAATCTCACGATTATGTAACTAAGTTGTGTAATGGGGTGCTTTACTTTTAAATTACTTATTAACTGTTGAAGAATAACAAACTGGTGCTAACAAATGAGACAGAACGGACTAACTCTAGTTAAATAACATCATGGCAGTTGCCAATGAAATATCTAAAACCCAGATCTATTTTCGGCCTTAAGTGCTGTGCTGAGTCAAACCTTTCCGCATCCCAGAATGTTTGCGCTAACATCCGTTTTTCATGTCCCGTTATTTTATGAGGGTATAGAGGGAAATCTCTAAGGCTACCTATCCTTGGAGAAGACACTTTGGTAGCTAGTCGGGAGAAGAGTCTGGAACCCAATTTGACACCGATAGAAGCATTGGAGAACATCGTGACGACTGGAAAGGTCAAATGAAAGGGAGGCAGGCGCATTCCAAGAGAAATTATGCTGGATGGATTGAGACGGTGGCATGGAGGAATATCATCAGCAGAGTTGATCCAGGAAACCAAAGACCGAGATCTGTGCAGAGTCATGAACGCCTACGCCAGCTGGCAGGGCACTTGATAATGAAGAGATGCAAACTATGGATCATTCGGAGAGACCTCTAATGTATCGAACTAACGATGTTAAACTCAAATCTTCCTGAGGATATACCAACCAATCAATCCGTCTAAGATGTTGTCATGTGACATCACACGTGGCAGTATCAGCCGTGAACACAGGCCTGGATGAAATAGACGCCATGATGGGGATTAGAAAACATTACCAGCGAGTCTGCAGGCAGGCGAGCTAGCTACAATGTCAACGTGGATATCTTTATTCATATAATCTTACCACAAATGATTGCAAACTTACAACTAACTAATTGTCAGTGTCTCTGCGCTGCAGTTCTTATGTGTTCGTTCAGATAATTAACTATTCCTGCGTACACGACATGTGACCTCAAATCACAAGACTTTCATGTTTCACTACAATCATTAATAACCAAGCAGCGAAATAGTAAATAATTAAACAAAAAAACAAACGTAATAATTTTAAAATAATGAGATTTGGTGTCGCGTTAGTATCATTAAATTATTAACCCTCACAACATTGGACACGCTGTTGGCTGCTATGTTTACTCTGAGTCGTATACAACAACTTGATTCATTCCTTGTTACATTGTTCAAAGTTGGGATGAAACATCACATTAGAAATTATAATCAAAAATAAATTTAGCGAGTTGTTTTACGTACAGCTAATTGGTATAGTTCACTACGGACGTATTAAAATACGTGCACACCACGCTAATTAACATTCTTTAATTAGAGGGGAGACAAATAAGAAAATGCAACACTGTAGGAATAGCATATTTAGGGACGAAGAAACTTGCTCATTAATTTGCAAATAATGGCATAGATTGAACAAAGAAATAAACTTCTTCATTACATTGCAAGGAAAAGCATATCAGCAAAGTATAAGACATTTGTAAACGTATTAAAACATATTGGGCATATGGTGCTATACCCAAGCTCCTATAAACCAGTCGGTGCTCGATGGATAACGTGGTCAGTCTCACGTCGGCCACCTTTACTTTCCAGGATATTTCCTGACACCCATGTTGGGTTGTCTCCACCTAGGAGCTAAGGTCAATGTGTAACCCACAAATCCGCCTCCGTGGAGATTCCAACACTTGAGCACTGGGCCGCGGCTCCCGGTAGAGCATTTCCTGGAAACAGATTTCCTCATTACATTGCACGGAATGCTATATACTGTGCAGAAGCAATCTTTCTCATTAATTGCAGGGGGTAGCATATACTGTGCAGAAACAGACATTCTCATTATATTGCAAGGAGCAGCATATATTAGGCAGAAACAAACTTGCTTTTCGCGAAGAAAACAAACGCAGAACGTGTAATTTAGTCCCAAGTATATTTTAGGGTGGTAAGTCTTCCATTTAAAATTACAATTTAAAATAGGAACATGGTATGTTAGGACATTAAATGAGTTGGGAAGGTTAAACAATGTGATAAGAGAAATGGAAAGCATGAAAATGAATATTTTAGGCATAAGTGAGATGATATGGAAGGGATAGGGAAAATAGTGATAAACCAACACAGAACTGGCGTCGTTAGCCGCTACACGTTGCGGGATTTGCTGAGGAGGGGATCCGAGCACTTATGGACTGAATGGTTCGATGTGCAATGAGGATGATCTGTCGACTAACTAACTAGGGAAAATTATAACCCACAAACACAATAATTTATTCTGAAGGGGATACATACGAGAAAGGAATTAATTGATACTGGTGTATTTCAGATAGAGTTATTATGGTTGAAATGAAAGGCAAACCAATAGATATAAATATTATGCAAGTATAAGCACCAAAAAACAAGTAGTCGTGATGAAGAAATACAACAATTTTACGAATAAATAGAAATGGCGATGTCTCAAATCAAATCACAGGAAATACAAATAATACTAGGAGATTACTAGATGCAAAAGTAGGAAAGGGATAAACTGAGGATGTAGTGGAGAATTATGGTTTTGATGCAAGAAATGAAAGAAGAGATAAACTAATAGTATGGGCAAATATCAATTTTATGGTAACTGGAAACACCTGGTTTAAACACCATAAAAGACGACTTTACACACGGAAAAGCCCTGATAAGAAAATTCTTAACCAAACTGACTACATACTTATTAATAAAAGATTTAGAAATGCGTTAATTAATGTTAAGACAATGCCTCGTGTTGACTGTAATAGTGATCATGAACCCTATTTGGACGAAATCAGATTGAAGAGAAGGAAAAAAGTGATTAAGAATATAAGACTTAATAAAGATGTTCTGAAAGCAGATAAAGAAATTCAAGAACAACACAGAGTGACTGTGAAAAATAGTTACAATACAATAGCTGACATACAGAGTATAAATGAACAATGGGAAATGTTAAGGGACTCCATTAATCAAACAGCCAAAGAAATACTACAGGAGATAAGCCAAAAAGCTAAAAGAAATGGATGACTACAGAAATTTTAAGGATTATGGACAAAAGAAAGCAAAGTAAAAATGACAATCAAGAGTATAATATAATATAATAAATAAATAAATAAATAAATAAACAAGAGATAAATGTGGCAAGGCAAAAGAAAGTTGCTTAAACGAGCAGTGCAAGAAACTTGAATTAAATTCTATTAAATATACAAAAAATATGTACAGACAAATCAGTGAGCTCACGGGAAAAAAACATAGAGTAAATACAGGGTGTTTAAAATCAAAGACACCAGAGATATCAATGGACGAAGAGGCTATAGAGATGAGGTGGAATGAGTATATAAGAGAATTATATGATGGAGAAAAGGAAGAATTAACAGAAGAAAGTAACTTAGAAGATCCACCTATTCTAAAAGTAAAGGCTCTCGGGCGCTGTCAAACATATGAAGAAAGGAAAACTACCTGCGCCAGATGGAATCACAATAGAAGAATTAGAAGTACTAGGAGAAATTGGAGTAGATATATTAACCAAAATGTTGAATGATATTTACAGGAGTGGATATTTACCAAGTGATATGCTAAAATCTGTATTTATAGCTATACCAAAAAGACAAAGAGCAATTGAATGCGAAGACTTTGGTACAATTAATCTCATAAACCATATCATTAAGCATCTACTCAGAATTATAATGAGAAGAACAAGAAAGAAAATAAAAATGGAAATTGGTGAAGAACAGTATGGATTTTTGAAAGGAAAGGGTACAAACAATGCAATATATACATTACGAACACTATTAGAAATATCAATAGAGACACAGAAAGACATATATTTGTGCTTCATAGATTATACCAAGGCATTTGATAAAGTACAACATGATGAACTAATTAAAATGTTGGACGATATCAACATTGATGGGAAAGATCTCAGAATAATAAAAAATATATAATGGAACCAAGTAGCAGCAATTAAAATTGGAAATAAAGAGGTCAATTATCAACAAATAAAGCTAGGTAGGTGTACAACAGAGAGGTGTTATGTCACCGGATCTCTTCTCCCTCTATAGCGAAGTAATAATGAGAGAGATCAAAGAGGAGCCGGGAATACTAATCGGAGGTTATAATATAAACAATATACGCCATGCAGATGACACAGTAATGGTGGCGAATATTGCAAAAGATCTACAAAAATTGTAGGACATTGTAATAATAGAGAGTGCAAAGAAAGGACTCCCCTTGAATATCAAGAAAACAATAACAATGGTGATAACAAAGAAACATGTGACACCAAAATGTGAAATGGAAATAGAAGGGAAAATTCTTAACCACGTGGATAAATTTAAATACCTAGGGGTATCTATAACATCAGATGGAAGATGTGCAACAGAGATTAAGAGTAGAATAGGGCAAGCAAAAGCTGCATTTCAGAAAATGAAAAGTATCTGATGCAATATGTCACTAGTCATTAAATGTAAGAAAGAGAGTGCTGAAGTGCTATATCGAACATGTTTGTCTATATGACAGTCAATCTTGGAATGTAAATTAACGCTTTAGGAAGAACTTGGAAGCAACAGAGATGTGATTCCTGAGACGAATATTGCGAATTCCTTGGACTGCCAGTGTAAATAACGACAATTGCCTGAAAGTGAAACTAGAACGTTATATGAAAAACAATACGAAAGAGACAAACAGCTTTCTTTGGTCATGTGATGAGAAGAGAGGCAATGGAGGACACCGTGACGACTAGAAAGATCTAGGGGAAGAGTGGCAGAGGCCGACCAAGAGAGATGATGCTGGATGGATTTAGTCGGCATAGAGAAATATCAGCAGCAGAGTTGATCCAGAATACCAAAACCGAGATCTGTGGAGAGATATGAACTGCCTACGCCGTTTGGTATGGCAGCTTGATGATAAAGAGGATGATGATAAAGTCTTCCGTTGGAAGGTCGCTGTACCACATCTGTAATTATCGCGCTTCTGCAAGTCCTCTATCTTTGGCAGCTTCACAAGATACCCATTTCTCCAGTCTGCTACTATTTTCCCCCTTCTAAATAGTGTGTGCAAGCTTGAGGATTATACTGGCATTAATGACTTGTGTTGGGATACCAACTGAACTAGCATCTTTCCCGTCGGGATTTAGATAATTTTATTTCTAATTTCTTCTTTTGATTGTAGGTGGTTTCTCACAACTAATATGCAGCTTCATTTCTGCAGACTGGAGATCGGGGCGAGAGTGGGGTGGGGACGGGCAGAGGAGAGAGAGAGAGAGAGAGAGAGAGAGAGAGAGAGAGAGAGAGAGAGAGAGAGAGAGAGAGAGAGAGAGAGAGAGATGGACAACCTCTTATGTCTATACAAAAGGTCCTCAAAGTAGTTCAATGTATCTGTCCTTTGATCTTTAGTAGTTACCAAGTACTTTCCCATGACTATTTTTTATCAGCACTCTTTGAAGAGGATAAGTTCCTGCTTTTTCACTAGTGCTGTAAGAGTCTCTAAGGTTTCCTTTCGCAGCTGTTTTTATTTTCTACATCTCTTGCTGGGACATCTAAATATTATCTTTTATCCGCCCTTATCTACGTCCTAACTTCTTCTTTAGCTTATGAATATTTTTTGGTGTCATTTAGTAGCTCCTGTTTAGCTATTGTTTACATGTGCTTTCCGTGTTTTATTTCTTTATTTGTGTTAAGGGTTTTCGAGTTGTATCCATGTTTTGTGGTTTTTCCAAGGATTTCTATACACTAATCGTCCCAATTTTTCTAAAACATGCTGTCAAGAGTTTTCTGTCATCACTTCGTCTAAACACCAGAACCTGGTACTTATTAGATACTATGACCATAAATTGTATTTTGAATTGTAAGAAAACAGAGATAATGGTCGTCTCCAAGAAGAAAGAAATACCACAATGTAACATCCAAGTGAATGGAAATATTCTTAAACATGTGTATCGGTATAACTATGGCGGAACAGTCGTAACATCTGATAGCAGATTCCTTGCAGAGATTGGATTAAGAATTGCCATGGCAAAGGTGGCCTTCTACAAAACTGAAAATATATTTACCAAAAAAACGTTGTCAATTGCAGTGAGAAAAAGAGTGTTTAAGTGCCATATAGAACTATATTGCTGTATGCGTGTAAAACATGGACAATTAACAGACAAACTGAGAAACATCTAATGCGTGTGGGGATATGGTTTTTGAGAAAAATGCAAAAAATACCATAGACGGACAGAAAATCAAATGAGACAATCCTTCAGGAGAACATTGAAAGACATTTGATGGATTGGAGAAATTAGACGCAGGGATTTAAACAAAGGGATAAATACCTTGATGGTTTGGCAGCATGACAAGGTCGGGGCAAGAACACGGACTGATTCGAGACTGGTGAACGTGTGGGATGGTGAATCATGACCGCCCAAGCCTGTCGTCATGGCACTTGATGATGAATATACATTATCCTTAACTTCTGCTCGTCTGAGACATCCTGCATAGTAATGATTTCCATGTTTGTAAGATTTAATGTATCTCTTGTGTGTAAATGTTACTTTACTTATCGGCTGATCTTCTGCATCTTTACAAAAACGTTTACGTCATATACAAATGATGTATATGTCTTGTTAATACAAATATTCTGTATTATGGCTTTGTGATAACCGTGTTGCTCTAAGTATTATTTTATGTGGAAAAATACTTTCTCCTATGACACAAAAAAGTGGCGACTAATTCTCCATTTTCGCGCAAATGCTTGTTTTCCCACTATCTTTTAATAGCCCGTTTTATACGATTTTGTCTTGGAATTCAGGTCAGTCATGACAATATTAACATTGCCCTGTCTGTGATTATCCATACCATGTGTATAACATGTCAACAACTTAATCTAGTTGTGTCTGTGTATATGAACACGTTGAGATGACAGTAAACATATGTAATCCACATAGAACTCTCACAGAATAGTTCTGTTTTTAGCAACACCGAGTAAACACATATCAAGAAGATCTCAATGCTCTGATAACAACATGTATGTTGACATTCGATGACACACTAAAAGCCCGAGAAAGAACGTAGAAGAATTAAAAGAAAATAAACACTTGCTAGCATGCATGTATAATACATGTTTCTATTAAATGATGGTATCCTCTGAAAGTGAACAATGGAAATGCTAGTTATCAAAAACAATATATCAAGCCCTAATAGACTTACACATGAATCGACCCCGCTGTCTCATGAAGAGACATATGACTTCTATGTTAATCTGTACACTGGTGCTACGGCAATATTGTGTATAGCTACTTTTGGATGCATTGCAAACATTCTGAATTGTGTTGTTTTTATCAAACAAGGCATCAAGAACTGTCTTAACGTTTGCCTGCTGTCACTTTCAGTGGCGGATTTTGTGTCTGTTGCCTTCGGACTTTTAACTACAATTTTCAGCGTGATGATGCAGTTGAACGTTGGAACCGGCTTTGAACCTGCTGATCTGTACTACTTGCTATACAACGCTAGTGGTATGTTCTACGACCATGCAACGCTAACAACAGCCTTTATCTCCCTGCAGAGAAGCCTGTGTGTCTCGTGGCCTCTGATGTTCAAGGATCTGACCTTCAGAAAGGCTGTATGTGCTAATCTGCTGTTGTGTACATTTACCATCGGAAGTGTTGCCTTTCCACGATATCTGACCAGCGGTCTCACACTCGAATTCAGCCAAGAAACAAACTCAACTAGGACAGTTATGTGGTTTTCTCCATTATCGGATCAGACAGAATTTTATATTAACTTATTCTCTGGGAGTATCGTTTTGTTCGTGTGTATGTTAGTCGTTGTATGCAGCTCGTTTATAATGATTAGATCTTTGCAACAATCAATTTTGTTTCAGTCGTCACAGATTTGCCATGAAAACACACATGACACCAACACAGTCCGAAAACACAATGATATTAGACTGAAACGAACAAACACGGCGAACAAAATGCCCAACAAGTACAAACAAGTCATATTGACAATTTTAACCTTAGCAATAATAAGTATAATTTGTAACATGCCCAGATTAATATTTTTTACCACAATTTTATTTTACCAATCTATGGCGCGTATTGATGCATTAGTCCTTGCTCTTTTCATTTTACAATTGACTAACACTTCAGCTAGTATCAGTGTGTACTGTGTTTTCAACCGCCCTTTTAGAAGAACCTTGCGTAGTTTGTTATGCAATTGTTGAACAAAGTTAATCGAGACAAGCGAGAACAGCAAACTATCGACACAACAACATGGCCGGTATACTCTCCTTTGTCTACCTCAGATAATTTTTCAAGGTTTAGGGCCTTGGTTTTATGGCTTCTTATTCCTCCCCTTGATAGTAAAAAATAACAATAATAACGAAGCCTGTTACATGCCTTCAGGTGTATGTGCGATTGGTGCTGGGCCCATATTTGTATACAGCAATCGACACTTGAGGGCTGATGTGGTTAACATCTAGCCGGACGCCTTCACTTCAGTTTAGTGTCACTTTTAACAACCGCCTCGATGCGAATACGAACCATGACCATAGGACCACCATGCAACAGTCTAGTCTACCGCGGTTTTCTCTTCCTTGCCATAGCCACGCTCAAAATCAAATTCGAAGCATCCTTACAAATGTTGTTTCATCTGTTACTGGGTCTTGCTTGCTTGCTTGTGTTCGCTGGCTGTGAACTCCAGCGTGAAATCCTGTATGTCGGATGAAGACATCCTGTTGTCCAACATCAGTGTGATATCTGTTGTATATTAAAACGTCTCTACAAATCTCCTGGTATTGTCGATTTAAAAATACAAATCCCTAATAGTTACTGTTTAAGTACCTTACTTGTGGGGGAATAAAACAGCGTTAGACTGACCTAGAGGACAGCCAAATTTAGGTGGCCTTAGTTTAAAATCCAAGCACCGAGATTGGTCAAATACCTGGCCAAGATGGACGCTAGATTGAACGAAGGGATTAGTAACCATTCAGTCAGAGAATAAAAAGGACAAACACGTCAGCCTCCCCACAATGGGGAAGGGCAATTTTAGCCCTTAAATATATCAATCTCTGGAGCCTTAGGTATGTGAATATGCATTCTGAATGTGTAATCATGTCTTTTGATAAGGTACATATATCATTGTGTTAAATAAGAATTGTTAATTTGATAAATCAATTATTCTTGTAAACAAAGGTATGATTGATTGCCGCCACTTAGCAGCCATGTTTTACCTCGAAGTTAATTTTCCTATTCTATACAGTTTCAAATTCCTATGTTTAAATTACTATATGCATTGTGAAACTATCTTACGATCAATGCCTATAAGTCTGCAAAGTACTAAATGTGCTGTAGTGTTCACTATAGAGACATTTCTATAACTTTCTCTCCATGCGGAAGCATAATATTGATAACGCATCGTACGGACTAGTTCATATTGGAGAATTAAGTCTTGCTAATCTGTAACTGGAGCTATCGTGCCATTTTTGGTACAATCTTCTTGTTAACATATTTGTAACCACACAATATATGTGATGGACATGTAATCTTTTCACAAATTTGCTAGGGAAATGCCATGTGGGATGAATATAATTTCAAGAAAGAAAGAAAACGCATGATATATATTAGAATGTTCGGGCAGTACGTGCCTTCAGTCCGCATCGCTTCATTGTGGTAGGTGCATGGATGAAGATTTATGTTCAGAATACTTACAATGCTGCAGAAGTTGTTCCCTAGTCAGAATACTTTATATGCTGTTAGCAATGGGTGAGATATATAACAGCGTTCACTAACACCATGCTCTATAGGCAGTGGGAAGAAGAACATCTATTCTGATCTTATAGATTGAAGAATGAGAGAAAATCTCAAGTATGGCCCCGGCATTATGAATATGATTATTATTCATACGTGAAAGAGATTCATGTGTTTTATTTTCTCTGTTACGAGATTTATATATATATATATATATATATATATATATATATATATATATATATATATATATATATATATATATATATATATATATATATATATATATATATAATCTATTCATGATTGTATTTTAATGCGGGAATATACATTTTAATGTTACTCCTGTGGGAGACATGATGGTGTTGATGATGAGTTAAGAAGCTTTGTGTATGCCAGTATCACAAGAGAAGAATGTTGATTGGTATGGATGGCCTGTGGCCTATAGTTTACAGCTGTAGAAAGGAGATGGGGAATTCTGAGATAAAAGGCCTATGCTCAAGAGATCCTTATCAGGTTATGACAAGTATAACATCAAGATGACTGAGGGGTTAGGATGTCTCAGATTCATCGGGAAGACCCAGAAGCAATCTCAGAATAGAATATTGAGTGAGAAGATACCTTACTCACAATAAGAGCTAGAATACCTCAACAACCAACGACGAGGGACAAGAGAAAGTGGAAATACTCTCCTGTCTCCTTCCCCTTTTCTTGTTTATATTTGTGTTGTGAAAATGTTAACACACCACACATCAGATTAATTCTTGGGTCTGTGTTCTTTGTCATTTCTAGCACTAAAGAGTAGCAGAGTAGCAGGTGGTGGTTTTTGGAAGTATCACTAAAACCAGGATCCCGGGTTAACAGATGGAAATAAGTGATAAATGGCAACCTGTCCTACACATATAGTCTAGACCAATATATGAATGACTGCTGCACTTATTAGCTGCCATAGCCAGCAAAATACATGGGCGAAGATGATCAACACTACGCGATTGATAGTCCTACTTCAGTAGGAATATCCAGGACGGACTTCAGTATCTAAATATCTATCCACATAAAGATATACAGAGTAAACGACAACAGTGTATCGTCTGCTTTACTTCTGAGAGGTACCACCTGAAGCATCATCAATCAGAGAGGTCAACGAAACTATGAGAAGTCCTAAAAGATTAATAAAACTAACAGCAGTGAGAACCATCCAACTGTCTGTTGGATTCCCAGTTTCATATTCAACAATGAATAACCCTTCGACACTAGTCACACAGCAGCACAAGTAAACATAAATTCAACATAAGGTTCAAGACACTGAAACACCAAATGGGAAGAGACTCTGAAACACCTGCTGAAACCCAACTAAACACCATATGAACACCAACTGTAATACAACATGAAATAAGCAAGATTACCTCAAGGTTCTAACTAAGAAAAACCCTGAAATAAGCCAGATCAACTCAATGTCTCAGACCAGAACACCATCAGGAAGACAGTATGAAAGAAGCTAGCTGAGTAAATGCCTCTACGCATGCAACAAAAATAATCATCTGATTGTTTGCGACTCCCATTTTGTATGTTGGAATTAATATTCTTCAGTTCCATGCCTTTGCAGAACAATCCTGGACATAGTCCCAGATGGAAAAAAAAAATGAATGACTCTCAGCATTATATGTTCCTAAACTGGACTGGATAATAACGAATAACTCTTTGCTGATCCCATGTCAGTCTAAATGCCATCATCAAGTGTGGAATGGGTTATAGACTATTGACTAGGTGGGTGGAAAATCCGCGTGTACATAATTGGGATTCGGAGATCAGAAGTCGAGCAGCAGAATGGCAGTCAATTTTTCATCGGATATGGTGATATAAGGAAGGACCTTCTGCCAAAGCTTAAGTGGAATTCCTGAAAGTTTGACCAACCTAGGCCTCAATTTCAAAAGGACACCGAGCTTACTTGCAACAGAGTATTCGTAAAATCTAGCTCCATGGAGGGGATTATGTGCGTGTGGGATAGTTCTATTTCTGAATATTATGGATTATAAAATATTCACCAGCCAACTTCAGTGGACATAATGTGAGTAGAACATAACTGTGAGTACATTTATTTACGTCCCCGGATAAATATGGACATTATCTTCGTCGCACTGGAGAAGAATAACCGACAGCAACACCTAGGGAAAAGGACTAAAAATTAAATAATTAGTTTACTTATTAGTACTAACTGTGCATTATGTGTGGTTCTTTTCATGCCATGGTTTTGTAAAGCCTGTAGCTTTTTTCTATGAGGGGTATAATCAAATAGTGGTTGTTTTTGTTGTTGTTTTGGTTGAGTCCATGAATATGGTTGTAATAACATTGTTTTTTGTTTCGTGGGACAATGGGGTTATCACATTTTAAATGTGTTTATAATGTTGTATATTATCCCATGCCTGTTCTGGAAATTCAGTATGGTCAATATATATTTACCTACGTGTCTAATCAGATAGTGATTTAATGCCTGAACTGTTTGTCAAATGTTGATGTTTACGTCAATTGCTTGTTAATGTTTGTTCAACAGTGGTTGTTATATTATGTTGTAAACAATCAATGTCCTCTAATACTATATACAAATTAACCGGTGATATTAGTGGGAATGGAAACATACACATAAATACATTTACATAAACGAGTGAAATATTTTCCCCCTTGTTTTTATGGTAGAATATCATGATCACCTTACCTGATAGAAGTAAAGGAGAATCTAAAGTAAATCCCCAAGGGATCCCCTAGACACAATTAAGCCAGAATTCGCATATATTAAATTCGACATCCCACAATGTCATATATGACCTGAGGTTTGCGTGAGTATCCGTTGTCCCATGTCTGGCTTATTGGTGTGCAGACTGGTGGTTCCTCGCCGTGCGTGCAAGCAGACACTCTCCGATTTCGGAGGAATCAACGATCCTACTGACTTTAGCCAGGACGCCAAAGGGACCTGTTGCCCAGGACGCTCGGCGTGGACGCGTCAATAGGTCTTTGCCAGTATAGAACCAGCCCTGGTGCCTTGGAAACACCACTGCGTCCCACTGTGTCTTCATTCGGCAGCCTGTCGATGACTTTTGAATATCTTCCTTATCAGTTGTCAATGTTTGAACTCTCATATTATCGAAGTCCACAGATTCGCTAGCTTGTTACCTCTGACTCTTAGATAGGTGATTCCAATAGTTGAATGTAAGACGGCCCTGCCTTCCCAATTTGTGAAATTATGAAAATAAAGTTCGTTTGTTTGTTTTACTCCAGCATGACCCCAACAGTGTATCCATACAAACTCTGAACACATTGAAATCAAAGCCAGTCAAATAAAAAACATATTGATAAGACCTTCAACAAAATGATGTTTAATTTATGGGAGTAAATGATATTAGCTGAAGAGTATAGTTTATTGAATCAGATTATGATAAATATATTAATATTGATGATGTAAAAACACATTCATTTGTTCAATTTGAATAGGTGATATTTATTGCCAGAGTAGCTAACAACCATTGCCCGAAAAAGCCTAAAGGATGTAAAACAGCATATACTACTATAAGACATAGGCAAGCATCATTGGTCACATAATGAGCACAGAAACGTTGTAAAATATCGGGACAACAGTAAGGATCAGTAGGAGAAGAGGCAGAAGCAACCAAGATAAAGTATGCTGGATGGGCTGAGACGATGGTATAGAGGCATATCATCAGCAAGGTCGAACCAGATCACCAATGTCCAACATCTGCGGAAAGACATGAACTTTTATGGCGTGATGAATGTTAATAATAGTTCGTAGACATAGCAATGGTTTTGTGTGTGTGTGTGTGTGTGTGTGTGTGTGTGTGTGTGTGTGTGTGTGTGTGTGTGTATAATGGCACCAAATATCCATTTATCATGTGTCATGTCAGTAAGAGTGGGCGGTCATATTTTGCCATCTCACTCGATCATCAGAGTAGTGGATCAGCTCCGTGTTTCTGTCTCGACTATGCGGCGTGGCCAAGCCATCCAGGTATTTACTTCTCGGTCTTCCCCTTGGTCTCTAACCTTCGATCTTGCCAATTGTCGCCAAGTTCTCCAATTCATTTCTTCTCATAACATGTCTAAAAAATTTTGACTGTCTACGTCTAATGTCTTTAATCAGTTTACGATCTTCATTTGTTCCTTGAAGGACTTGTTCATTGGTTTTTCAGTCTGTCCATGGTATTCTTTGCATTTTCCTCAGAAACCACATTTCCACAGCCATCAGATGTTTTTCAGCTTGTCTGCTCATTGCCCATGCTTCACATCCATACAAAAGTATAGGTTCTATGTAGCACTACAACACTCTTTTTCTCGTTTCAATTAATATCTTTTCATTGGTCAGTATGTTTTCATCTTGCAAAAGGCTACCTTCATAATGGCAATTCTTGTTCTAATTTCTTCAAGGCATCTCCCATCAGATGTTATGACTATTCCGAGTTAACTGTACCGATTAACTTGTTTAAGAATATGCCCACTTACTTGTATATTACATTGTGGTATTTCCTTGTTCCTAACGACGACCATAATCTGTGTCTTCTTACAATTCAATTCTAACCCTAGTTGTTCACTGTGTGTGTGCAACAACCGCATCTACTAAATGTTTCAGGTCCTGTTCATTGTCTGAAATCAAGACTGTATCATCTGCATATCTAATATTATTGATGCAACGTCCCCCAATGTTGATTCCTTCCATATCTTCTATATTTCTGATAATATTTTCACTGTACAAGGAAAAAAGATCTGGGGACATTACACATCCCCGTAAGTAGTTATATATGATGCCTACATCCCCCCCTGGAGAAGGTGCGGGAAGGTGCGCACCTGAAGGTGCCGAAGGTGCTTGTTGTGAAGGTGCGGGAAGGTGTCTGAAGGTGCGGGTCATGTCCGCTCCTTCTGTGGTGTGATATTGACTCCTCCTAACACCTGCCTAGGTGTGTGATTGGCTTGTTAAGCTCGGTATTTTTGGCGGGTAAAATTTTTTAAAAAAGAAAAAAGTCTGATCTAATGAGGTGATGGTCTCATCATGTGTGTGCTCGTGTATCTGTGGCCAGGGTGGAGTGGAAGGAGCCGGCGTAAATAGTAAGCGCAAAGAAGGTGGTGCTGTCCCCCATGTAGTTGTCACCTGACCGGTCAGCGCCCGAGTGACCACGAGTCCGATCATGGGTCTAACGAGTAGCGGTGTATCTACTGGTGCTAACAACGGACAACCGACTGTGTCTTTAAAATGTCAAAACTTACAAAAACACACAGAGATGTACATGCACAATGTGGGACAAAAAATCAATACGCATCTTCATAACAACTAATCCAGGGTATTATCGTCGTCGTAATGAACTAGGTGGATTATTAATAATGCTTTATATAAACCGGGCGGGGTGGTCGGAGCCAGCGCGGGCGACGAACGCGGGGGCGACCACGACCGGGTGGTCGCGTGGGCGCGGGTTCGAACCCTCGAGCCGCTCCGGGTGTCGTATGAAAGTTGTAATAAGTAAAAATGTAAATAATTCGGATGTATGAGCTATAGTGGTTCGTAGTGGTTTATACATTATCATCATATAAATTACACCGCTTCAAATGAAAACCTCAGCAAAGAAAAGATGGCCGCTAGTACGTGTTGTAGTGGTATGGCTTAGTGTTATTTGATGTTAAGGGTTGGTTGAGTGAAAGCATATCTCTATAAGTGCTTCCAAACAATATCAGCATACAGTGTCAGATCGTTAAAGAGAAACCTTAAAGAAACATGTCAAGATGGCCGTCGATGTCCTCCGTAGGTGCCGGGTTCGAGTCCCAGTTGGGTGATCTAGTGGTAGAAGAAATATTGACTTAGTAACTTGTTACTTAGTTGTGATGGCGATAGCTGGTGGTAGTAACAGGCTATGTGTAGCAAAGGAGAGGTGGTATGCAGGGTGAGGAGTATGTATAGGGGGTACCCCAGACGAGATGACAGGTTCGAATCTCGGGTGCTGTGCTACAGGTAAGGGTAATAGGCGTCAGCGTGTGGGGTGTCTAGCTGGTCATACGGGTTATGATTAGGGACAGTCTGTCTCTCCGTGTCGCTGTGTCCACAAGTCCAAGGGAAAAACAGGCATCCGACTTCACAGCTTAACTTAACATAACAAATTGGAGAACATAAGATACCCATACACGTCGCCAGCTGTTACAAAATCAATAATAGCCAGATGTATATATGAATAATCCTGGGGGATTATCGCCGTCGATAGAAAGGGGTTGGGAAAGCAATAATACTCGTCATATCTTCAGGGAGGGGATTATAACATATGTCGTCTAAGCCCAAGGTATATCTCCTGTAATATAAGGTGGTCGGAAAACCAATATCACTAGCCTCGATTCGTCTCATAATTGCGACTAGTGGCTTATAGATATAACCATTATTGCAGACGCAGCTGTGTGCAGACTAATCTACCAGGTCACGTGGTCTAGGCCATATCGACAAAAACGGGGTATAAATGTTAAGGAATAGACGCTGTACGAAGCACTCTCTGCCAGCTCTCTGATCCTGATACATCAAGGGAAACTGACAGAACAACCTTTGCAGTCGGTGAGTATGATGTCTCGTTGGTAAACACTGCGCATGTGTGTGCATGTGTATGTCTGTATGTATATAGGTATGTGTGTGTGTGTGTGTGTGTGTGTGTGTGTGTGTGTGTAAGTGTGTGTTTATGTCTATGTGTGCGTGTGTACATGTGAATAAGTGTAACGATGGTAGATATAACCAAAGGGTAATAGAGCGTGGGCTACTCTAGTGATATGAAGATAACAAAAGAACCTCTCTCTTTCACATGGAAACGGCCGCTGTGATCATACTGTACTAAGGTGATGTTTTGCTGTTATACTCAAGTTGGGTCTATTTACCCTCTACCGGTTAAC
The DNA here is from genome assembly GCA_014155875.1 of Cepaea nemoralis. Classification (NCBI taxonomy): domain Eukaryota; kingdom Metazoa; phylum Mollusca; class Gastropoda; order Stylommatophora; family Helicidae; genus Cepaea; species Cepaea nemoralis. The sequence continues at coordinate 75,361 of JACEFZ010002042.1, forward strand.
TTCACTCAGCCATATCATGTGGAGTTTCATATTCACTGTTAACAAACATGAGCCGGCAGTATAATTTCTAGACCAACCAATGTGTCAAACTATACTGACTTTGTCTTTTTTCACGTTAGATCAAATATGTCTTCACTTCATATTGCCACAAATATTAACTTTATATACATCACTGTGCTCATGGAGACTCAGTATGATATCATTCATAGATCATAAAAAATCTTCACAATTAAAAAAGTATTGCTGGTCACTAAAAGTTTTCTTGTTCTTGTTGTTTTTCCAGGTGTACGTTGTCAACGTGTTGAAAGAACCCATATTCTTGACTTCAATCTACTATAAAAATCAAAAGGAGGGCTGAAAATATAAAGACCTTGTACCGAATTACTACTATCAACCTATAAACCTCAACTTTTACGGTATTGTCAAACAGAATTATGTCGACTCAGCAAAAAGAAATCCACTTATGTGTCACATGTGGGAAAAGTTTCACAGAAAAGCGCAATCTGCTTCGTCATCTTTGCACAGTTCACAGCACTGAAACGCATGCATGTCACCTATGTGGCAAGCTATTCAACAGAAAAGACAACCTACAAAAACACAGACGAACATACCACAAGACACACACTTCATCAACAACTATGGACACTAAACCTTCAAACCCTGAACCCAGTCTACCATCACTTTCATCACGCAAAAGGAGGACACCCTCGAACGCATATACCAATAAAAAACGTAGACACACTACTGATCAAATGGTAGCAAAGGAAGCGGACACCCAACAAACATATAGGGACAACTGGACAGCCCTTAGGACTTACTGCAAGGCGCTGTCGATCATGTTACCCAAGAATATAGTGGTATTATAAGAAAGCGCCGACCAACACCACCTAGTGAGCATAGTAAATGTATAAACCTAACAATTTTACCTGCTCGGTCTTATAAGAAGTAGTATTCTGATATATTTGTATGATAGCCCTGAGTCACCCCAACTAATGTGCATGTCTTCATTCTGGCGTGGATCTGTTTAGCGTGCCTCCTATGCAAACGATGACAGAAGAGGGTTAGTGTGTGGAGATACACCGGCTCACGGCTCTAGGAGCACCTGTGAGGATCTAGCGTCATGTCGTCTGCAGGCTGTACTACAATAACATTTCAACAAAGATGAAATAATCACGCTAAGCCACAGTAGTATCGCTGAGTGCCCCTTCAACTATAATCGCCAACACGAAAACTCGGAACCATCTCCAACCAACAGAGAGTGTTAACCACCACAGACAACCTTATCTTTCAGTAAATCCACACTGGTCGATGGGTAGTAAGCAGCTACCTATAAAGAAAGAGAGGCAATATAATTACAGATAGGTCGTCAATACCTGAATAAGTCTCAATATGAAGAAGCTTAGGGTGGATGTAAGGAGTCTTTTTATATAAATATACATAGGTGTTGTTATTTCTTCGCAGGTTGTATCCCATAGGGGTGGCTACAGAGTGGTATATCCATCGAAGGAACATCACTGGCGCAAACACCCCAGGCCACCACTGATGTCACTAGTGGTAAATCGCTGTGTCCTAGTGCGAAAAGAGTGAATAGCATTGCACAAGCTACCACAGTATTTGACCAAACACAATTGTCTGTCGCCCTAACAACCATTTGTATGATCCTAGTGTGACGTCAACAATCTGCTCAAGACCTTGTTATTATTCGTGAAGAACAGACTAAGCAATCTTTATAAGTTCGGTGACACTGGTGTCAATTCCACAAGAAAAAACATGTCTACGCAACCAACAGAACTTCATCTGACTGCCATAAGACCGGTTGTCACTAAACAATATACACTGAACAAAGAAAGAGTGGTCAAAAACAATATCAACAGAGATGCACACCCGACTGGTTTACTCGTTAAACGGACTAACTCAGGTCAATGTGTTACTATAACTTTCGACAGTACAAGTCACTATCAGTCGTTTCGAACCCGTATGTTTAGTTATTACAAGCACCAGTGCATTGAATCCAGACAAGACCTGAACGGGGTACCCGTGGAAGACCTGTTTTCAACACCCCTGGTTAAGATACATATGTATCACACGAAGATGAAACTTTTCGCCCAGGGAAAGATTGACAATATTAATTCTTGGTTAAAAATAGACTTTATCGAACTTGGAAACTTCGATACAGACGAATAGACACACAAAGCAACCTTCCTGGGTCAAAAAGGAGAAGAAACCCACAATAAGGCACAAATTCCAAGTTAGTATATTTGAGACTATAAGCCTGTATTTCCACAACTAATCAAAAATAGACAAAACTTTGACGCTTTTATCAAAACAGTACACGAACACGACGTTCTTACCTACGCTATGCAACAACGTCCAAATACCAAATACACTACAGAGATGATTCCAGCTATATGTTTTTATCTCTATCATATCCCAGAATTCCGACTTGTTTAATAAATAACCACCCTTTTATGACCCACGTTAGGCATCACTGTGCATGATCATACTAGTTATAACATCCCATATTTAGCCAACCATTTTGTATACTGACATTATGCTTGCTCATTTTTTGTAAAATGTACTGGAAATATTGTAAAATAAACAGTTTTATGTATTATAAGTGCGTTCACATGTTTGTTTTTAGTGTTGACGGTACATATGGGTGTCATGTGGTGAGCGGGTGTTACATGTTGATGGCCAGGTAAAGAAATATCGCAACCAAACTTATAAAAATTAGGAAAATTTGTTAACCTAATGAGAAAAATATTGACCAAGTAAAGAAAAATTTACACAAAATTTACACAAATTAGGAAAATGTTACCCATATTAGGAAAAATATTGGCCAACGTATGAAATATCTCGAACAAATTTACAAAGAGTAGGAAAACATGTCGACCAAAGTAGGAAAATTGTTCGTCAAATGTGAAAAATATTGGGCAAGTAGGAAATCATGTTAACCAAAGGTGAAAACTATTGACCAAGTAAAGAAACTTCTCGTCCAAACTCATAAAAAGTAGGAAAATTTGTTAGCCAAATGGGAAAAATGGTGGCCAAATACAGAAATATCTCGACCAAACTAATAAACATTAGGAAAATGTGCTAGCCAAAGGTGAAAAATATTGGTCAAGTAAAGAAATATCTCAGCCGATTTATAACAAGTAAGAAAAACATGCTAGTAAAATCAAGAAATATGTCGACCGAAGTAATACAATAGGCAAAACGATGGACAAACTTATAAAGATGTCGACCGTTATAAAAATATGTGTTACCCAAATTAGGAAAAATATTGCCCAAGTGAAGAAATATCTCAACCATACTTATGAAAAGGAGGAAAATGTGTTAACCAAATGGGAAAAATATTGGCGAAGTGAAGAAATATCTCATCCATTCTTATAAAAATTAGGAAAATGTGTTAATCTAAGGAGAAAAAATATTGACCAAGTAAAGACAAATTTACACCAAACTTATGAAAAGTAGGAAAATTTGTTAACCAAAGGGGAATAAATATGGGCTAAACTATGAAATATGTTGACCCAAGTAAGAAAATATGTTAGCCAAATGGGGGAAAATGTTGGCCAAAACATGAAACATCTTAATCAAACTTATAAATATCTCGTGTAAACTTTTAAATAAGTAGGGGGAAAAAAATATTGCTTCTGTAGTTATGTCAAAAGTATCTTGAACTTTTATCTGAACAGACATTTCACAAGACATAATCATCAACGTCAACACTTTCCCTCTTTTTACATTACCGAAAACTTCAACTTACCATTCCAACGTATCTGCTAAAGACGCACTTATACATACTAATCACCCATCTCTTCACACTCTTGGTTGTTGTCTTCTAACATAAAATATCTCTGTCTTTCGTAGCTGTCTTCACAACTTTTCCATGTCACATCACCAAGATACTCCAAACATTCGTTGCACATGAGTTCTAATGAAACAGTCATAACAACATTTATGGTAATGCAATCTGTGGCTCCACCTGGGATAGTTTCAATATCATCTGAGTATTCGTCAGCAAAGAGCTATTACCCATGGCTGACATCTTCAACTTTCTATACCACAATGACTTCTACACTAACCTTCCATTGTTCCATCTTTCAACAATACAAAGGGTGGTCTCGAAGTTTAGCTAACATAACATTTTGTACTTTATCCACCTCTTTCACACGTTGTAATTTCACAGCTGCAATAACGACAAGTCTGCAACCAACACTGTCTGTTATGAAGTCGACCATTCTTAAAACCACGTCTGTCTTAATGAGCCCTTGAATACTCTCTACCAGATCTTATAACCGACTTTCAACTTTTCATACCAAATAACATTAACACTCTTTTTGATTACAGAACAACCGATTTTCTGCTGACTAGGCAGGTTTCTCAATCTAATGGAGATAAATCACCTGTCCTCCTAACATACTAGGCACTATTCTAGACAACGAATATGGTCATCAACCAGCACCCCTAAGAAGAACTTGAAAACACCAACAGAGATTGGGTTCCTGAGACGAATTCCTTGGACTACCAGAGTAACTAACGCTGATCGCCTAAAAGAGCCTACAAAACATAGAGCCTTATATACATCAAACACAACAAACTTTTTCTTACTAACCCTAACTATGCATCATCTAGCCCTAACCCTAACCCTAACTATACATCATGTAACCCTAACTCTAACCCTAACCCCTAACCCTAACCCTAACTATACAGCAAATACAACAACTTCCGTCTTAAGAGACATAGATACAAAACAGTGTTAGAAATGGAAAAAGTTAAAATTTAATTAAAATTTAAAACTAATAAATCGCAATTTTATTGCTCGCTTCACTTAATTTACAGATATAGGCTAGGTATATGTATAGGTTAGGTATAGGACATATAGCAAGCTTACATCTTACGCAATAAAATTGCGATTTATTAGTTTTAAATTTTAATTAAATTTTAACTTTTTCCATTTCTAACACTGTTTTGTATCTATGTCTCTTAAGACGGAAGTTGTTGTATTTGCTGTATAGTTAGGGTTAGGGTTAGGGGTTAGGGTTAGAGTTAGGGTTACATGATGTAAATTTAGGGTTAGGGTTAGGGCTAGATGATGCATAGTTAGGGTTAGTAAGAAAAAGTTTGTTGTGTTTGATGTATATAAGGCTCTATGTTTTGTAGGCTCTTTTAGGCGATCAGCGTTAGTTACTCTGGTAGTCCAAGGAATTCGTCTCAGGAACCCAATCTCTGTTGGTGTTTTCAAGTTCTTCTTAGGGGTGCTGGTTGATGACCATATTCGTTGTCTAGAATAGTGCCTAGTATGTTAGGAGGACAGGTGATTTATCTCCATTAGATTGAGAAACCTGCCTAGTCAGCAGAAAATCGGTTGTTCTGTAATCAAAAAGAGTGTTAATGTTATTTGGTATGAAAAGTTGAAAGTCGGTTATAAGATCTGGTAGAGAGTATTCAAGGGCTCATTAAGACAGACGTGGTTTTAAGAATGGTCGACTTCATAACAGACAGTGTTGGTTGCAGACTTGTCGTTATTGCAGCTGTGAAATTACAACGTGTGAAAGAGGTGGATAAAGTACAAAATGTTATGTTAGCTAAACTTCGAGACCACCCTTTGTATTGTTGAAAGATGGAACAATGGAAGGTTAGTGTAGAAGTCATTGTGGTATAGAAAGTTGAAGATGTCAGCCATGGGTAATAGCTCTTTGCTGACGAATACTCAGATGATATTGAAACTATCCCAGGTGGAGCCACAGATTGCATTACCATAAATGTTGTTATGACTGTTTCATTAGAACTCATGTGCAACGAATGTTTGGAGTATCTTGGTGATGTGACATGGAAAAGTTGTGAAGACAGCTACGAAAGACAGAGATATTTTATGTTAGAAGACAACAACCAAGAGTGTGAAGAGATGGGTGATTAGTATGTATAAGTGCGTCTTTAGCAGATACGTTGGAATGGTAAGTTGAAGTTTTCGGTAATGTAAAAAGAGGGAAAGTGTTGACGTTGATGATTATGTCTTGTGAAATGTCTGTTCAGATAAAAGTTCAAGATACTTTTGACATAACTACAGAAGCAATATTTTTTTCCCCCTACTTATTTAAAAGTTTACACGAGATATTTATAAGTTTGATTAAGATGTTTCATGTTTTGGCCAACATTTTCCCCCATTTGGCTAACATATTTTCTTACTTGGGTCAACATATTTAGTTTAGCCCATATTTATTCCCCTTTGGTTAACAAATTTTCCTACTTTTCATAAGTTTGGTGTAAATTTGTCTTTACTTGGTCAATATTTTTTCTCCTTAGATTAACACATTTTCCTAATTTTTATAAGAATGGATGAGATATTTCTTCACTTCGCCAATATTTTTCCCATTTGGTTAACACATTTTCCTCCTTTTCATAAGTATGGTTGAGATATTTCTTCACTTGGGCAATATTTTTCCTAATTTGGGTAACACATATTTTTATAACGGTCGACATCTTTATAAGTTTGTCCATCGTTTTGCCTATTGTATTACTTCGGTCGACATATTTCTTGATTTTACTAGCATGTTTTTCTTACTTGTTATAAATCGGCTGAGATATTTCTTTACTTGACCAATATTTTTCACCTTTGGCTAGCACATTTTCCTAATGTTTATTAGTTTGGTCGAGATATTTCTGTATTTGGCCACCATTTTTCCCATTTGGCTAACAAATTTTCCTACTTTTTATGAGTTTGGACGAGAAGTTTCTTTACTTGGTCAATAGTTTTCACCTTTGGTTAACATGATTTCCTACTTGCCCAATATTTTTCACATTTGACGAACAATTTTCCTACTTTGGTCGACATGTTTTCCTACTCTTTGTAAATTTGTTCGAGATATTTCATACGTTGGCCAATATTTTTCCTAATATGGGTAACATTTTCCTAATTTGTGTAAATTTTGTGTAAATTTTTCTTTACTTGGTCAATATTTTTCTCATTAGGTTAACAAATTTTCCTAATTTTTATAAGTTTGGTTGCGATATTTCTTTACCTGGCCATCAACATGTAACACCCGCTCACCACATGACACCCATATGTACCGTCAACACTAAAAACAAACATGTGAACGCACTTATAATACATAAAACTGTTTATTTTACAATATTTCCAGTACATTTTACAAAAAATGAGCAAGCATAATGTCAGTATACAAAATGGTTGGCTAAATATGGGATGTTATAACTAGTATGATCATGCACAGTGATGCCTAACGTGGGTCATAAAAGGGTGGTTATTTATTAAACAAGTCGGAATTCTGGGATATGATAGAGATAAAAACATATAGCTGGAATCATCTCTGTAGTGTATTTGGTATTTGGACGTTGTTGCATAGCGTAGGTAAGAACGTCGTGTTCGTGTACTGTTTTGATAAAAGCGTCAAAGTTTTGTCTATTTTTGATTAGTTGTGGAAATACAGGCTTATAGTCTCAAATATACTAACTTGGAATTTGTGCCTTATTGTGGGTTTCTTCTCCTTTTTGACCCAGGAAGGTTGCTTTGTGTGTCTATTCGTCTGTATCGAAGTTTCCAAGTTCGATAAAGTCTATTTTTAACCAAGAATTAATATTGTCAATCTTTCCCTGGGCGAAAAGTTTCATCTTCGTGTGATACATATGTATCTTAACCAGGGGTGTTGAAAACAGGTCTTCCACGGGTACCCCGTTCAGGTCTTGTCTGGATTCAATGCACTGGTGCTTGTAATAACTAAACATACGGGTTCGAAACGACTGATAGTGACTTGTACTGTCGAAAGTTATAGTAACACATTGACCTGAGTTAGTCCGTTTAACGAGTAAACCAGTCGGGTGTGCATCTCTGTTGATATTGTTTTTGACCACTCTTTCTTTGTTCAGTGTATATTGTTTAGTGACAACCGGTCTTATGGCAGTCAGATGAAGTTCTGTTGGTTGCGTAGACATGTTTTTTCTTGTGGAATTGACACCAGTGTCACCGAACTTATAAAGATTGCTTAGTCTGTTCTTCACGAATAATAACAAGGTCTTGAGCAGATTGTTGACGTCACACTAGGATCATACAAATGGTTGTTAGGGCGACAGACAATTGTGTTTGGTCAAATACTGTGGTAGCTTGTGCAATGCTATTCACTCTTTTCGCACTAGGACACAGCGATTTACCACTAGTGACATCAGTGGTGGCCTGGGGTGTTTGCGCCAGTGATGTTCCTTCGATGGATATACCACTCTGTAGCCACCCCTATGGGATACAACCTGCGAAGAAATAACAACACCTATGTATATTTATATAAAAAGACTCCTCACATCCACCCTAAGCTTCTTCATATTGAGACTTATTCAGGTATTGACGACCTATCTGTAATTATATTGCCTCTCTTTCTTTATAGGTAGCTGCTTACTACCCATCGACCAGTGTGGATTTACTGAAAGATAAGGTTGTCTGTGGTGGTTAACACTCTCTGTTGGTTGGAGATGGTTCCGAGTTTTCGTGTTGGCGATTATAGTTGAAGGGGCACTCAGCGATACTACTGTGGCTTAGCGTGATTATTTCATCTTTGTTGAAATGTTATTGTAGTACAGCCTGCAGACGACATGACGCTAGATCCTCACAGGTGCTCCTAGAGCCGTGAGCCGGTGTATCTCCACACACTAACCCTCTTCTGTCATCGTTTGCATAGGAGGCACGCTAAACAGATCCACGCCAGAATGAAGACATGCACATTAGTTGGGGTGACTCAGGGCTATCATACAAATATATCAGAATACTACTTCTTATAAGACCGAGGAGGTAAAATTGTTAGGTTTATACATTTACTATGCTCACTAGGTGGTGTTGGTCGGCGCTTTCTTATAATACCACTATATTCTTGGGTAACATGATCGACAGCGCCTTGCAGTAAGTCCTAAGGGCTGTCCAGTTGTCCCTATATGTTTGTTGGGTGTCCGCTTCCTTTGCTACCACTTGATCAGTAGTGTGTCTACGTTTTTTATTGGTATATGCGTTCGAGGGTGTCCTCCTTTTGCGTGATGAAAGTGATGGTAGACTGGGTTCAGGGTTTGAAGGTTTAGTGTCCATAGTTGTTGATGAAGTGTGTGTCTTGTGGTATGTTCGTCTGTGTTTTTGTAGGTTGTCTTTTCTGTTGAATAGCTTGCCACATAGGTGACATGCATGCGTTTCAGTGCTGTGAACTGTGCAAAGATGACGAAGCAGATTGCGCTTTTCTGTGAAACTTTTCCCACATGTGACACATAAGTGGATTTCTTTTTGCTGAGTCGACATAATTCTGTTTGACAATACCGTAAAAGTTGAGGTTTATAGGTTGATAGTAGTAATTCGGTACAAGGTCTTTATATTTTCAGCCCTCCTTTTGATTTTTATAGTAGATTGAAGTCAAGAATATGGGTTCTTTCAACACGTTGACAACGTACACCTGGAAAAACAACAAGAACAAGAAAACTTTTAGTGACCAGCAATACTTTTTTAATTGTGAAGATTTTTTATGATCTATGAATGATATCATACTGAGTCTCCATGAGCACAGTGATGTATATAAAGTTAATATTTGTGGCAATATGAAGTGAAGACATATTTGATCTAACGTGAAAAAAGACAAAGTCAGTATAGTTTGACACATTGGTTGGTCTAGAAATTATACTGCCGGCTCATGTTTGTTAACAGTGAATATGAAACTCCACATGATATGGCTGAGTGAAGTTAACCGGTAGAGGGTAAATAGACCCAACTTGAGTATAACAGCAAAACATCACCTTAGTACAGTATGATCACAGCGGCCGTTTCCATGTGAAAGAGAGAGGTTCTTTTGTTATCTTCATATCACTAGAGTAGCCCACGCTCTATTACCCTTTGGTTATATCTACCATCGTTACACTTATTCACATGTACACACGCACACATAGACATAAACACACACTTACACACACACACACACACACACACACACACACACACACACACATACCTATGTACATACAGACATACACATGCACACACATGCGCAGTGTTTACCAACGAGACATCATACTCACCGACTGCAAAGGTTGTTCTGTCAGTTTCCCTTGATGTATCAGGATCAGAGAGCTGGCAGAGAGTGCTTTGTACAGTGAATATTCCTTAGCATTTATACCCCGTTTTTGTCGATATGGCCTAGACCACGTGACCTGGTAGATTAGTCTGCACACAGCTGCGTCTGCAATAATGGTTATATCTATAAGCCACTAGTCGCAATTATGAGAAGAATCGAGGCCTAGTGATATTGGTTTTCCGACCACCTTATATTACAGGAGATATACCTTGGGCTTAGACGACATATGTTATAATCCCCTCCCTGAAGATATGACGAGTATTATTGCTTTCCCAACCCCTTTCTATCGACGGCGATAATCCCCCAGGATTATTCATATATACATCTGGCTATTATTGATTTTGTAACAGCTGGCGACGTGTATGGGTATCTTATGTTCTCCAATTTGTTATGTTAAGTTAAGCTGTGAAGTCGGATGCCTGTTTTTCCCTTGGACTTGTGGACACAGCGACACGGAGAGACAGACTGTCCCTAATCATAACCCGTATGACCAGCTAGACACCCCACACGCTGACGCCTATTACCCTTACCTGTAGCACAGCACCCGAGATTCGAACCTGTCATCTCGTCTGGGGTACCCCCTATACATACTCCTCACCCTGCATACCACCTCTCCTTTGCTACACATAGCCTGTTACTACCACCAGCTATCGCCATCACAACTAAGTAACAAGTTACTAAGTCAATATTTCTTCTACCACTAGATCACCCAACTGGGACTCGAACCCGGCACCTACGGAGGACATCGACGGCCATCTTGACATGTTTCTTTAAGGTTTCTCTTTAACGATCTGACACTGTATGCTGATATTGTTTGGAAGCACTTATAGAGATACGCTTTCACTCACCCACCCCTTAACATCAAATAACACTAAGCCATACCACTACAACACGTACTAGCGGCCATCTTTTCTTTGCTGAGGTTTTCATTTGAAGCGGTGTAATTTATATGATGATAATGTATAAACCACTACGAACCACTATAGCTCATACATCCGAATTATTTACATTTTTACTTATTACAACTTTCATATGACACCCGGAGCGGCTCGAGGGTTCGAACCCGCACCCACGCGACCACCCGGTCGTGGTCGCCCCCGCGTTCGTCGCCCGCGCTGGCCCCGACCACCCCGCCCGGTTTATATAAAGCATTATTAATAATCCACCTAGTTCATTACGACGACGATAATACCCTGGATTAGTTGTTACGAGAATCAGTATTGATTTTGTGTCCCACATTGTGCATGTACATCTCTGTGTGTTTTTGTAAGTTTTGACATTTTAAGGACACAGTCGGTTGTCCGTTGTTAGCACCAGTAGATACCCCGCTACTCGTTAGACCCGATGACCGGACTCGTGGTCACTCGGGCGCTGACCGGTCAGGTGACAACTACATGGGGGACAGCACCACCTTCTTTGCGCTTACTATTTACGCCGGATCCTTCCACTCCACCCTGGCCACAGACACGACACACACATGATGAGACCCATCACCCATTAGATCAGACTTTTTTTTTTCTTTTTTAAAAAATTTTACCCGCCAAAAATACCGAGCTTAACAAGCCAATCACACACCTAGGCAGGTGTTAGGAGGAGTCAATATCACACCACAGAAGGAGCGGACATGACCCGCACCTTCAGACACCTTCCCGCACCTTCACAACAAGCACCTTCGGCACCTTCAGGTGCGCACCTTCCCGCACCTTCTCCAGGGGGGGATGTAGGCATCATATATAACTACTCCCGTATCACACCTCTTTTAATAGGCTGATATAGACCTACTTCATTATCAATTCTTATGGCAGCTTGTTGTTTTCAAAGTATGTTTTTTACAAGTCTAAGGTCTTGTCCATCAATTTGTAGATCTTCAAGCATCCTTATCATGTCGACATGTCTCACTTTATCGAAAGCCTCTGTGCAGTCAATAAAGCAGAGGTGTACATCTTTGTTTACTTCTATAGTACGTTCAATTGCTGTTCCCAGTATATACAGAGCATTTACTGACCCTTGCCTTCTACAGAACCACATTGTTCTTCTCCTATTTCAGGTTATATTGATTGATTGATTGATTGATTGATTTAGGAACCGACATCCCAGCATTCGGGGCATTTCCATAAGCGCTCCGTCCCCATCCTCAGCAGCCAGCGAAGAGTTACAACACCAATAATACCAGTAGCAATCTGATTATATGTCCGTCTCGCCTTTCCTCTGAGCGTCGAGCGTCGGCCAGATCCCCTCGTCACTCCTCGCTGCCTCATTCTTGCCAGACCATGGTGATCCATTTGCTCCTCCGAGGTGTACACGTGCTCCCACAAGGCCGCAACCACGTCTGCCTTGTCATGCATCAATACTCCACCAAGTTTTGCAGAGCCAGCCAATCTGTCCGCCTGTTCATTCCCCAGCACACCGGCATGCCCCGCAGAAAAGATCCAGGCGATGCTTGCCACCCGTGACCTCCGAAGCGAAGCAAGCCACTCTGCCCGAAGCTTGCCTGTCCTCACCTTCCTCAGCATGCTTTCTGAGTCAGTTACAATCACGATGTGTGTGTATCGTATTCTCCATCCAGCGGAAAGCTGCACTGACCGCCTCCACCTCCATTCTTAAGCTAGATGTTGTGGTATCATATGCCAGGCTCTCCTGTACCAAACGTCGACCATTAGCTTTTGCTAAGAACCCCCAGGCACTTCTCCTACCTCTCAACACCGACTCATCTGTGTAGATAATCACATCACCCGAGCGAGCATTATCCTGAATTAGTTGCTGGATTTCCACTTCCGTGGCCCCTGCTGGCCACTCCCTGCACTCCCGGCTCAATGTGATTATAACTCTGCACAAGTCTGACTGCTCCGCTGGCACTCTGACCCACTCCTCTCCTCGCCTAATGTTCTCCAAGATGTACACTTGTCTGATCGTATCCTCCGCATGAGCCATCCATGATTTCCCTCTTATCAGTCGCTGACCCTTAACTGCGTCCAGCGCCTCATGCAACGGGTGATCTGTGTCTGCAGCTACTCTGAGGTATGCCTTCGACTGCATCACCTTGAGCCTACCAGCAACAGTCGGCAGACCAAGTATGTAACGCATACACACTACTGGGGTGTCTCTGGTGCATCCCAGAATGACTCGCATAGCTTCGTTCTGTATGCGCTCTAATTTCACCAGCTGACTCTTTGAGACAGTGAGTAGTCCTAGTCCATAATCGATCACTGAGAGGATCAAGTTCTGGTATAGTGTGAAAAGCATTCTCTGCTCTGTGTCCATTGCAGCCATAGTTTTAAGTGCATTGAGTCCCTTTTGAGACCTTGTCACAACCGTCTCCACATGGTCCTTGAAGGACAGGCTCCTGTCAAATGTGATTCCCAGATACTTCAGTTTGCTCTCTCTGTTGACGCTTCTACCATCTATCGCGAGGCTTGGGGCTTGGGACATCAGCTCTCACAATCCTGTTGTCCAGAGAGCACCACAAAACAGCAGCCTTTTCCGGGTGGATGACAGCACTCATTTCAGTGCACCAGACAATCACTTTGTCTACTGTCGCTTGTAGCTCCTGGACTGTTTGCTCCTTATCTCTTCCCTGCCTATATGCAAGAATATCATCTGCAAATGTTAGTATCCTTCCAACCCCTGGTGCCTCTAGGTTTGCAATCTTGCTCGTATACACGTTAAAGAGCACCGGTGAGATTGCAGATCCCTGTGGCAATCCCAGGGTTAACATATGTGGCTCTGAGGTCCACGCACCCAGATGGAGAGCAACCCGACGATAATGCAGGACGGCTGCTATCCAGTTCACCAACTGTATCATCTGCATATCGCACCCAGATAGAGAGCAACCCGACGATAATGCAGGACGGCTGCTATCCAGTTCACCAACCAGGGATTGACCCCCTTCTCCATCAGTGCGGTCATCAAAATAGCATATCGAACTCTATTGTATGCATCCTCGAGATCAAGCGCTGCCGCCATCGTTTCCTGTCCATTCTGGAACTCCTCATAAACATCAAAGGCAAAAGTGGCTGTATTTGACCAGGTATCTTTTTCTGTCCTGTAGCTCCACAGGCCTCTTGGAAGAAGCTTCTCCCTTTTCAAAAACTCTTGCAGCTTGACAGCGACTATCCTCTCTAGAACCTTCTCAAATGTATTTTGAAGGGTGATGATCCTAAAGCCGCTAAGCTTTGAATGATCCTTTAATGGTTTTGGGAGAAGGATGCGATAGCTGTGCACCCAATCCTGCGTTACTGATGCTGTCCTAATGCTCTTATTAAAGCAGTCGGTCATCCCCTTCAGGTCTGCATCGCTCAAAGCCTTTATGTGGCCATACCTATCCCCATGGGGCCCTGGTGCCGTGTCTTTTGCCTTTTTCAAAATATGTTTAACATCTTCAACCCGTATGATGTCTTCATAATGCATATTCTTCATGGTGCCAGATAATTCCTCTCTAACTGCATCCCTGGTGTCCGCATCATTATGATTGGTGTCAGGGTCTTAAACCTGGCTCGTTTTTCCTAACACATGTGAGACAGTACAAGTACAACGTGATTCGACTTGAGACTCAACGACACAACGTTCAATGGATTTATTTACAGATCATATACAATACGATGATCATTACAAGATATATGTTATACTTCAATACACTTACATACACAATACAGCTCACAGTCTATCTCTCAAGATGAACAGACACTCGACTTTCGGGCACAGAAACCACACAACGCCTTTCTCTCATCAGACGTCCAGTCGAGTCCACGTCCCAGAGCTGTCTGTCTATAGCTCGCAACGTGCCTCCCCACCTGAAGTGGCTTCACGAGGCATGCGTGCGTCTTGCTTCGTCCTTGCCTGACCGCTGGCCGTCTCGTCAGCCAGCAACCTCGCAGACAGGTAACTACTACTCGCCTGGCGGGCGTAACGAAGTTACGGCATCCCGGCTGGGGACTAAGTCGCCTGGCGGGCGTAACGATGTCACTGCATCACTGCACTATTCTAGACTCTGACAATTAGTATGCTCTAAAGATCTCTGGAGAAACGCCTCCCCTTTCTCTTTGTCTATTGTCACGCGCACACCATCATCTCTATAAATTGTTCCCACTGCCATAGGCCGATATTTTCTTTGCATTTGTCTGTGCAGTTTCCAGAATTGTCGCAGTATTTTATCACCTCCAATCTCCTTCATGAAACATTCCCATTGTGCCCTTTTGGCCTCTGCAGCACAGCGCTTGAAAACCTCCACCTTGTCTTTCTTGACATTTTCCGCCGTGTCCACTTCCTCTCGTCAGCTTCGAAGTGTCTGTCGCACTTTCCTTAGCTACTTCATTGCAGCTCTCTTTGCTTTCCAAGCAAGGTCTACTTCTGGGGTCCATCATGGGGGCTGACAAAAAAGGGAGTTTTAACAGTCCTGTTGCATGCATCCTGTCTGAGGCGTCCAAGAAGGCTAATCGGTCCACTCATACCGAAAGGTCTTGCGAGCTCTCCAAACCTTAACTTTCCTGGATTTAGAGATCAGGACGGAGCACGACATTGATCACTCCCATGGTCATTCGAAACAGTCCACTTTACATCAAGGACTGATGACTGGGAGACAAGTGCCAACTCAATAACTGTGTCTGAATCGCCAGGCCTCATTATTTTTCTATTTATTTATATATTTCCATACGATTAAGCGTAAGCGCATTCTAAACCTCCATCTTCAAAATTGATTTTTCCTTCATTATTGTTTTGAATATCATACTGTTCCTCTCTGTAATCATCATAAAAGTTCTTTTCATATAATCTGACCATACATGTAAAATCTGATCTTTTCCTATTATAATGTGTCCATCTGTTGTCTTTAGGCAGCCTGCTGATGTACGTGTTATTTGATTGGTAAGCTCCTTAATTCTTCTGTGCATTAGTTTTGGTATTTTTACTGTTGTGTTGTTTTTCAATTTCTATACAATTTTTCTCGAGTCATGCTTCTTTTTCCTCCTTACATAATATAATTCTAGACTGTCTACGTCCAGTTTCTCTAACCAGTTCACGGTTTTCATTTGTTTCTTTAAAGATTACATCGTTAATTGTTCTTTGCATTTTCCTCAGAAATCACAACTGTCAATAGATGTTTCTCGGCATATCTGCTTATTTTGCCTGTGTCTCACGTGCATGTACCAGTATAGGTTCTATATCGCACTGCAACTCTTTCTCGCATTGCAGTTTACAGCATTTTATTTGCATGTTTACAATCGTATCGACGAATCATGATTTCCACGGCATCTGTTCACAAGGCATCCTGCCGTTGCTTTCCTTCTTCACAGTTACGTTACTGGTCGCTTACCTGTAGTCAATGTTTCCTAAAAGAGATCCTTGGCCTACCTTCACTTCAGGCCACAACCAATAACTATCTGTCGACTGTCTGATGAAGAAGTTGATTTCTTTGTGCAAGTGTACATCACAGCTTCGGTTTTATGCTTATCTACTTACACACAGCTTCAGTGCGATATGTTTTTGAACGAGTTATCTGACTTCAGCGCTCAATGTTAAATATACGGCTATCCCATTCAATAAGCTATATTTATTTATTTATTTTTTCTTTTCTCATTCGCCTGCTTTGAACTCAAAAGTAGTTCATACTCGTGGTATTACATATATGTACTGGACGGATTTTTGCTTGTGGAATGAAATACGGCTATCTGATTCAGTGAGCTATGTTAATATGAGGTTATCTGTTTTCATTACTCTGTTTTAAACCGGTATCCGACTACAGATCGAGCTTTTAGATCGAGCTATCAGATGTGGACAATGAGCAAACAGGCTGAAAAACATCTGATGGCTGTGGAAATGTGGTTTCTGACGAAAATGCCAAGAATACCATGGACAGCGAGAAAAACCAATGACCAAGTATTACAAGAAACAAATGAAAATCGTAAATTGATTAGAGAAATTAGACGTGGACAGTCACGATGATTTTATCATGTTATGAGAAGAAATAAATTGGAGAACTTGGTGACAACTGGCAAGATCTAGGAGTAGTAGAACAAGGGGTAGACAGAGAAGTAAATGCATGGATGGATTGGCCATGTGGCATGGTTGAGACAAGAACACAGAGCTGATCCACTACTCTGTGATCGTGCGAGATGATGAACATGACCGACAATGCTTATCGGCATGGCACATGATGATGATGATCAGACTTCAGTTTAGCTCGAGCTATCAGACTTGGGGATGAGTGGTCTCGAGGTATGGTGTCCACCTCGAGTGCTGGAGGTCCCGGGTTCAAGCCCCGGTGAGGGCCGGGGTTTTTCACGTGGACTTCTAGTAAAACATTTCTCCTGGTCTCAGGGTAGTGAGATCGGACGCTCGTGTGTATTGTCGTGCATGTAAAAACCCTTGGCAGTTTGTAACGTGACCGTCGTCGTTACCCAGCCAGTATACTGTTGCCATGTATACTGACCCCTGGGGCTAGACAGGTATATACACTTGACCTTCCTATCTTGCACTTACCACCTCCCAAGTATTACAAGTATTTTCAGTCCACAAGGCCCCTACCAGATTCGGGACTCCCTCTATCCCCCCTCACTAACCTAGGGACCATTACCCCTAGGGACTCATCCAAAACGTCACACAGAGACTTCAGCATAGGCATGGTAACCAAACACGAGAAGTTTATTATATACTTGAGTTCAGAGCAGGATGTTGAAGAGCCTGACAGGAAGGATGTCTATGTACAATGTAGATGACAGAGGATAGTAAAGTAAGAGATGATCCCATGATCATCATGAGGCACTACTAGAAGATCTGTTGTGTGTATCCGTCGAGTCGGTCTCTGAGACTCACCAGGCTCTCTCCGAGCATTGCGGTATGGAAACTTGTGGACTCTCCCGGCCTCAATCAAGTCCCCGATGAATATGAAATGGGATTGGCCATTTTTAAACTCTTTGACTGGACTGGACTACCACCACAGATAGTTGCATAAGTGTCACTCACTGACGTAGTCACTACAACTGGTTTTCATAAACAGTCTGGCTGGGGCGACCCTCTGGCCTGAGGCGTCCCCCGGTGACAATCACTAAGTGCTGCATCCATATTAGAACCTAGCAGTTCAACAATAGTTCAAGTGTCTGTGTAACCCTAACTGGGCCGTAGAAGATCTCATAAACTCTAATCGACTGTAGCAGATAAGTGTCAGAGTAGGTTGTCGAGCATCGTGACCTGCCTGACTCCAACTGAGTCTGGTCACATAGAATTGTGTTCATTTTGATGATTCAGTTATACACAAGCAAGTAAGTCTCAATACACGAGCAGTCTGTTAGATAAAATCGTGATCTGGCAATATGATAATCGTTGGACGTCACCTCAACGAGTGATCAACAATGCTTCAACATTATGTGCCTGGGCCGAGTTCGAATGATCATTTCGTGCTAGTAGTATCGCGGCACGGAATAAATAATGCTCTGTAATCTAGAGCAGGGGTGAGCAAACTACGGCCCGCGGGCCGCATGCGGCCCGGCAACTGATATTATGCGGCCCTCGAGGACATTTAGAAATAGAAAAAATTTTACTTCGTTTTTAAGTTACTTTGTTGAATTTACATAATTTCCGTTATGAATATTTTAATATTTTTGATAACATTTCTTTCTAATTTTCTATTTTTATAATCAGTCCTTGACCTTCGCAATGTAATTCTAAAACGCGAATTTATCGATTTTAATATAGAGAAATATTTATCGACATGTAACAATTTAACAAGGATGAGTTTATGAAAAACAGATATTTCTCAGGTGAATAAAATGATTTATTTTGCAAGAAAATATTAAATTTAAACGTTTTTTGCTGTTAAAAATAATTTCCCCATTTACAATGTTCCAATTAATTTATTTGTTTTAGTAGTCTTGATATATTTCTGAAATTTATTCTGAGTTTACTGTTTGTTTTCCGTATAATTTTTTTTCACACACTGCCGGAAGTAGGTTTTGTTTCATTTCCTTTTTAAAGTTTTGTAAAATTCTAACTGATAGAATGGTATTAAACCAATGAGCGTCATTAAAAACGTAAGGTTAAAGATGAGTGCCGTGTTTTTAATGATGAATAGACAACTAAGTACTGTTTTATAAAAGATGGTAGCAAATCATTTTGCTTTTTGTGTCGTGTGTCAGTGGCTGTCTTCATGGAGTACAATTTAAAAAGACATTATCAAACAAAACATTCCGATTTCTGATACAATTTAACAACCCAAGAGAGGGAAAGGAAATGCATGGAGTTGGTGAAAAATTTGGAGAAAGAGCAAGCTGTTTTAATTAAACAGTCTTCAATTCAAGATGCTGCAAAAGAATCTAGTCTTGTGCTGTCACACAGAATTGTAATACATAACAGGCCATTTTCTGATGGCGAGTTCATCAAGAAATGTTTGCTAGATGCAGTAAACATTATGTGTCCAGAACTTTAAAAAAAAAAATTGACAACATTACTTTATCAAGGAGAACTGTGGTCCACGTGTTGACAAGATAAGTGACAGTTTGATGCATATACTTCAAGATGCAAGTAAACAATTGTTGTGGTACTCTCTTGCTTTGGATGAGAGTACCGATGTATATGATACTGCCCAATTATTGATATTTATACGTGGAATAAACACTTCTTTTAAACTCACTGAAGAGTTACTGAGTGTTGAGTCACTCAAAGACACAACCACAGGCCATGATATATTCAATGCTGTTAATAACTGTATTGAAAGAACTGGGTTGGTGTGGAACAGGATGGCAAGTCTTACAAATGATGGAGTTCGTGCTTTGACTGGAACAAAATGTAGGTCTGGTAAAGTTGATAAGAGATAATATCAAAGCATAATTTCCTGACCACACATTGTTACTATTTCACTGTGTGATCCATCAAGAAAGTATGTGTAAACTGTTTTCAATATCAAGCATGTTATTGACCCAGTTGTCAGTGTCATCAACCTCATTAGATCAAGAGGACTTAATGACAGACAGTTCAAGGCATTACTTGACGATTTGGAAACTTAACATTCCGATGTCCTGAACCACACCAGTATTCGTTCGATGGCTGAGTCTCGGCAGGGTGTTGAGGCGAGTCTGGGACCTCAGAGAAGAAATAGTGATGTTCCTAGAAATGAAGGGCATTGCATGTGACTTTAATACTAACATTGTCAATAAAGAGTGGAAGTAAGACTTTATGTTTGCATTTGAAATTATGGAAAAATTAAATGAACTGAATGTCAAACTTCAGGGCAATTGTGTGTTTGCACATGACTTGTAAAATCATTTCAGGCAAACCTCTCACTGTTCTCCAGACAAGCAAGTGAAAAAAGGTTTTGTCACTTCCCTTTACTGAAACAAGAAACCATTTCTAATGAAATGACTGACAAACTTAATTAGATGCATTGACTGGCGAATTTGGATGGAGATTCCAAGATTTAAACAACTTAGAGCCATAGTTCAATATTCTCAGTTCCCCTTCTAGTGCAGAAGCTGATAAAGCCACATATGACATACAGTTGGAGCTACTTGACTTATAAGCAGATCATGACCTGAAAGAGAATTTTAAATCATATACTATAGTGTGCTGGATTTCTATGGATCTTTATCAGGAGAATCATTTCCCAACTTGAAAAACTTTGCAGCTAAACTTTTGTCATTGTTTGGATCAACAAACATTTGTGAAAAAGCATTTTCTTGCTTGAAGATAAACAAATCTAAGAATAGGTCTTTATTGTCGGACTGCAATTTGCATGCTGTCATGCGAATTTCAACAAGTAAACTTCCTTCAGATTTCAAGAATATTGTCAAACATTGCAAGCAGTTACACACATCTCATTAGAAATCAACAATTGTAGTGACATTGTGGTCGGTTTGTGTCTAAATTAAAGCCATTGATAGATAATTATTGTTTAAAAATATTATAATAAAAAATTGTAAAATATTGTTAACAAATTAGTAAAAGTTGTTGTCCATATTGTAAAATACAATGTATAAGTGTATAAGTAAAATAAACTTGCAATAATTAGTTATTTATACGGTTTAATAACCTATAAATAATTCATAACTACTTATTGTGAAAGGTTGCTGTAAACAAAGTGGACATAATATATATGCGGCCCCCCAATAGCTTTACATTTATCAATGTGGCCCTACGCACGAAAAGTTTGCCCACCCCTGATCTAGGGGAACTCGGAATAGTCATCACATCTGATGGGAGGCGCCTTGAAGATTTTAGAACAAGAATCGCTATGGCAAAGATAGACTTTTGCAAAATGAAAAACATACTCACGAATTTTTGTTTTAAATTGTCAATTTCAACGAGAAAAAAAGAGTGTTGAAATGCTACATACAACCTATAATTTTGTATGGATGTGAAACGTGGACGATGAACAGACAAGCTGAAAAAAACATCTAATGGCAGTGGGAATTTGGTTTCTGAGGAAAATACAAAGAGTACCATGGAAAGACAGAAAAACCAATGAGCAAGTCCTACAAGAGGTAAATGAAAACTTTAAACTGATTAGAGAAATTAGACGTGGACAGTCACATTATTTGGGACACGTTATGAGAAGAAATAAACCAGAGAACTCCATGACAGCTGTCAGGATTGTTGAGAAAAGTAAAAGAGGAAGGCAGAGAAGCAAATATCTGAATGGCTTGATCACATGGCATGATCGGGAAAAGAACACAAGGAGCTGATCGTGTAAGATGGCGAAAAATGACCGCCCAAGCTTACTGGCATGGAAAATAATGATGATGAATCTAGGGGAGCAGTGGTAGAGAGGTAACTATCACGCTTGACAGCCAGTCAGGTAATTCTGTCTTCGAAATCTCATCGAATTCTCATTTTTGTATATGAGCCTGAAGTTCTAGGTCCACCAAACATAAAGGCAGTACCAGTAAACATCATGAGAAGTAAAGGCAGCCGACATTATGTTGATCACACCACCTGTCGAGTGCCCATTTTTTCATACAAATATTGGGGCTATCATCATAAACACAATAAGCCCGAAGGCTGGGAAGGTGATTGTTTCTCTTTTACTTTCTACATTCTAGCCCTTCCTGATTCTTGTTGATAAACTTAATATAGCAATTAAGTATATAATAGTAAACGTCAATATAATTATTGTTAGAATAAACAATCTCGTGTAGGGTTAAACAGTTCTTTTATTAATATTAAACACAAACTTGTTCTGTTTGCATAAAATTGGCTTGAACCGACAATTGACAACGCCTCACTATATTTGAGCAATCGTTTATTGTTGTGAATTCAGTATTTTTTTTTCTCCGCATATCCTTTTTTTTACCGGACATCGCTGTCAACATCATCAATTTACCTCTGTTATTGATGTCTTGGCAAGATTACGCTCAGTAGTTTGCCATTGCTTTCTGAGCGACCGGCTCACATACCCCCGTAAGTAACCAACGCAGTGCGATCCGCTACTGAATCTCGCGCAGCTGCGTTACCCTACGTGGATATACGGGATTACGGAGAAAGTCAATAACGAATACAGCATAGGAAACACTTTTTCTTTGTTCACGTTATGGCCATATGTTATGAGGTATTGAAAAATCGAAGAGTACGGCGTTTTATAGCCTTTCGATCGTACAGGGATTCCTGGACACTTATTAACACTCTTTTCCACCTACACTGCTATATGTTCGGCCAATCGATTTGCTAATTGTCTTTCTGTTTTACATATGTAGGTTGCATTGTTTTAAATAACAAGAAAATATTAAACAGTTGTTTGGTACCATTAAACACAACATAAATTGCTCAGATTACGAAATATTGCTTAGATTCATCATCTTGTTCCATGTCAGCTGCCATAGACGTTCATGTCTTTCCGCAGATTCTGGGCCTTAGTGCTCTGGATCGACTCTCCTGATGATATGTCTCTAAACCATCGTCTCACTCCATTCAGCATCATTTCTCTTGATTGCTTCGGCCTCTTCTCCCACTAACCCATACCGTCGTCACGATATTTTCCAACGTACCTCTTCTCTATTATGTGACCAATGATGTGTGTCTATGTCATATAGTTGTATGCAATGTTCTACATTCGTTACGCTTTTCCGGGCAATGGTTGTTGGTTACTCTAGTAATAAACTTATTCAAAATGAACCTATGATTATGTTTTTACACCATCAGTGTTAATATATTTATCACAATCACCTTCAGGTGATATCATTTTCCCACATAAATTACTCGTTATTTGGTCTTTTTGAACTCAAAGTTGTTTTTTTCTTTTTTTTCAGTTAATTGTGTTTTATTTCAATGTGTAACAGGGCTGGCATGGATATTCTGTTGGGGTCATGCTGGAGTAAAAACAAACGAACTAGCAAACTTTATTTTCATAGCGTCACAGATTGGATACGCTGGCCCGTGTTACATTCGACCCTTCGAATCACTTATCTAAGAGTAAGAGGTAACAAGCTAGCTAATCTGTGGACTTCGAGAATAAAAGAGTTCAAACACTGACAACTGATAAGGAAGATATTCAGAAGTCATCGACAGGCTGCCGAATGAAGACACAATAACAGATGAGTCGTGGCTTTGGCAAGGACCGGAAAGCCGCGGTAGTGTGATGACTAGACTGTTGCATGGTGGCCCTATAGTCATGGTTCGTATTCGCATCGAAGCGGTTGATAAAAGTGATGATGACCACATCAGCCCTCGTGTGTCGATTGGTCTATACAAATATGGGCCCAGCACTAAACGCACATACGCCCGAAAGCATGTAACAGGGTTCGTTATTATTGTTATTGTTTTTTTGTTTTTTTACTATCAAGGAGAGGCGTATGAAGCGATAAATCAAAAGCCCTAAACCTTCGAAAATTATCTGAAGCAAAACAAAGGATTTATGAGTATGCAGGGCAAGCAGTGATGTCGATTGTTTGCTGTTATCATTTGTTTCGGTGAACTTTGTTCAACAAATACATAATAAACTACGTAAGGTTCTTTTAAATGGGTGGTTGAAAACACAGTACACACTGATACTAGCTGACGTGTTAGTCAATTGTAAAATGAAGAGTGCAAGGACTAACGCATCAATACGCGCCACAGATTGGAAAAATAAAATTGTGGTAAAAAATATCAATCTTGGCATGTTACAAATTATACTTATTATTGCTAAGGTTAAAACTGTCAAAATGACATGTTTGTACTTATTGGGCATTTTTTTCGCTGTGTTATCTTTTTTCATTGTGATTTCATTGTGTTTTCGGACTGTGTTGGCGTCATGTGTGTTTTCATGACATATCTGTGACGACTGAAACAAAATTGATTGTTGCAAAGATCTGATCATTATATACGAGCTGCATACAACGACTAGCATACACACGAACAAAACGATACTCCCAGAGAATAAGTTGATATAAAATTCTGTCTGATCCGATAATGGAGAAAACCACATAACTGTCCTGGTTGCGATTGTTTCTTGGTTGAATTCGAGTGTGAGACCGCTGGTCAGATATCGTGGAAAGGCAACACTTCCGATGGTAAATGTACACAACAGCAGATTAGCACTATACAGCCTTTCTGAAGGTCAGATCCTTGAACATCAGAGGCCATGAGACACACAGGCTTCTCTGCAGGGAGATAAAGGCTGTTGTTAGCGTTGCATGGTCGTAGAACATACCACTAGCGTTGTATAGCAAGTAGTACAGATCAGCAGGTTCAAAGTCCGGTTCCAACGTTCAACTGCATGATCACATCTGAAAATTGTAGTTAAAAGTCCGAAGGTAACAGATACAAAATCCGCTACTGAAAGCGACAGCAGGCAAACGTTAAGACAGTTCTTGATGCCTTGTTTGATGAAAACAACACAATTCAGAATATTTGCAATGCATCCAAAAGCAGCTATAAATACTATTGCCGCGGTACCAGTGTATAGATTAACATAGTAGTCATACGTCTCTTCATGAGACAGCGGGATCGATTCGTATGTAAGTCTATTAGGGCTTGATATATTGTTTTTGATAACTAGTATTTGCATTGTTCACTTTCAGAGGATACCATCATCTAATATAAACCTGTATTGCATATGCATGTTAGCAAGTGTTTATTGAGTTTCATTTCCTTCTGTGTTCTTTTTCGGACTTCTAGTGTGGCAACGGACAAAGACATAAATGTTTTCAGCTCACTGCGGTCTTGATATTTATGTTTACTCGATGTTGCTGAAAATAGCAATGTTCTGTGAGAGTTCTTT
>JACEFZ010002043.1:0-75000 GCA_014155875.1 Cepaea nemoralis
TTCAAAAACCCCCCCCCTCATAACAGGGCCTAGAATATGTGATGACCTAACACTTCAAACCCACCTCATAACAGGGCCTAGAATATGTGACGACCTAACACTTCAAACCCACCTCATAACAGGGCCTAGAATATGTGACGACCTATAACTTTACACCCCGCTGTACTTCGACGATCAAAAAACAGCGCTCCAGGTCCTGATGGCATAAGATACGACGACATCAATAAGTGTACTGACAATGAGCTAGAGAAACTAGCAGACATGTACAACAACAGTATAGGGAGTGCTAGCATCAAGGAGGAATGGTTACACAGCTATCTGATTCCCTTGCCAAAGCCCACAAAAAAATTCAGGGGTATCGAATTATAACCATGCAGAATACAATAGGCAAGCTGCTGGAGAAGGTAATTGCCAGGAAGATATCAAGCCAGCTAGAGAGGCAAGGGGTTTTCCCACCTACCCTGGGTGGGTACCGCCCAAAAAGAGAAACCTGGACCAATGCAGCAGTCTTTGCCCATGATGTCTATGAAGGTTTCCACTCAGGCATTGAAACCTTTGCTGCAGCGATTGATCTTGAGGACACATACAACAGAGTACCATTGGATTTTTTAATGTTTCAGCTTCTTGAACTAAAAGTAAGTCCATTCCTCCTTAGTTGGATCGCTGCAGCCCTCTTCCAACGGAAAGTAGTTTTTAGATGTGGCAGTTGGACTTCGGAACCAACAACAATATATCCTTGGCCTACCACAGGGATCACCATTTATCTCCAGTACTGTTCAACGCCTACACAGTGAGAATCACCAGTGAGCAGATCACTGGACCTGGCAGGACATTGTCATATGCCGATGATGTTTTAGTGTATCGTCAGGGTAAGGATAGAGAGCAGGTTGCTGTGGAACTACAAACCGAACTCAATCGCATAAGTACTTGGTGTGATGAAGCTGGGGCAATGGTCAACCCAACAAAGGCAACAGTGACTTGGTTCTCGTTGAATAATCATATTGTCAACACTCCAACACCAACTGTAATGCTGTGTTCAGAGACGGTGGAAAGAACGCAGGCAATGAATTACCTAGGGATACGGTTTGATCGAAGCCTTGCTTATAATGTGCACATAGACCAGGTGATAACAAAGGCCAAGCGGGGTTTGGCATGCGATGCGGGTGATGGCGGCAGCAAACTGTGAGCAGCGCCATCTATGTCTTCTGTACGAGGGGCTGGTCATGTCTGTTTTGGAGTATGCAATGGCAATCCTGACTCTCAGCCATAAGCAGATAGAAAGGATGGAAAGGATACAGAATGAAGCTATGCGCATTATTCTTGGATGTACAAGAGATACAGCATGCAGGGCGATGCGCTACCTTCTTGATTTTCCAACCATTGAAGAGAGAATACAAGTTTGCAGGGCACGCGCCTACCTCAGAGTTAACGCAAACACACAACATCCACTGCATAGTGAAATTAGGAAGGTGAAGGGCAGCAGGTTAAAAAGAGGAAGGTCGTGGATGGGTCAAGCCGAAGACATTCTTCAACAGGTGTGTTCACTTGAGGACTTAGAACCTGGCGAGGAGTGGGTGCAAGTGCCAACAGACTTCTGCACATCCTTTTCAGTTTGCATCCAACTAGATAGAAATGCAGACAAGAAAATCCGGCTGCTGTGGAGGCTGAAGTACAAGCGTTGATTTTCGAGAATTCGCTAGACGGTGACGCGGTCATCTACACAGATGGGTCGGTCGTCCGACATGTGAGAAGCTCATGGGCCTTTACAGCTCGGGCCGGAGGGAGAATTGTGAAGGAGGACTCTGGTGCTTTCACTGAAACCACAAGTAGCCTGACCATGGAAGTCATGGCAGTAAGTAAAGCAATAACATGGCTCGAGACACAGACATTCACTAGGGCTTGTTTCCTTAGCGACTCAATGAACATGATCAAGAGGATAGAGGAGGGGTCGATCCGAAGAGAATGGTTGCTGCCTCTGGAGCGGTCTCGGCTGGCAAAGATTAGTTTCATCTTCGTGCCAGGGCATGCAGGAGTACAAGGAAATGAGCGGGCTGACAAGCTCGCAGGTGAGGCTACTGTGGAGGGCGGACGCGCCATGGACCAGGCTGACATTCTGAATGCTCTACGAGAAGTAAGACTTTTGCGAGAACCAAGTGATGACTGTGAATCTACAACAATGGCCAGACTATGAGAGCAGCAAATTAAAAGAGGGGTGGCCAAACAAGAACACTACGCAGGAAGCCAAAGAAGATTGATAAACCAACACAGAACTGGTGTCGTTAGCAGCTACACGCTGCGGGATTTGCTGAGGAGGGGATTCGAGCACTTATGGACTGAATGGTTCGATGTGCAATGAGGATGATCTGTCGACTAACTAACTAACTAACTAACTAACTTTACACCCCACCTCATGACAGGACCTAGAATATGTGATGACCTAACACACCATGCCCCACCCCATGTCAGGGCCTAGAATATGTGATGACCTAACTTGCCACCTCATGTCAGGGCCTAGAATATGTGACAACCTAACATGCCACCTCATGTCAGGGCCTAGAATATGTGACGACCTAAAACACCATGCCCCACCTCATGTCAGGGCCTAGAATATGTGACAACCTAACATGCCACCTCATGTCAGGGCCTAGAATATGTGACAACCTAACATGCCACCTCATGTCAGGGCCTAGAATATGTGACGACCTAACACTTCACACCACCTCATGTCAGGGCCTAGAATATTTGATGACCTAACATGCCACATCATGTCAGGGCCTAGAATATGTGACGACCTAACACTTCACACCACCTCATGTCAGGGCCTAGAATATTTGATGACCTAACACACCATGCCCCACCTCATGTCAGGGCCTAGAATATGTGATGACCTAACACTTCACACACCACCTCATGTCAGGGGCTAGAATATGTGATGACCTAACACTTCACACACCACCTCATGTCAGGGGCTAGAATATGTGATGGCCTAACACTTCACACACCACCTCATGTCAGGGGCTAGAATATGTGATGGCCTACCACTTCACACACCACCTCATGTCAGGGGCTAGAATATGTGATGACCTAACACTTCACACACCACCTCATGTCAGGGGCTAGAATATGTGATGACCTAACACTTCACACACCACCTCATGTCAGGGGCTAGAATATGTGATGACCTAACACTTTACACACCACCTCATGTCAGGGGCTAGAATATGTGATGACCTAACACTTTACACACCACCTCATGTCAGGGGCTAGAATATGTGATACCTAACACTTCACAACACCACCTCATGTCAGGGGCCTAGAATATGTGATGGCCTAACACTTCACACACCACCTCATGTCAGGGACCTAGAATATGTGATGGCCTAACACTTCCACACCACCTCATGTCAGGGCCTAGAATATGTGATGGCCTAACACTTCACACCCCACCTCATGTCAGGGCCTAGAATATGTGATGACCTAACATGCCACATCATGTCAGGGCCTAGAATATGTGATGGCCTAACACTTCACACCCCACCTCATGTCAGGGCCTAGAATATGTGATGACCTAACATGCCACATCATGTCCAGGGCTAGAATATGTGATGGCCTAACACTTCACACCCCACCTCATGTCAGGGCCTAGAATATGTGATGACCTAACATGCCACATCATGTCAGGGCCTAGAATATGTGATGGCCTAACACTTCACACCCCACCTCATGTCAGGGCCTAGAATATGTGATGACCTAACATGCCACATCATGTCAGGGCCTAGAATATGTGATGGCCTAACACTTCACACACCACCTCATCTGTCAGGGCCTAGAATATGTGACGACCTAACACTTCACACACCACCTCATGTCAGGGCCTAGAATATGTGATGACATAACACTTCACACCCCACCTCATGTCAGGGCCTAGAATATGTGATGACCTAACATGCCACATCATGTCAGGGCCTAGAATATGTGATGACCTAACACTTCACACACCACCTCATCTGTCAGGGCCTAGAATATGTGATGATCTAACACTTCACACACCACCTCATGTCAGGGCCTAGAATATGTGATGGCCTAACACCCCACCTCATGTCAGGGCCTAGAATATGTGATGATCTAACACTTCACACACCACCTCATGTCAGGGCCTGGAATATGTGACAGCCTAACCCTTCACATCCCACATCACGTCAGGGCCTAGAATATGTGACAGCCTAACCCTTCACATCCCACCTCATGTCAGGGCCTAGAATATGTGACAACCTAACACACCATACCCCATCTCATGTCAGGGCCTAGAATATGTGATGACCTAACACTTCACACACCACCTCATGTCAGGCCTAGAATATGTGATGACCTAACACACCATGCCCAACCTCATGTCAGGGCCTGGAATATGTGACGACCTAACATACCACCTCATATCAGGGCCTAAAATATGTGATGACCTAACATGCCACCTCATGTCAGGGGCCTAGAATATGTGACAACCTAACATGCCACCTCATGCCAGGGGCTTGAATATGTGATGACATAACATGCCACCTTATGACAGGGCCTAGAATATGTGATGACCTAACACTTCACACACCACCTCATGTCAGGACTAGAATATGTGATGACCTAACACTTCACACCCCACCTCATATCAGGGCCTAGAATATGTAATGACCTAACACTTCACACCCCACCTCATATCAGGGCCAAGAATATGTGATGACCTAACACACCATACCCCACCTCATGTCAGGGCCTAGAATATGTGACAACCTATAACTTTACACACCACCTCATGTCAGGGCCTAGAATATGTGATGACCTAACACTTCACACACCATCTCATGTCAGGGCCTAGAATATGTGATGACCTAACACTTCACACACCATCTCATGTCAGGGCCTAGAATATGTGACAACCTATAACTTTACACCCCACATCATGTCAGGGCCTAGAATATGTGATGACCTACACTTCACACACCATCTCATGTCAGGGCCCAGAATATGTGATGGCCTAACACTTCACACACCACCTCATGTCAGCCCTAGAATATGTGATGACCTAACACTTTACACACCACCTCATGACAGGGCCAAGAATATGTGATGACCTAACACTTCACACACCACCTCATGACAGGGCCAAGAATATGTGATGACCTAACACTTCACACACCACCTCATGTCAGGCCTAGAATATGTGATGACCTAACTGACCATGCCCAACCTCATGTCAGGGCCTGGAATATGTGATGACCTAACATGCCACCTCATATCAGGGCCTAGAATATGTGACGACCTAACATGCCACCTCATGTCAGGGGCCTAGAATATGTGATGACCTAACACTTCACACACCATCTCATGTCAGGGCCTAGAATATGTGATGGCCTAACACTTCACACACCACCTCATGTCAGCCCTAGAATATGTGATGACCTAACACTTCACACACCACCTCATGTCAGGCCTAGAATATGTGATGACCTAACACACCATGCCCAACCTCATGTCAGGGCCTGGAATATGTGACGACCTAACATACCACCTCATATCAGGGCCTAAAATATGTGATGACCTAACATGCCACCTCATGTCAGGGGCCTAGAATATGTGACAACCTAACATGCCACCTCATGCCAGGGGCTAGAATATGTGATGACCTAACATGCCACCTTATGACAGGGCCTAGAATATGTGATGACCTAACACTTCACATCCCACCTCATGTCAGGACCTAGAATATGTGATGACCTAACACTTCACACCCCACCTCATGTCAGGACCTAGAATATGTGATGACCTAACACTTCACACACCACCTCATGTCAGGGCCTAGAATATGTGACGACCTAACACACCATACCCCACCTCATGTCAGGGCCTAGAATATGTGACGACCTAACACACCATACCCCACCTCATGTCAGGGCCTAGAATATGTGATGACCTAACACTTCACACACCACCTCATGACAGGGCCAAGAATATGTGATGACCTAACACTTCACACACCACCTCATGTCAGGCCTAGAATATGTGATGACCTAACTGACCATGCCCAACCTCATGTCAGGGCCTGGAATATGTGATGACCTAACATGCCACCTCATATCAGGGCCTAGAATATGTGACGACCTAACATGCCATCTCATGTCAGGGGCCTAGAATATGTGATGACCTAACACTTCACACCACCTCATGTCAGGGCCTAGAATATGTGATGACCTAACACTTCACACACCATCTCATGTCAGGGCCTAGAATATGTGACGACCTAACACTTCACACCACCTCATGTCAGGGCCTAGAATATGTGACGACCTAAGACTTCACACACCATCTCATGTCAGGACCTAGAATATGTGATGACCTAACACTTCACACACCATCTCATGTCAGGGCCTAGAATATGTGATGACCTAACACTTCCCACACCATCTCATGTCAGAGCCTAGAATATGTGATGACCTAACCCTTCACACACCATCTCATGTCAGGGCCTAGAATATGTGATGACCTAACACATCACACCCCATCAACAGTGTGGGACTGCTTTGACCATGACCTATTAAACGTTAGAATGGATGAGTATTTTACATGCATGTCAGAAATGTCTTCTTTGCTGCCTTGACCAAATGTTTGACATGCAAGTTAAAGAGGTAATAAATAGTGAATGCCTGCCTGGAA
This sequence comes from Cepaea nemoralis, assembly GCA_014155875.1. Classification (NCBI taxonomy): domain Eukaryota; kingdom Metazoa; phylum Mollusca; class Gastropoda; order Stylommatophora; family Helicidae; genus Cepaea; species Cepaea nemoralis. Next base: position 6,703 of record JACEFZ010002043.1, read on the forward strand.
CAAGCTTTCATTTACGGAATAACCAATAGTAAATGTCTGTCGAGTTAAACAGGTAATTACAGACAAGAGAATTGGCTTCACTGCAAAGGGTTTGTCTCCATCTAACTCAGTCTCTCCGCAGAATGACGAGCCGTCTGCCAAGGACATCACACAAAGCACAAACTCCGTAGCTCCAGCAAAGACTGGCTATCTCCCCTCCTAGAGGTTTCTAGAAAAAATTTATGAATGATCTCGATGGCGCAGTATATTGAAGACCTTGAGAGGGGGAAGTCACCCAAATGTTTCCTAGAAGATCACATTCTCGTGAGAATTATTACTATTATTAGTAATACGATTAGTAATACATACTACATACTATACTACTATTACTACTTCTAGTAGCACTAGCACTGGATTGAATTGTGTGTGTGGATTAGCTTTCCCTATTAATTACCACCATCCCTCGCCATGAGGCAAACCCACTTCAACTTCACATATACTTGTAATTAAATTTACGTCTCCAAGTCAAAATTTTAGTCCAACTGCTGGGTGTAAATTTGAACCCCTTACCTCAGCACCAGCATACCAGATGTTTAAGAACGTGCGTTCCTAACCATTCGGCCACGCTGACCTCCTGTCTGATATGTTTTTACACCGCTTAAGCCTTTGGGGCTTGCTACGATGTTCTCCAATCCAATGTTTCTCTTCATCGTGACAACTGGCAAGTAAAGAAGTAAACGAGGAGAGGCAGAAGCAGACCAAAAGAAATGATGCTGGATGTACTGAGACGGTGACATGGAGGAATATCATCAGCATGGTTGATCTAGAACTACAAAGGTAACAACGTAACAACCAAAAAAAAAAACAACAACTATGAACGACAGATAATACGTTGTGATGCATTCTTCTAAGTCACCTCTACATACCACTACACGGTTGTGCGCCATGTTTGTTCTGAAGCAACTTCCGGCATGGAGTAATCATTGTTGAAGTTTCGGGAGTCAGGCTAACACTGGTTGCAGGAACAGAAGCTTCATCTTCGAGTTGTGCAGGGAAAGAATGACCACTTATGTGGTCCCTATTGCTATGGCGTCAATTATTCTCTGTAATCTTTGCTACGGACAGAATCCACGAGTTCTATAATCATTGTTTCGACAAAAACTAGGAGCTCCATAATCATTGTTTCAAACAAAACTAGGAGCACCATAACCATTATTTCAGACAAAAACTAGGACTAGGAGCTCTATAATCGTTGTTTCAGGCAACAACTATGCCCTCCGTAGTCGTTGTTTCATACGAAAACTAGGAGCTTCATAATCGTTGTTTCAGACACAATCTAGGAGCTCCATAACCATTGTTTCAGACAACAACTAGGCGCTCCATAGTCGTTGTTTCAGACATTAACTAGGAGCTTCATAACCATTGTTTCAGACAAAAACTAGGAGCTCCATAAGCGTTTTTCAAACAAAAATTATGAGCTCCATAATCATTGTTTCAGACCGAATCCTTGAGCTGTAATTACATTTAAAAAAGACAAATATTTAGATCATCATCATGTGCCTTGTCGGCTGGCATGAGCGATCATGGTCTGCACAAACTACGATCTCCTACGGCATAGATAAATTCATGTGTTGCCTCCTTTCTGTGCCATGACACAAGACTGTAAAGGATTTTCTCTCGCTGTCTTCCTCCATCTCTCTTTCTATCAATCTTTCCAGTTGTCACAACACGTTTCAAATTTTGTCTTCTCAAAATGTGGCTAAAGAAGTTATGACTGCCTCTTTTTGATGTTTGTGATAAGTTGACTTTGCGACTTAGCCTTCCTAAAATGTCCGGATTGCTCATTTTGGGTGTCCAGTGAATTTTCAGCATTTTTCTAAAAACAAAAAAAAAAAAACAACAAAAAAACATAAAAAGCAAATTGAATTAGATAGAGAAATTAAGTAATAGCATTATAATTAGCAGGGGCTTTGTTGGCAGAAATATAAGAAGGTCTCCAAAACATAGTAAATCCGGCATGCAGACTGAATTGTGGGATAGTTTAGACATAAACATAATAAAGACAACACAAATGTTTATCAACAAATAAATTACCGAGCCAGTTTTTAAAAATATAGCGAATTGGAAAGTTACGGTACTTCAATTTAATTACCTGGGAAAATGAATATTGTTTCTTATCTAAATTAATCAGGTGACGTCTCCACAATGAAGGTTGGCTGCAATGTATCTCCGACATTGTCTGTCGCTCACCTTTATTGTAAATTCTGTCAGACTGCTTGCTGTCTGTCCATTTCTTGATGTTATCTTCCCACTTGTATCGTGGCGAAGTGGTCAAGCCGTTTGACTCGTGCTCCGAAGGTTGTGGGTTCGATTCCGGGCCGCGCCCTTCGGTTTACGAGTTGAATGTTTCGGAGACTCCTGTGGGTCGTCGCTAAAAGCTACGGAGTTCGTGCTTTGTGCGACGCTTTCCGTGCTGCGGAAAGAGACCGAGCCATATGGGATAAAACCCGGTGCAATGAAGTCGACCCTGTCGACTTTTAAGCGACTTTTTTTCCCCCACTTGTATCGTTATCTACCGCTTGCCTTCAACCGTACCATCAAGTATGGTTTTTATAGTTTATACGAGTGTTATGTCTTTTAAATTAACGTCACTCGCCTCTTTTTGTTTCTTTCATCAATTTTCTTTTCATTCCCAGTTTTTCTAGAACCTCTGTATTTGTATCACTCTTGACACCTTTATTAGAAACCCACGTCCGCGGTTATGACATGAGAAATTAGATGATGATTTAATATTTTAGGCCAGTGGTTCTCAACCGGTGGGGAATCCCCCCCCCCCCCGGAGGGTGGGTGGTTTCCAAGTGGGGGGGGGGGGGGGTGGACTTAAGATTATTTCAAGATCGCAATAATTCAAGAACTGATTACTTGATATTGTTTTTCCCTCCATACTTTACGGTTCTTGACTTCTCGCTCATCTGAAATTCATTTTGTGACGTAAGAAGACATGCAAATAACATTTTATGTAGACGTCTAGACGTGTTCTTGTATGTGGTTATTAAATTTAGCTTTCATGTTTATGTATACTGTGTAAGGGTGGGGGGGGGGGGGGGGGTGTGGGGGATTTATAGGGAGGAAACACGAAAGGGGGGGGGGGGGGTTGACATTCTGAACATATGGTGAAGGGGCGAATGCGCCAAAAAAAAAAAAAAGGTTGAGAATCACTGTTTTAGGCAAATGTGGTGACTGCAATTAAAGTCATATGTTAGTCATAATGTGGTGACTACAACAAAAGTCTTATTTTAGTAATAATGTGGTGACTGCAATAAAAGTCTTATTTTAGTCATAAAGTGGTGACTGCAATAAAACTCTTATTTTAGTCATAATGTGGTGACTGCAATAAAAGTCTTATTTTAGTCATAATGTGGTGACTGCAATAAAAGTCTTATTTTAATCATAATGTGGTGACTGCAATAAAAGTCTTATTTTAATCATAATGTGGTGACTGCAATAGCAGTCATATGTTAGTCATAATGTGGTGACTGCTATAGCAGTCATATGTTAGTCATAATGTGGTGACTGCAATAAAAGTCTTAGTTTAGTCATAATGTGGTGACTGCAATAAAACTCTTATTTTAGTCATAATGTGGTGACTGCAATAAAAGTCTTATTTTAGTATTTTAGTCATAATTTGGTGACTGCAATAAAAGTCATATGTTAGTCATAATGTGGTGATTGCAATAAAAGTCTTATTTATATTTTAATCATAATGTGGTGACTGCAATAAAAGTCTTATTTTAACCATAATGTGGTGACTGCAATAACAGTCATATGTTAGTCATAATGTGGTGACTGCAATAAAAGTCTTATTTTAATCATAATGTGTTGACTGCAATAAAAGTCTTATTTTAATCATAATGTGGTGACTGCAATAACAGTCATATGTTAGTTATAATGTGGTGACTGCAACAACAGTCATATTTTAGTCATAATGTGGTGACTGCAATAAAAGTCATATGTTAGTCATAATGTGGTGACTGCAATAAAAGTCTTATTTTAGTCATAATGTGGTGACTGCAATAAAAGTCTTATTTTAGTATTTTAGTCATAATGTGGTGACTGCAATAACAGTCATATGTTAGCCATAATGTGGTGACTGCAATAAAAGTCATATTTTAGTCATAATGTGGTGACTGCAATAAAAGTCTTATTTTAGTCATAATGTGGTGACTGCAATAAAAGTCATATGTTTGCCATAATGTGGGGACTGCAATAAAGTCACAAGACCAGAATGTTTACAAGCGTTTAAATGACATACATCTGAAGTGTTGTGTTTCGCAGCAGCTTAATTCACTGAGATTTATGTATGTGTACACATTTGCACACTAGTACACATATTTGCAAGTTTTATTAAATTTTAATTTACTCATGGTGATCTTAAGCATTTTCACCTGTTAGTAATATAATCAGGGTCTCATCTCATCTCATCTCATCATGTTCCTCTTGTACCTTGCGGTGTCGAGGTGAAGTATAAACTTCGTGAGAGTGCCCGATTATGGGCTTCATATATCGATATTCCCATGGACTCTGCTATTCCCTCCTTCCAACGTTTACGTGGTCGGCCTCTTCCTCTGATTCCATCTGGTCTGTACATCATTGCTTGTTGTGGTATGCTGTTGACTGGTAACCTACTTGCATGGCCAAACCATTTGACTTGCTGCCTTCTAATAAAATCGAGCGCAGCTATAACCCCCACTTTAGCCCTGATTTCTTCATTTCTGATCTTATCTCTTCTTGATACGTTGAGTATTCTTCTCAGGAACCTCATTTCTGTTGTTGTGATTTTTCTTTTCTCTTTTTCTGTCATTGTCCAGGTTTGGCATTGGTAGCATAGAGTTGGTAGGAAGATTGTGTTGTAAAGTGCTTTCTTAGGAGTTATTGATACATGTTTATTCTTTAGTATTTGTGCCATTTGTCCAATGATTTGATTTGCCTTATTTGCACCTATTTTCGATCTCGTCTTCTGATCTGCCATTTGATGATATTATACTTCCTAGGTACTTGAAACTCTTTACTTGTTTCAAGGGATGTTCGTTTAGGTGAATTGTTGTTGTTTGTTCTTCTTTAGTTATAGTCATTACCTCTGTTTTGCTTGTGCTAATTTTCATGTTATGTTCACTACACATTTCGTTTAGACTATTCATGTGGTCTTGTAATTATGGACTGAATGATTCGATGTTCACTAAGGATGATCTGTCGACTAACTAACCAACTAACCAACCAACCAACCAGCCAGCCAGCCAGCCAGCCAACCAACCAACCAACCAGCTAACTAACTAACTAACTAACTAACTAACTATAATTATGGTGTTTGCAAATATTACTTTCTACTAGTACTATAATGATGGTGTTTGCAATTTTCCTTCCTGTTAGTACTCAGAAATATCAATTGAAATAAAACCAATGGCAGCTTTGAATTGACATGAGAAATAGACTATCATGTCTTGATTATGTCATCATAATCATCATCATGATTTGCCGCTTTTGCCGTCATGCGTCATGGAGCCAAACCATTTGATCTTATGCCTTTCAGTATATTTGGTACAAGGTGTTAATCCCACTCTCTGTCTGAAAACTTCATTTTTTAATCATTTCTTAACTGGTCTCGGATAGTTAAGTTGGCAACTCTTCTCAAGCATCTCATCTCGCAGGTCTTGACTTTTGTGTTCGATGTGGATACTGTCCACATGTGATAGTGGGAGCACAGGGTTAGCATACATGTGCTATTTATCAACTGCCGTTTACAGACATGGGTATCTTTGGATGATTCAGTATATGTGATAGTTGATATAATAGCGCACTTGCTTTTTTTCAGATCCGATTTCGATTTCTCTGTCTATTCTGCCATCCTCCGCGGTCGTACGTCCTGGGTATTTGGGGGTCAGATTGACCGAATGGATAAGAACGCGTGTTCTTAAACATCCGGTGTGTTGATGCCGAGGTAAGAGGTTCAACCCATTCACCGAACAGTTGGACTAAAATGTTGACCTGTCGTCCTTGACTTGGAGACGTAAATTACAAGTACCTCTGAAGTCAGAGTTGGTTCACCTGATGGCGAGGGACACTTGTTAATAGGGAAAGCAAATCCACACGCAAAATTCAGTCCAACACTACTAGAAGTAGTGTGTATGGACTACGCTTGAGTTGAAAGCGAGCGAGCGCAAAAAAAAATACGTCCTGAGTATTTAAATTCTTTAATTGTAGTATGTATAATAGAATACTATCAAAGATAGTAAATACTAACACTAAAATAAGACTAAGACAGACCTTCAATGAACACCGAATTAACAAAATCATCTTCTGTCTTTTGTGTTGCTGTTCGTGATCATTCAATCATCTCCCTTGATCATTCCACGCATACTTATCTCCCTTAATTGCAAAGAAATTCCCGAGTCTTGCAATATTGATGCTCTTTGATTCACAAATGGCCTCTGTATGTCGCAGTCTTTAAGCTTCAATGTTTCTTTAATAGCTTTATAGTTAGCTTGCAGAAAGTAACCACGCAGTAGCTTATGTGCCACAACTGTAATATTCCTACACAATTATTCTAAACGTGGCTGCAGATTTGATCAGAACAGGATACAAGGTTACATTGAACCGTTCTTCCCCAGTCACCGAATGACACCCGTTCCTCTATAACAGTGGTTCTCAACCTTTTTTGGTCCATGCACCCCTTCACCATATGTTTAGAATGTCATCCCCCATTTCGTATTTCCTCCCCATAAATCCCCCCACCCCTACACAGTATACGTAAAAATGGAAGTTACATTTAATAACACATACTAGAACAAGTCTAGACGATCTACATAAAACGTGATGATGCGGGTCTACTTACGTTATAAAACGAATTTCAGAAGGGCGAGAAGTACAGAACCGTAAAGTATGGAGGGAAAAACAATATCAAGCAATCCGTTCTTGTCTTAACACAATCTTGAAATAATCTTAATTCCACCCCCCCCCCCCCTTTCCCAGAAACCCTAAAATTCTCCGTGGGAGGGGGGGGGGGGAACTCCCCACCGGTTGAGAACCACTGCTCTGTAAGATCTGGGTCGAGAACACCTTGTGAGTAATAACAAACAAGAATAGGTCTTTCTGCTCTGAATCACCCTGGCTTCATGTTGTTACTGAGAGGATAATCAAGGCGCCCCTATACACTACTATTTATATGACAAAAGACTAAGCCACATTTAGCATTATGATTAGCATTTTTACTGTGTTATACAACACGCCTTTGTTGCCACGCTTCCTTTCACAACAGGAGAGTATCTATTTTGTTTACCTTTACTTTTGGTTGCCGCATCCGTAGCGAAGAGCTTACAGACGCAATTCGTAATCCCGCATACCGTGTTCGACACACGGCTGCGGGCGATTTGGCAGCAGACCACCTTGTCTTGCTTTCCTATACAAAAGAATAAGTGCCGTTCGTTTAGAAAGCAATGGCAAACTACTGAGCGTAAACTTGTCAAAGATCACGAACGGCAAAATAAATAAATAAATAATAAATGCTGGGGTTGACTGCAACGTCCTGTAAAGAATATACAACTAATTATATTGACTCTAAGTCAACGACGTACAGAAGAATAGACATTGAAGTTTCAAATAATTATCTTTACAGTGTACAAAAGAATAGACATTGAAGCACATAGACCAGGTGATAACAAAGGCCAGGTGAGGTTTGGCTGCGATGCGGATGATGGCGGCGGCAAATTGTCAGCAGCATCATCTACGTCTTCTTTACGAGGGGCTGGTCATTTCTGTTTTTGAGTATGCGATGGCGATCCTGACTCTCAGCCGTAAGGAGATGGAAAGAATGGAAAGGATACAGAACGAAGCTATGCGCATTATTCTTGGATGTACAAGAGATACAGCATGCAGGGCGATGCGCTACCTTCTTGATTTTCCAACCGTTGGGGACAGAATACAAATTTGCCAAGCACGTGGCTACCTCAGAGTTAACGTAAACACACAGCATCCACTGCATAGTGAAATTAGGAAGGTGAAGGGCAGCATGTTAAAATGAGGAAAGTCGTGGATGGGTCAAGCCGAAGACATTCTTCAACAGGTGTGTTCACTTAAGGACTTAGAACCTGGCGAGGAGTGGGTACAAGTGCCAACAGATGTCTGTACGTCCTTTTCAGTTTACATCCAACTAGACAGAAAATGCAGACAAGAAAATCCGGGTGCTGTGCAGGCGAAAGTACAGGCGTTGATTTTCGAGAATTCTTTAGAGAGTGATGCTGTCATTTACAGAGATGGGTCTGTCGTTTGACGAGTGAGATGTTCATAGGTCTTTACGGCTCAGGCCGGAGGGAGAATTGTGAAGGAGGACTCTGGTGCTTTTGCTTTGATCACAAGTAGCCTGACTATGGAAGTCATGGCAGTAAGTAAAGCAATAACATGGCTCGAGACACAGACATTTACTACTGCTTGTTTCCTTAGTGACTCAATTAGCATGCTCAAGACGATAGAGATGCGTTGGATACGAAGAGAGTGGTTGCTGTCTCTGGAGTGGACTGGGCTGGCAAAGATTAGTTTCATTTTCGTGCAAGGGCATGCGGGAGTACAAGGAAATGAGTGGGCTGACAAGCTCGCAGGTAAGGCTACTGTGGAAGGCTGACGAGCCATGGACCAGGTTGACATTCTGAATGCTCTACGACAGGGGTGGCCAACCTTTTCAGCAGGCGGGCCAAATTTCAGAAATATTATTTCCTGCCGGGCCACGCACCAAATCGTTGTTTTTTAAACATTAAAGTAAACAAGCAAGCGGGCTACAGCTTCGACCACATCGTCGCTTCTCACTCCGCGGGCCGCAACATGACCCCCGGCGGGCCTCATGCGGCCCGCGGGCCTCATGTTGGCCACCCCTGCTTTACGAGAAGTAAGTCGTTCGCAAGAACCAAGTGATGACTGGGAATCTACAACCATCGCCAGGATGCGAGAACAGCAAATTAAAAGAGGTGTGGCCAAACAAGAACACTACGCTAGAAGCCAAAGAAGATTAATAAACCAACACAGAACTGGTGTCGTTAGCCTCTACACGCTGCTAGATTTACTGAGGAGTGGATCCGAGCACTTATGGACTGAATGGTTCAATGTGCAGTGAGGATGATCTGTCGACTAACTAACTAAGACATTGACGTTCGATATATTTATCGCTACTGTGTTCAGAAGATTAGACATTGAAGTTTGATATATTTATCGTTACTGTGTACAGAAGAATAGACATTGAAGTTTCTCTACGGTGTACAGAAGAATAGACATTGAAGTTTGATATATTTATATCAACAGTCTTAAAAAGACTTAAAAGTCGAGAAGATTGACTTCATTGCCTCTGGGTTTTATCCCTTTTAGCTCAGTCTATTTCCGCAAGGAGACCTGCAGAAAATATCGCACAAAGCACGAACTCCGTAGCTCCAGCGACGATCTCTAGAAGTCTCCGAGAAAAATGCTCTCGTGAACCAAAAGACGTAGCCCGGAATAGAACCCACAACCTTCGCAGCACGAGGTAGACATCTTGACCACTTGGCCACGGAGACTCTATCTCTACGGTGTACAGAAGAATAGACTTTGCTCATCTGTCCTAGATTGTAGACACCACACATTCTCTTTACTCGTCTCTTCTAGAATGTTGACACACAAAATTTCTCATTGCTCGTCTAACCCAGAATGTAGAAACAAACAATTTAAACAATGCTGTATATGCTTTTATCTTCTCCCATCAGACGTGCGAGCATTTAAAAGTATTCTTTAGTTTGTCTGCCTAGTCAACAAATTAAATTATCGACTATATTTAGCTTCTTGTCTTCGATTCAAGCAGTGTGGTGCTTCTTTTAGGTTTTCAACTACATTGCTATAGTTTAGTTTAGTTTAGTCGATGGATCAACATCACGGCACACGGGTGCAACCCATAAGTGTTCCTTTCTCCTCCTAACTCAAACCTGAGTCTGGAGAAACTCAGCTCAGTGCACGAACTACGTAGCACCGGCGAGGATCCTGAAATACTTGTGTAGATTTTTAACTCGATATTTTGCCCGGGCAGCGCCGTTAGGCTACTCATTTTCGATTTCCAACTGCCAAGGGATTTTTACGTGCGCAACAATGCGTCCGATCTCACTACCCAGAGACCAGGGGAACTTTTATTACTAGAAATCCACGAGAAAAAAGTCTCGGTCATCACCGGGGCTTGAACCCGGGACCTCCAGCACTCGAGGCGGACACCATACCTCGAGACCACGCAGCCCCCCTCTATAATGTTACACAATGTCTATCCGCAGTCTGTCTGCTAATGTTTGTCTGCCTGTCTGTTTATCAAATCAAACCCGATGGAGCCATACTCACGGAGCAGTGGGGAATAATTCTCAACAGCCACAATAGTTGGCTAGCGTGATCTGTAGGTAGCTTTCACCTAGAAGAAACACTCGACACAATCCTACTGTAGTTAGTTATCTGTTGGGGTTTTCATCCTTGCACTCCGGACATTTCCATAAATGCTGAGATTCTCTCTCTCTCTCTCTCTCTCTCTCTCTCTCTCTCTCTCTCTCTCTCTCTCTCTCTCTCTCTCTCTCTCTCCCCCCCCCCCCCCAATACACGCACCAGCGCCCTGCGGGTAATAGTGCCAGCTCTATGTTAGTTGACGAGGCCCCTCATTCTTCAGATGTGCTTCTCGTGTCCGGCCGTGTCAATTCTTGGTCCCAAATCTCTTATTTTAATCGTATCGCAGTTCTATGCTCAAGCCTAGTAGAAGAAACACTCAACACAGCCGTAAAGTCAAAGGTAGTGGGGAAAGACTTAACACGATCATACGTCACTTCTACACCCACAGGTAGTGGGGAAAGACTTAATACGATCATACGTCACTTCTACACCCACAGGTAGTGGGGAAAGACTTAACACGATCATACGTCACTTCTACACCCACAGGGTAGTGGGGAAAGACCTTAACACGATCATACGTCACTTCTACACCCACAGGTAGTGGGGAAAGACTTAACACGATCATACGTCACTTCTACACCCACAGGTAGTGGGGAAAGACTTAACACGATCATACGTCACTTCTACACCCACAGGTAGTGGGGAAAGACTTAACACGATCATACGTCACTTCTACACCCACAGGTAGTGGGGAAAGACTTAACACGATCATACGTCACTTCTACACCCACAGGTAGTGGGGAAAGACCTTAACACGATCATACGTCACTTCTACACCCACAGTAGTGGGGAAAGACTTAACACGATCATACGTCACTTCTACACCCACAGGTAGTGGGGAAAGACCTTAACACGATCATACGTCACTTCTACACCCACAGGTAGTGGGGAAAGACTTAACACGATCATACGTCACTTCTACACCCACAGGTAGTGGGGAAAGACTTAACACGATCATACGTCACTTCTACACCCACAGGTAGTGGGGAAAGACTTAACACGATCATACGTCACTTCTACCCCCACAGGTAGTGGGGAAAGACTTAACACGATCATACGTCACTTCTACACCCACAGGTAGTGGGGAAAGACTTAACACGATCATACGTCACTTCTACACCCACAGGTAGTGGGGAAAGACTTAACACGATCATACGTCACTTCTACACCCACAGGTAGTGGGGAGGAAAGACTTAACACGATCATACGTCACTTCTACACCCACAGGTAGTGGGGGAAAGACTTAACACGATCATCCGTCACTTCTACACCCAAGGTAGTGGGGAAAGACTTAACACGATCATACGTCACTTCTACACCCACAGTAGTAGTGGGGAAAGACTTAACACGATCATACGTCACTTCTACACCCACAGGTAGTGGGGAAAGACTTAACACGATCATACGTCACTTCTACACCCACAGGTAGTGGGGAAAGACTTAACACGATCATACGTCACTTCTACACCCACAGGTAGTGGGGAAAGACTTAACACGATCATACGTCACTTCTACACCCCACAGGTAGTGGGGAAAGACTTAACACGATCATACGTCACGTTCTACACCCACAGGTAGTGGGGAAAGACTTAACACGATCATACGTCACTTCTACACCCAAAGGTAGTGGGGAAAGACTTAACACGATCATACGTCACTTCTACACCCACAGGTAGTGGGGAAAGACTTAACACGATCATACGTCACTTCTACACCCACAGGTAGTGGGGAAAGACTTAACACGATTCATACGTCACTTCTACACCCACAGGTAGTGGGGAAAGACTTAACACGATCATACGTCACTTCTACACCCACAGGTAGTGGGAAAGACTTAACACGATCATACGTCACTTCTACACCCACAGGTAGTGGGAAAGACTTAACACGATCATACGTCACTTCTACACCCACAAGGTAGTGGGGGAAAGACTTAACACGATCATACGTCACTTCTACACCCACAGGTAGTGGGGAAAGACTTAACACGATCATACGTCACTTCTACACCCACAGGTAGTGGGGAAAGACTTAACACGATCATACGTCACTTCTACACCCACAGGTAGTGGGGAAAGACTTAACACGATCTACGTCACTTCTACACCCACAGGTAGTGGGGAAAGACTTAACACGATCATACGTCAATTCTACACCACAGGTAGTGGGGAAAGACTTAACACGATCATACGTCACTTCTACACCACAGGTAGTGGGGAAAGACTTAACACGATCATACGTCACTTCTACACCCACAGGTAGTGGGAAAGACTTAACACGATCATACGTTACTTCTACACCCACAGGTAGTGGGGAAAGACTTAACACGATCATACGTCACTTCTACACCCACAGGTAGTGGGGAAAGACTTAACACGATCATACGTCACTTCTACACCCACAGGTAGTGGGGAAAGACTTTAAAACGATCATACGTCACTTCTACACCCAAAAGGGAGTGGGGAAAGACTTAACACGATCATACGTCACTTCTACACCCACAGGTAGTGGGGAAAGACTTAACACGATCATACGTCACTTCTACACCCACAGGTAGTGGGGAAAGACTTAACACGATCATACGTCACTTCTACACCCACAGGTAGTGGGGAAAGACTTAACACGATCATACGTCACTTCTACACCCAAAGGTAGAGGGGAAAGACTTAACACGATCATACGTCACTTCTACACCCAAAGGTAGTGGGGAAAGACTTAACACGATCATACGTCACTTCTACACCCACAGGTAGTGGGGAAAGACTTAACACGATCATACGTCACTTCTACACCCACAGGTAGTGGGGAAAGACTTAACACGATCATACGTCACTTCTACACCCACAGGTAGTGGGGAAAGACTTAACACGATCATACGTCACTTCTACACCCACAGGTAGTGGGAAAGACTTAACACGATCATACGTCACTTCTACACCCACAGGTAGTGGGGAAAGACTTAACACGATCATACGTCCTTCTACACCCACAGGTAGTGGGGAAAGACTTAACACGATCATACGTCACTTCTACACCCACAGGTAGTGGGGAAAGACTTAACACGATCATACGTCACTTCTACACCCACAGGTAGTGGGAAAGACTTAACACGATCATACGTCACTTCTACACCCACAGGTAGTGGGGAAAGACTTAACACGATCATACGTCACTTCTACACCCACAGGTAGTGGGGAAAGACTTAACACGATCATACGTCACTTCTACACCCACAGGTAGTGGGGAAAGACTTAACACGATCATACGTCACTTCTACACCCAAAGGTAGTGGGGAAAGACTTAACACGATCATACGTCACTTCTACACCCACAGGTAGTGGGGAAAGACTTAACACGATCATACGTCACTTCTACACCCACAGGTAGTGGGGAAAGACTTAACACGATCATACGTCACTTCTACACCCACAGGTAGTGGGGAAAGACTTAACACGATCATACGTCACTTCTACACCCACAGGTAGTGGGGAAAGACTTAACACGATCATACGTCACTTCTACACCCAAAGGTAGTGGGGAAAGACTTAACACGATCATACGTCACTTCTACACCCACAGGTAGTGGGGAAAGACTTAACACGATCATACGTCACTTCTACACCCACAGGTAGTGGGGAAAGACTTAACACGATCATACGTCACTTCTACACCCACAGGTAGTGGGGAAAGACTTAACACGATCATACGTCACTTCTACACCCAAAGGTAGTGGGGAAAGACTTAACACGATCATACGTCACTTCTACACCCACAGGTAGTGGGGAAAGACTTAACACGATCATACGTCACTTCTACACCCACAGGTAGTGGGGAAAGACTTAACACGATCATACGTCACTTCTACACCCACAGGTAGTGGGGAAAGACTTAACACGATCATACGTCACTTCTACACCCACAGGTAGTGGGGAAAGACTTAACACGATCATACGTCACTTCTACACCCACAGGTAGTGGGGAAAGACTTAACACGATCATACGTCACTTCTACACCCACAGGTAGTGGGGAAAGACTTAACACGATCATACGTCACTTCTACACCCACAGGTAGTGGGGAAAGACTTAACACGATCATACGTCACTTCTACACCCACAGGTAGTGGGGAAAGACTTAACACGATCATACGTCACTTCTACACCCAAAGGTAGTGGGGAAAAACTTAACACGATCATACGTCACTTCTACACCCAAGGTAGTGGGAAAGACTTAACACGATCATACGTCACTTCTACACCCAAAGGTAGTGGGGAAAGACTTAACACGATCATACGTCACTTCTACACCCACAGGTAGTGGGGAAAGACTTAACACGATCATACGTCACTTCTACACCCAAAGGTAGTGGGGAAAGACTTAACACGATCATACGTCACTTCTACACCCACAGGTAGTGGGGAAAGACTTAACACGATCATACGTCACTTCTACACCCAAAAGGGAGTGGGGAAAGACTTAACACGATCATACGTCACTTCTACACCCAAAGGTAGTGGGGAAAGACTTAACACGATCATACGTCACTTCTACACCCACAGGTAGTGGGGAAAGACTTAACACGATCATACGTCACTTCTACACCCACAGGTAGTGGGGAAAGACTTAACACGATCATACGTCACTTCTACACCCACAGGTAGTGGGGAAAGACTTAACACGATCATACGTCACTTCTACACCCACAGGTAGTGGGGAAAGACTTAACACGATCATACGTCACTTCTACACCCAAAGGTAGTGGGGAAAGACTTAACACGATCATACGTCACTTCTACACCCAAGGTAGTGGGGAAAGACTTAACACGATCATACGTCACTTCTACACCCAAAGGTAGTGGGGAAAGACTTAACACGATCATACGTCACTTCTACACCCACAGGTAGTGGGGAAAGACTTAACACGATCATACGTCACTTCTAAAACCCCCAGGTAGTGGGGAAAGACTTAACACGATCATACGTCACTTCTACACCCACAGGTAGTGGGGAAAGACTTAACACGATCATACGTCACTTCTACACCCAAGGTAGTGGGGAAAGACTTAACACGATCATACGTCACTTCTACACCCACAGGTAGTGGGAAAGACTTAACACGATCATACGTCACTTCTACACCCACAGGTAGTGGGGAAAGACTTAACACGATCATACGTCACTTCTACACCCACAGGTAGTGGGGAAAGACTTAACACGATCATACGTCACTTCTACACCCACAGGTAGTGGGGAAAGACTTAACACGATCATACGTCACTTCTACACCCACAGGTAGTGGGGAAAGACTTAACACGATCATACGTCACTTCTACACCCACAGGTAGTGGGGAAAGACTTAACACGATCATACGTCACTTCTACACCCACAGGTAGTGGGGAAAGACTTAACACGATCATACGTCACTTCTACACCCAAAGGTAGTGGGGAAAGACTTAACACGATCATACGTCACTTCTACACCCACAGGTAGTGGGGAAAGACTTAACACGATCATACGTCACTTCTACACCCACAGGTAGTGGGGAAAGACTTAACACGATCATACGTCACTTCTACACCCACAGGTAGTGGGGAAAGACTTAACACGATCATACGTCACTTCTACACCCAAAGGTAGTGGGGAAAGACTTAACACGATCATACGTCACTTCTACACCCAAAGGTAGTGGGGAAAGACTTAACACGATCTTACGTCACTTCTACACCCACAGGTAGTGGGGAAAGACTTAACACGATCATACGTCACTTCTACACCCAAAGGTAGTGGGGAAAGACTTAACACGATCATACGTCACTTCTACACCCACAGGTAGTGGGGAAAGACTTAACACGATCATACGTCACTTCTACACCCACAGGTAGTGGGGAAAGACTTAACACGATCATACGTCACTTCTACACCCAAAGGTAGTGGGGAAAGACTTAACACGATCATACGTCACTTCTACACCCACAGGTAGTGGGGAAAGACTTAACACGATCATACGTCACTTCTACACCCACAGGTAGTGGGGAAAGACTTAACACGATCATACGTCACTTCTACACCCACAGGTAGTGGGGAAAGACTTAACACGATCATACGTCACTTCTACACCCACAGGTAGTGGGGAAAGACTTAACACGATCATACGTCACTTCTACACCCAAAGGTAGTGGGGGAAAAACTTAACACGATCATACGTCACTTCTACACCCAAAGGTAGTGGGGAAAGACTTAACACGATCATACGTCACTTCTACACCCACAGGTAGTGGGGAAAGACTTAACACGATCATACGTCACTTCTACACCCACAGGTAGTGGGGAAAGACTTAACACGATCATACGTCACTTCTACACCCACAGGTAGTGGGGAAAGACTTAACACGATCATACGTCACTTCTACACCCAAAGGTAGTGGGGAAAGACTTAACACGATCATACGTCACTTCTACACCCAAAGGTAGTGGGGAAAGACTTAACACGATCATACGTCACTTCTACACCCACAGGTAGTGGGGAAAGACTTAACACGATCATACGTCACTTCTACACCCACAGGTAGTGGGGAAAGACTTAACACGATCATACGTCACTTCTACACCCACAGGTAGTGGGGAAAGACTTAACACGATCATACGTCACTTCTACACCCACAGGTAGTGGGGAAAGACTTAACACGATCATACGTCACTTCTACACCCAAAGGTAGTGGGGAAAGACTTAACACGATCATACGTCACTTCTACACCCAAGGTAGTGGGGAAAGACTTAACACGATCATACGTCACTTCTACACCCACAGGTAGTGGGGAAAGACTTAACACGATCATACGTCACTTCTACACCCACAGGTAGTGGGGAAAGACTTAACACGATCATACGTCACTTCTACACCCAAAGGTAGTGGGGAAAGACTTAACACGATCATACGTCACTTCTACACCCACAGGTAGTGGGGAAAGACTTAACACGATCATACGTCACTTCTACACCCACAGGTAGTGGGGAAAGACTTAACACGATCATACGTCACTTCTACACCCAAAGGTAGTGGGGAAAGACTTAACACGATCATACGTCACTTCTACACCCACAGGTAGTGGGGAAAGACTTAACACGATCATACGTCACTTCTACACCCACAGGTAGTGGGGAAAGACTTAACACGATCATACGTCACTTCTACACCCAAAGGTAGTGGGGAAAGACTTAACACGATCATACGTCACTTCTACACCCACAGGTAGTGGGGAAAGACTTAACACGATCATACGTCACTTCTACACCCACAGGTAGTGGGGAAAGACTTAACACGATCATACGTCACTTCTACACCCAAAGGTAGTGGGGAAAGACTTAACACGATCATACGTCACTTCTACACCCACAGGTAGTGGGGAAAGACTTAACACGATCATACGTCACTTCTACACCCACAGGTAGTGGGGAAAGACTTAACACGATCATACGTCACTTCTACACCCACAGGTAGTGGGGAAAGACTTAACACGATCATACGTCACTTCTACACCCAAAGGTAGTGGGGAAAGACTTAACACGATCATACGTCACTTCTACACCCAAAGGTAGTGGGGAAAGACTTAACACGATCCATACGTCAACTTCTACACCCAAAGGTAGTGGGGAAAGACTTAACACGATCATACGTCCTTCTACACCACAGGTAGTGGGGAAGACTTAACACGATCATACGTCACTTCTACACCCACAGGTAGTGGGGAAAGACTTAACACGATCATACGTCACTATCTACACCCCACAGGTAGTGGGAAAGACTTAACACGATCATACGTCACTTCTACACCACAGTAGTGGGGAAAGACTTAACACGATCATACGTCACTATCTACACCCACAGGTAGTGGGGAAAGACTTTAACACGATCATACGTCACTTCTTACACCACAAGGTAGTGGGGAAAGTACTAAACACGATCATACGTCACTTCTACACCACAGGTAGTGGGGAAAGACTTAACACGATCATACTCACTTCTACACCCAACAGGTAGTGGGGAAAGACTTAAACACGATACATACGTCACTTCTACACCCACAGGTAGTGGGGAAAAGACTTAACCCGGATCATACGTCACTTCTACACCCAAAGGTAGTGGGGAAAGACTTAACACGATCATACGTCACTTCTACACCCAAAGGTAGTGGGGAAAGACTTAACACGATCATACGTCACTTCTACACCCACAGGTAGTGGGGAAAGACTTAACACGATCATACGTCACTTCTACACCCACAGGTAGTGGGGAAAGACTTAACACGATCATACGTCACTTCTACACCCACAGGTAGTGGGGAAAGACTTAACACGATCATACGTCACTTCTACACCCACAGGTAGTGGGGAAAGACTTAACACGATCATACGTCACTTCTACACCCACAGGTAGTGGGGAAAGACTTAACACGATCATACGTCCTTCTACACCCACAGGTAGTGGGGAAAGACTTAACACGATCATACGTCACTTCTACACCCACAGGTAGTGGGGGAAAAACTTAACACGATCATACGTCACTTCTACACCCACAGGTAGTGGGGAAAGACTTAACACGATCATACGTCACTTCTACACCCACAGGTAGTGGGGAAAGACTTAACACGATCATACGTCACTTCTACACCCAAAGGTAGTGGGGAAAGACTTAACACGATCATACGTCACTTCTACACCCACAGGTAGTGGGGAAAGACTTAACACGATCATACGTCACTTCTACACCCACAGGTAGTGGGGAAAGACTTAACACGATCATACGTCACTTCTACACCCAAAGGTAGTGGGGAAAGACTTAACACGATCATACGTCACTTCTACACCCACAGGTAGTGGGGAAAGACTTAACACGATCATACGTCACTTCTACACCCACAGGTAGTGGGGAAAGACTTAACACGATCATACGTCACTTCTACACCCACAGGTAGTGGGGGAAAAACTTAACACGATCATACGTCACTTCTACACCCACAGGTAGTGGGGAAAGACTTAACACGATCATACGTCACTTCTACACCCACAGGTAGTGGGGAAAGACTTAACACGATCATACGTCACTTCTACACCCACAGGTAGTGGGGAAAGACTTAACACGATCATACGTCACTTCTACACCCACAGGTAGTGGGGAAAGACTTAACACGATCATACGTCACTTCTACACCCACAGGTAGTGGGGAAAGACTTAACACGATCATACGTCACTTCTACACCCACAGGTAGTGGGGAAAGACTTAACACGATCATACGTCACTTCTACACCCACAGGTAGTGGGGAAAGACTTAACACGATCATACGTCACTTCTACACCCAAAGGTAGTAGAGGAAGGTCCCAGCAACGGTAAGGTTAAATGTAGAAGAGGAAATCATACGCAGAATTGAATTCCTTAATCTGTTAATATAAGGTGTTGAATGACTAAGGACCCCCGCTGTTTACATAATTAAAATACTTTTGTAAACACAATCGGTAAACATTCATATCTAGAGCCTTGTTATTGAGCCTTGTAGTTAGGGACACGGCAGTGGTTGGTTGTGGCGGCCTGCTGTATCTAGGATCTGAGGATAACGTTTTGTATGTCAACATGTCCCTGAGATGGGACACATCCAGAACCTGAGTCAAGTGTTTAGTGTTTGTAACACATGCAGCCGACATAAGGAATACCTGACTGCTCTGCTCTATATGAAGTTACCATTCCTGACCTGAAAAACTTGATGGGTTGTTGGCCGTGCCTGCAGTTATTTCCCCATCACAAAGTACATACACATCTCAAATTAAAACAGGATAACACATTATTTATGTGTTCCCTGGGGGGGGGGGGGGAAGGGGGCTAGCTCGCTATGAACTCAAGCGTAGTCCATACACACTACTTCTAGTAGCAATGGACTGAATTTTGCGGGTGGATTAGCTTTGCCTATTTCTAGTGTCCCTCGCCATCAGGCGAACCCACTCCGGCTTCAGAGGTACTTGTACTTTGCGTCCCCAAGTCAAGGATGAGAAGTCAACATGTTATTCCAACTGTCCGGTGTAGGGATTGAACCCCTTACCTGGGCATCAGCACACCGGATGTTTAAAAACGCATGTTCTTATCCATTTGGCCATGCCACCTTCCATATTTTGCTATGAAACTACCCGACCCCCCCCCCCACCCCCCCCCCCCCCCCCCCCCCCCGCTAAATATTCAAATCATAGTCTGACGTGTCACGTAATACAACCAGCTCAGGAATAATCTCCGACTTAACAAGCAGTTGGGAAATGCCTTCAATACAGAGGTCACAGTCCATCAAACATGTCACTTCTTTTGATTATACACATCTCTGTTATGCATTCATACTGTCACAGGGCCCATCGTTGTTGCAGCTGTCATTACACTTTCTGCATTGATGTTGAATAGGTATGGGGAGAGAATGCAATCCTGAGTTACTCCCCCTTGTACCTCAAACAAGTTTGTTTTTTCACAAGCTGCCCTGACAGCTGCTTGGTGTTCGTGATATAATGTTTCAATGAAGCGAATCAAATTTGATGGAAACTGCACACTTCTCATGATGGTCCACAGTTTCTGAATAGAAAATACAAACAGGTATGCGTAGTTCTTGCGAAAAGATGAGACATACTAAGCACGGACAGTCTACATACCTCACAATGGACTCCATAAAGGTGAACATAAATCACAGATTAAAATCTCCCAAAGCAAGAGACAATTCAAAAAATATATTATAATAAAACAATAATAAGTATTCTATGACACAACAAACGACGTTTGGATTATGTAAATCTTCACCAGAGACGGGACAACACAAACAGATCTACAGAAACAAAAATAAAATTATAAAATAATATTAAAACACAACTCCTTCGTTGTCAAAAAGGTACACCAGTTTAGCTCAGTTGGGTTTTGAAAGGTGCTCTTTTTCTACAAAGGTTGAGTCCAATTCAGCTGTTAAAAGTGCCAAATAAGAAATGTGTGGCCAAAGGTGTGCAAATAGTCAGATATGAATATATGGCGGGAAGTCAGCAGTGTTATACAGTTGCATCTACGACAGTACTGATTCCTGCTGAACACAGTCGAAGGTTGTGCTGTACTGTAGGCTATGAACTGTGTAGATCTACACTGTACTCTCTGCGTTTCTAAAAGCATGGTTCTCCTATGGGAAATATGGCCCCTAGTTTCTCTGCCCGGGCCAAAGCCTACCCGTACTTCTTTGCTTCCTTTCAAGCTTCTTCATGATGATTAGCAATGAGATTCTGCTGGTATAACTGATTAGTTCAACAGTACCAGTGTAGGTGGACCATTGTACATGTCTGTTCTATGGAAAAGGGAAACGTATTTTTCTCGTCCATGCCTTGTGTCAAACAATGCGCAGTAGACCAACATACAGATGGATGGATGGATGAATAGATGGATACACAGACAGACAATTATAGTAGTTATAGACAGACAGACGCAGACGGGCAAACAAATACTTTATATAAACAGTGTAAGAACGGGGGGTATATGAGCCGGTCGTTCAGAAAGCTATTGCAAACTACTGAACGTAAAACTTGCCAAAACATCAACAGCAGCTGGAAAAAGGCTGGTGTTGACTGCAATGTCCTGTAAAGAAATTGCGAACAAAAAAGAACAAAGACACCGAGTGCAGATCATGTTTATTATAGAAACTATTGACTCAAAAACAGCATGACAAGCAAACACAACTGCATCTTCACTCTGACCCGGCTGCATGAATCATCAATAAATGAGTCTGTGTATACATGACCACAAATGGACACAATAAATAAAGACGAACATGACACAACACAACCCATATGTTTCAAGCTTAGAAGTGGAACAACAAGACTACACGTCTACGTTAGGCCATGTGTTTCTATACTGTAGGTGAAGACTGCGGCTCAAGTCACACAAGCATACCAAATGACTTGACAGCTAAAAAATAAAATTGTGGGTTTCTAGATCTCCTTCTGTGTGAAGAACTGCAAAATATGTTTTAAAATTATTTTTTTCCCCCCATTTAGTATATCCATATTGAAGAAATATGGCTGGTTATTTTAACATAATGTGTTTTACACAGGTGTATGTGTGCTCCTCTGTGAGAGTGATACGATCTGTGTGATCTTGTTGTGGATTATATGATGTTTTGTGTAATAATGGTCACCTTCTTTGGATACATACGACTTACTGCCTTAATGGATGCAGATGTTTGTCTGCAGATACTAAAGACTGGCAGACGGCAGGCACTGGATCATTCTCTCAGGTATGGCTAGAAAAGTGATATACTCGTATTTAAATATTTATATAAATACATCTGCAGTTACAATCATAATTCACCAGGATATGACACAGCTAGGTCAGTGACCTTTATCACTTCACACAATCAGCCATGACAAGGGATACCCACGGAACACATAGCTCAGTCATGGCAAGGGATATCCATAGAACACACAGTTCAGTCATGGCAAGGGATATCCATAGAACACACAGCTCAAGATGGCTTCTCTATACAATAGCGTTTACATGTCACTTGATGCAAAGAATACCATGGACAGACAAAAAGAAAAAAGCAATGACCAAGTCCTACAAGAAACAAATGAAAACTACAAAACGATTAGAGACATTAGACATAGACAGTCACAATTTATTGGATACGTGATGAGGAGAAATAAATTGGAGAACTTGGTGACAAATGGCAAGATTGAGGGGAGAAGAACAAGGAGAATGCAGAGAAGTAAATACCTGGATGTCTTGACCACATGGTATGGTTGAGACAAGAACACAGCTGATTCACGACTCTGGTGAGCGTATGAGATGGCGAAATATGACCGCCCAAGCTTATTCGGCATGACACAAGATGATGATGAGGCCATTCAGTACGAAGACTGGTATGAAATTGTAGCCTGGCACTCCAATCTATGTCTAGCTTTGTGACCGTCATCAACTGACTCTTGGGAAATTAATTTGATAGTTTCATCTAACCTTCCACACACTAAGAACCTATATCAGCCCTAG
The DNA here is from genome assembly GCA_014155875.1 of Cepaea nemoralis. NCBI lineage: Eukaryota > Metazoa > Mollusca > Gastropoda > Stylommatophora > Helicidae > Cepaea > Cepaea nemoralis. Next base: position 30,220 of record JACEFZ010002043.1, read on the forward strand.
TGCTAGATTGTTGGGCCACTGGCAAGACTATTTGTTCACAAGAAGATTTCTAACTTCAGCACTGCACCCCTTTGGGGTCCCTGTCTTAGGTCGTTGCCTCATCGACCAAATGATGACATTTCCCATGCCTCTATGGCACACATACACACACATGGTTGTTATATTGAAGAACAATGCCTCATACCCTGTCCCTGTAAGCATGTGTATTTTTGAGAAGTAGTTTAGGCTCGAATGCTGTGTGCCTATAGATTTCAAATTTTGTACGCTGTGGGTGTCCAGTCCATAAATAGAGCAAAATATTACTGTATAGCAAACTAGTCTATACAATCCAACATCATTTCAATATTGTCTACCCATACATTGTACATTGTATCACCTGCATAAATGTACATTGTATCATTCCATAAAAGTACTTTGTATAGCCATATCACAGCATTTGTAAAGTATTTTATATGGCTATATAATAGCACTTGCATCATTACAGTACTTTATATAGCACAATATATTGGTATTTGTATCATTATGGCAAAGTACTTTATATGGTGATGTAAAATAATTTCTATCATTACCCTAAAGTACTTTATATGGCCATGTAACAGCATTTGAATAATTAAAGTCAAGTACTGTATGTGAGTGGCACCTTGCAGTCTTGACAGACCAAAGTATGTGGATTGGAATTTGGCCGAAATTTCATCTTACAATGCCTGGGCAGAGCTTCAGAGAACATGTGGTGCCCAAACGACATGTTCCCTCTCTCGGCCTTGCCTTGTTTGATCCAGAGGAATGGGTAACCAATACGTCTGGAACAAGGTAAGCTGCAGATGCTTGCGGCTCAGCGTCAAACCTCCGAGACCTCGCCTCCACGAGCAGGAGACGAGCGATGGCCAGACCCTAAACCTTTGGGACTTGACTTATACTTTATAAAATGCCATATAACAGTCCTTTTATCATTACAGAAAAGTACTCTGTATGGCCATGTAAAAGTCCTGTGTACTATATAAAAGCTCTATGCATGGCCATAAAACAATACATTTTATTGTATACAAAAATGCTTGTATGACCCTATACAAGTATTGTGAACCATTATACATAGAACATATCACAGTGTCATCATCATCATCATCATTATCATTATCAAGTACCCTGCTGACTGGTGTAGGTGATCATGCTCCTTCACATCAAACAATCTCCAAAAAACATGTATCAGTTCATGTACCATGACAGAAGGCCGTCACAAATGTTCTCCCACTTCCTCTATCTCTCTTTCCACAGATCTTTCTGGTTGTCACAACATGTTTCAGCTTTAATCTTCTCATAATGTGGCAATAACATTATATCTGCCTCTTTCTGATAAGTTAGTCTTTGTGTCCTCCCCTCTTTCAAAATGTTTACATTACTCATTTTGACTGTCCAAGAAATTTTCAGTATTCTCCTGTAAAACCACATCTGCGAGACTTCAATGGATTTATCGCTTGCTTACTAATTGTCCATGATTCACAGCCATATGTTAAAATCATAGTGTTTCACACTGTGTAAAAGTAATGTTTATTACTATATAAAAGTAATGCGCATCACTAAACAAAACGATTGTATATCAGTATATAAAAGTAGCAAGTATCACTATATAAAAATAGTACATACTACATAAAGGTATATTTATAAGTAAATAAAAGTACTCTGTATCACTATATAACAGAATATACTGCTTATGAAATTATCACGAATTAAAAGTACTGCGAATCACTATATAAAAATAGCATAACACTATATGAAAGTAATTTTTGTCAGCATAAAAAGTACTTTGTATCATCAAATAACAGCACTGCTAAAAATATATGAAAGTGCTGTTATTGCTAATTTTACGTACTGCACATAACTAAATACAGTAACTTTTGTTCACTATATAAAAGTGCTACATCTCAGTGAAAAAAGCATCCTGTACGGTTGCAGGAAGATAGCCTTTGTCACATGACCCAGTCTCTTGTCTGAAACACGTCACCTACCGCTCCAGGGAGTGATTCATTCATCAAAGGTCAATGGTGCTCTCTGGATTCCCATGAAATGTAACAGCAGAACCTGCAGCTGCAATCTGACACACCACAAATATCTAGGTCACTTAAGTAGATCATGTAAGTAGTTGATAACAGGTGTGTGTGGTAGAGCAGACTTGCCAACACATGAAGGCGTCTGTGACCTCATTTATTTGTGTGAACCTTAGCCCTAAACCAGCCAATGAACAACATTGGGCACACCCTTCTCCCCCTTCACATTCCCCGAGACCATCAAATAAATAACATGAATTAAGTATTTAGGTATTGATGGGCACTCATAGAAGAAATGAAGAAAGAAACAATCTTAGAGGTTGCATTAGCCATTAGTTGAAAACATAAATGGAATCAGATTTCAACCCATTACCTTCAAATACCACTGCAAGTAAAAGAAATAGTTTTTGAGGTTCAGCTTCTGAACACTACTTTTTTTCAATGGCCTTTTATGAATGCTAATCAATACCTGACCATTTCTTCCACCCGATTCTCAGTCAACCTAGTATTTGTTCACATACATAACAGCAAGTGTTATCAGTGTCTTGTTGCTCTAACAACCATTCATCCTTCGTCAGTTATTTCTAATACACTCTGTGCTCTTTCCCCTTCTTCTTCTGTTTTCCACTTCTGCTGTTGGGACACGCCTATCTCCAGTATAGAACAGCCCTGCCAGAAAATTAGTGCATGTCTCATGCTTCCAACAGTGTTTCTCCTCGTTTGTCCAGATATGTTGTGGCCTCTCATTTGTCCACATGTTTCCTGTGTGTTATCCATTTGTCCACATATGTTTCCTGTGTGTTATCAATTTGTACACATATGTTTCCTGTGTGTTATCCATTTGTCCACATATGTTTCCTGTATGTTATCCATTTGTCCACATATGTTTCCTGTATGTTATCCATTTGTCCACATATGTTTCCTGTGTGTTATCCATTTGTACACATATGTTTCCTGTGTGTTATCCATTTGTACACATATGTTTCCTGTGTGTTATCCATTTGTCCACATATGTTTCCTGTATGTTATCCATTTGTCCACATATGTTTCCTGTGTGTTATCCATTTGTACACATATGTTTCATGTGTATTTTCCTTTGTCCACATATGTTTCCTGTGTGTTATACATGTGTCCAATATGTTTCCTGTGTGTCCTTCATTTGTCCATATGTATGTTTTATCTCTCTTTTGTCTACATATGTTTCTTGTGTGTTATACATGTGTCCACATATGTTTCCTGTGTGTTATACATGTGTCCACATATGTTTCCTGTGTGTCCTTCATTTGTCCATGTGTATGTTATATCTCTCCTTTGTCCACATATGTTTCCTGCGTGTTCTCCATTTATCCATGTCTGTTATGCTTATCCACATCTGTTCTGATTCGTCTTCATTTGTCCAGATTTATTTGTTGTTTGTTCTTCCTTTGTCCAAATGTGTTTATCTTTTGTGTTTTTCTCCATTTACCTATATGAGTTTGTCTGTTGTGTGTGTCCCTCATTTGTCAAGATATGATTGTTCATACATGTATTGGTCAAGACATGTTTGTATGCTATGTGGGAGAGGTGTCTTGTGAGTGTGTATGTGTGAGGTGTGTATATATATAACATTTCTGATCTATATGAAGGTATGTGTAGAATGCATTTCTGTTATATGTGACAGTCACCACACAATGTACACCTCGTGACTGTCACCACACAATGTACACCTCGTGACTGTCACCACACAATGCACACCCCCTGACAGACACAACCCTAGATGTTACCAGGGATGTGAGCCTGCACATCCACATGTGAGAGACACACTATGCCACTGCCTACAACAGAATTTAATTATGCAGTGCACAAGTTAAATTTACAGAAATAAATAAGATAATTGGGTCTGTCATCCTGTCTGGCAAACCATGTCATCACATACAGATGTCTGATCAAACACCTCATGAAGCATACATGTTCATTAAAACATCTTCTCTAACACAGATGTCTGATGAAACATCTCATCAAATATATATGTTCATTAAAACATCTTCTCTAACACAGATGTCTGATGAAACATCTCATCAAACATATATGTTCATTAAAACATCTTCTCTAACACAGATGTCTGATGAAACATCTCATCAAACATATATGTTCATTAAAACATCTTATGAAGCATAGATGTCCTACAAAATATGATCAAACTCACACGCCTCATCAAATGTCACCTCAAACACATTTCTGGAAAAAAACATTTGATCAAACATGCATGTCTCATCAGACATCTCTTCAACATACATGTCTCATCAGACATCTCTTCAACATACATGTCTCATCAGACATCTCTTCAACATACATGTCTCATCAGACATCTCTTCAACATACATGTCTCATCAGACATCTCTTCAACATACATGTCTCATCAGACATCTCTTCAACATACATGTCTCATCAGACATCTCTTCAACATACATGTCTCATCAGACATCTCTTCAACATACATGTCTCATCAGACATCTCTTCAACATACATGTCTGATCAGACATCTCTTCAACATACATGTCTCATCAGACATCTCTTCAACATACATGTCTCATCAGACATCTCTTCAACATACATGTCTCATCAGACATCTCTTCAACATACATGTCTCATCAGACATCTCTTCAACATACATGTCTCATCAGACATCTCTTCAACATACATGTCTCATCAGACATCTCTTCAACATACATGTCTCATCAGACATCTCTTCAACATACATGTCTCATCAGACATCTCTTCAACATACATGTCTCATCAGACATCTCTTCAACATACATGTCTCATCAGACATCTCTTCAACATACATGTCTCATCAGACATCTCTTCAACATACATGTCTCATCAGACATCTCTTCAACATACATGTCTCATCAGACATCTCTTCAACATACATGTCTCATCAGACATCTCTTCAACATACATGTCTGATCAGACATCTCTTCAACATACATGTCTCATCAGACATCTCTTCAACATACATGTCTCATCAGACATCTCTTCAACATACATGTCTCATCAGACATCTCTTCAACATACATGTCTCATCAGACATCTCTTCTAAAGATAGAATAGATGTGGCATGCATTCAAGAGACACACCTCAACGCCAATCACAAATTCTCAGTCAGAGGATATCAGGCCACACGTTTCGACCGCGAAGGACACAAAGGAGGAGTTCTAATACTTACACGAAATACAATACCTTGCAGCGAAGTATCTGTGATCTCTGACAACCAAACGGAAATTATAGGTGTTGATATAATGATAAAGGACGTGAAAATAAGAATCTACAATCTGTATAGCCCAGCAGATAAGGACCTTACACTCTCAAACATGAAAATAACTGACACAAACTGCATTATTGTCGGAGACTTTAATAGCCGTTCAGAAAGATGGGGATACCCAGATACTGACAAAAGAGGAGATGAATTGGAGGACTGGGAAATAGACTCAAATCTCCATCTACTCAACAAAGCGGATGACACACCGAGCTTCTACTCCAGAAGATGGCTTACCACTTCTACTCCAGACTTAGCTTTCTGCACAGGAGACATCCTCCACAAAATCGATCGCCATGTGCTGGACCAATTAGCAGGTAGTGACCACAGACCAATCAAGCTTGAAATGAATATGGAGTATGTTCCACAGGAGCAAAAGCCCTTGCCCCGCTGGAATTACAAACGAGCAGATTGGGACAGATTTGCCATACTAACAGACAAATATTGTGAAAACATAAATACACGATATGGCAACATAAAGCAAATGGTGGAAAGTCTAAACAGAGCGATAATACAGGCAGCCACTGAGTCCATTCCAAGAGGAGCGAGGAAAAATTACAAACCATACTGGACTGAAGAACTACAAAGTTTGGAGGACAAAGTTGAAGATGCCAGGAAGACAGCAGAGAGAGAACAAACAATTGAAGCTAACATCTCTCTCAAAGCCATCTCAGCAAAATATAAAAGAACAGTAAATCAAACAACAAGAGATTGTTGGAGGGAAAAAACAGAAAACCTGAATTTTGACAGGGATGGAAACAAACTATGGAAACTAGTGAAAGCCATGAACAATGAAGGACCTAGAAACAAACAAATAACAATTAAACAAGGAAATGCCTTGCTTACAGGCAAAAAGGCTGCAAATGCACTAATGGAACACTATGCAAATGCAAACCACATTGATATTACAACCGAACAGAAGAAAGCAATCAAAGACAAACAGATACATCATAGAAATACAGAGACAGCAGCAGAATATATGATGGCAAATCTAACAATGGAAGAAATGGAACAGGCAATGAATACCCTAAAAAAGAAGAAATCACCAGGGAAAGGATGGAATCACAAATGAAATGCTAATAGGACTAGGCACCAAGGCAAAGAAGAAACTACTAGCAGTCCTAAATAACAGCTGGAAGAGAGGAATAGTCCCACAGGCATGGAAGGAAGCTATACTAATACCAGTCCCAAAGAAAGGAAAAGACCTGGAAGAACCAAATGGCTATCGACCTATCAGTCTACTGAGCTGTGTAGGAAAATTAATGGAACGCATTATCAATGGCAGGCTAACATGGCATCTGGAAGAAAACAAACTCTTAACACCACACCAAGCAGGATTCAGAAAATACAGATCCACTGAAGATCAAATAACCTATATAGCTCAGGAAATAGAGGATGCCTTCCAAGAGAAAAAGCACACACTAGCAGTCTGGATAGATTTAGAAAAAGCATTTGATAAAGTATGGAAGGAAGGACTGAAAGTAAAACTGCAAAACATGCATGTTTGTGGAAAAATGTATAAATGGATCAGCCACTACCTTGAGAACAGAACTGCCAGGACAAAAGTACAAGGACAGACAAGCAAAATGATGCTGCTGGAGCAAGGTGTCCCCCAAGGAGGAGTTCTTTCACCAACATTATTCCTAGCATATATAAATGACATCACAGAAAATTTTCCAGCCAGAGTACACACATCCTCCTTTGCAGATGACCTAGCCATATGGACATCTGAAGAATATATTAGTACAGCTAACAGCAGAATACAGCAAGCCTTATTAGCGCTAGAGGACTGGTCAAAATCATGGCTAGTGAAGATAAGTGAGGAGAAAACAACATGCACAGTGTTCTCCCTCTCAAATAAAACTCAGCAACCTAAGCTGGTATTGAATGGAAAAATATTGCGCCATGAAGAAAATCCAAACTATCTAGGAGTCACCTTTGATCGTCGCCTGACATGGAAGACACAGGTTGAGAAAAATCGAACAAGAGCAAGGCAGAGAATGGCAATCATGAAAAAGCTTGCTGGTACAACGTGGGGAGCAGATGAGAAAGTTCTCAAGAAGTTATATACTGGACGGGTGAGGCCAGTACTGGAATATGGCATTGCAGCTTGGGCAACAGCAGCTAAGTCAAACTTTAACAAAATAAGTAGAGTCCAAAACCAAGGAATGCGAATCATAACTGGAAGCCTGAAGACAACGCCTATTAATGAACTAGAAAAGATCATTTGTTTACAACCAATGCAGGATAGAAGAGATAGCAGAGTCCAGCAACAAGCAGAAAAATTTAGAAGATTGACAGACCACCCTATGTACAACAGATTTAATGGTTTTGGAAAGGGAAGACTGAAGCGTAGCAACTTTGTAGAAACTGCAAAACGAAGGATTAGGGCAGATCCTATACTTAACATATCAACAGTCAAGCCCATACACAATGCACACAACTTCCCAGCTTGGAGACAGCAGCAACTGCCTGAGATGATAGAAAACATTCCTGGTATTGAGAAAAAGAACACTCAGCATGAAACCGAAAGAAGAGAAATAACCCTAAACTACATAAAAGAACATTACCCAAGCAGGAATTGGACCCATGCATATACAGATGGATCAGCCAAAAATTCAATAGAGAATGGAGGAGGAGGAATTCTCCTAAATTTAAAAAATGGAGTGAAAAAAAACACATTCAATGGCAACTGGAAAATTTTCAAGTAACTTCAAAGCGGAGGTAGAGGCTTTGAAAACTGCAGCAGAAATGCTCCTGATGGAGGAAAATAAAGAGAAGCAAATAGCTATCTTCACAGATGCAAAGTCAGCTGTCTCAATACTCAAGAGCAATAGCAGCACAGAACTAACTGACCTAAGAGCAGCACTCCATGGTCTATGCCAGAAATCCAAAAAAGTTGTAATACAGTGGATCCCATCACATTGCAGTATACCTGGAAACGAAGAGGCTGACAGACTGGCAAAAGAGGGCGGACGACTACCACAGCCTGACATAGACATAACCTATAATGAGGCAAAGAGGTTGATAAAAAGCACTTATAGAACCAAATGGGAATCTGAGCATCCAGGCCATCAGAAGGATGATGCATATTACAAACTCGACCGAAGAGAACAAGTAGCAATCTTCAGACTCCGCACAGGACATAACAGGCTGAAATACCACTTGTTCAATAAACTAAAGATAGGAGATACTGATGAATGTAATTGTAGAACTGGAAAAATGACAGCAAAACATTTGCTGCAGGATTGCCCAACGTATGCAGAACAGAGAAAGATATTTTGGCCCACACCTGCTTCATTTGAGGACAAGCTCTATGGAGATATCAACAAGCTCAAGTTGACCGCAGCTTACTTTAACTACATACAGGTTGACATTTAAAGGTGCATGAAGACCCAGAGGCATGAAATGAAATATTGCTTGGATAGCAAATCCATTATGTGGAAAGTCCAAATCGAAAGCTCGCTGTGTGGGCTTCAAAAAAGGTGGAAAAGTGTCCTAGTGGCACGAAATGGAATATTGCTTGATAGCAAATCCATTACGTGGAAAGTCCGAATCAAAAGCCCATTGTGTGGGCTTCATAAAAGGTGGAAAAGTGTCCTAGTGGCATGAAATGGAATATTGCTTGGATAGCAAATCCATTACGTGGAAAGTCCGAATCAAAAGCTCACTGTGTGGATGTCATCTGCAGACTGCATACTTCTGGTTTCCGGAAGAACAGCCTATGGTGAACGGAAGGCCCAATATACGGAAGTGAGGCTAAGCAGCCATGTGCAGGACGTGACGATTCCTTGGGTGAGCCCAGTACCAGAGTGCTATGTATCGGCTCTGCAAGTATGGAAGCCTCCTTGGATGGCGGGGAATGCCCATGGTCTGCCCCTGCCTTCCCTTGAAGGCTGACCAGGATCTTTGGCTGTTCTATATGGACCAGCTGGGATCGGGGATAACACCACAACAGTGAGAGTCAAACGTCCTAAGAAACCCCCGGGAAGGTTAACCCGGTCAACAAATGCCCGCAGAAGTCGGATGTGTCGGCCTAACGGCGCAAGAACGCAACTCTGCTGTAAACAGGCACAACGCAATCACATCCGAAAAAAAACTCCGGATGAACGAAGAAGAAGAAGACATCTCTTCAACATACATGTCTCATCAGACATCTCTTCAACATACATGTCTCATCAGACATCTCTTCAACATACATGTCTCATCAGACATCTCTTCAACATACATGTCTCATCAGACATCTCTTCAACATACATGTCTGATCAAATATGACGAATCAGCTCTGTGTATGCTGTATGGTCAGCTAGAGTCCGGTCAGGCTAACTGTGTGTTACAATGAAACAAGACAAGTTCACACAACAAACACATAAATGCTACAGCAGTTTCCACCCAAGACATTTGTACTCGGTTTTACATTTGTACTCGGTTTTACATTTGTACTCGGTTTTACATTTGTACTCAGTTTCAAATTTATACTGGAGATCACATTTGTACCACGGATCACATTTGTACCGCGGATCACAGTTGTACTGGCATTATAACTATGTAAAGGGTCTTTCACACACATAGGTAGGAAATAGTTTGTCTTTGACATTCATATAGGGAGACTGGTTTCCTTTAACGCACATATAGGGAGACTGATTTCCTTTAACACACAAATAGGGGACCAGTTTCCTTCAACACACATATAGGGAGACCAGTTTCCTAAAACACACATATAGGGAGATGCTCTTCCTATAATAAATATACAGGAAGATGGGCTTCCATATTCACACGTAATGGCTTTCATATTCACACGTAATGGCTTTCATATTCACACATAAAGGCTTTCATATTCACAAGTAATGGCTTTCATATTCATAAGTAATAGCTGTAACATTTACATAAGCAGATGGCCTTCATTAAACACTGATAATTGAGGCCTTGCACTTTGTAAGATATTCATGAGGATATGACAACTTCTCTGTCAACACTAGACTTTATATATAGTGACAAGGAAACTGTCAACACTAGACTTTATATATAGTGACAAGGAAACTGTCAACACTAGACTATATGGTTGACAATGAAACTGTGAACACTAGACTTTATATAATATATAGTGACAATGAAACTGCCATCACTAGACTGTATATAGTTGACAATGAAACTATCAACACTAGATTTCAGATATTGTGACAAATCAACTCTGTCAGTGCTAAACTTCATATACAGCTGACAAAGACACACTGAGAACCCAACTCTTTAAACGTAGCTGACAATGACACACTGACAACTAGATTTCAGTTATATTTGACAATTATACTCTCAAGGCAAGAACCCCGAAATAGTTGATAATGACTCTGTCAACTCAACTCTTTAGGTGTAGCTGACAATGAACTTTGTCAATGTTAAAATCTAAATATAGTTGAAAATTGACACTGTTAACACAATGAAACTGTCAATTCTAGGTCTTATACATATTTTATACTGACATAATGTTAACACAAGTCTTTAGATGTAGCAGATACTGACACTCTGACAATACATTTACATTTAACTGATAAACAAACTATGCCAACATTAGGCTTCAGTTATGGTTGAAAATGACACTGTCATCCATCGAATCCACACACAGTTGTCAAATGACGCTGTCAGCACTCAATTATAGGCATATCTGACAATGACACTCTGTCAACACTCTATTACAGACATATCTGACAATGACACTCTGTCGGCACTCAGTTACAGACATATCTGACAATGACACTCTGTCAGCACTCTATTACAGACATATCTGACAATGACACTCTGTCGGCACTCAGTTACAGACATATCTGACAATGACACTCTGTCAGCACTCTATTACAGACATATCTGACAATGACACTCTGTCAGCACTCTATTACAGACATATCTGACAATGACACTCTGTCGGCACTCAGTTACAGACATATCTGACAATGACACTCTGTCAGCACTCTATTACAGACATATCTGACAATGACACTCTGTCAGCACTCAGTTACAGACATATCTGACAATGACACTCTGTCAGCACTCTATTACAGACATATCTGACAATGACACTCTGTCAGCACTCAGTTACAGACATATCTGACAATGACACTCTGTCAGCACTCTATTACAGACATATCTGACAATGACACTCTGTCAGCACTCTATTACAGACATATCTGACAATGACACTCTGTTGGCACTCAGTTGCAGACATATCTGACAATGACACTCTGTCAGCACTCTATTACAGACAAATCTGACAATGACACTCTGTCAGCACTCAGTTACAGACATATCTGATAATGACACTCTGTCAGCACTCAGTTACAGACATATCTGGCAATGACACTCTGCCAGCACTCTATTACAGACATATCTGACAATGACACTCTGTCGGCACTCAGTTACAGACATATCTGACAATGACACTCTGTCAGCACTCTATTACAGACATATCTGACAATGACACTCTGTCAGCACTCAGTTACAGACATATCTGACAATGACACTCTGTCAGCACTCAGTTACAGACATATCTGACAATGACACTCTGTCAGCACTCAGTTACAGACATATCTGACAATGACACTCTGTCAGCACTCTATTACAGACATATCTGACAATGACACTCTGTCAGCACTCAGTTACAGACATATCTGACAATGACACTCTGTCAGCACTCTATTACAGACATATCTGACAATGACACTCTGTCAGCACTCAGTTACAGACATATCTGACAATGACACTCTGTCAGCACTCAGTTACAGACATATCTGACAATGACACTCTGTCAGCACTCAGTTACAGACATATCTGACAATGACACTCTGTCAGCACTCAGTTACAGACATATCTGAAAATGACACTCTGTCAGCACTCAATTATAGACATATCTGACAATGACACTCTGTCAGCACTCAGTTACAGACATATCTGACAATGACACTCTGTCAGCACTCTATTACAGACATATCTGACAATGACACTCTGTCAGCACTCAGTTACAGACATATCTGATAATGACACTCTGTCAGCACTCAGTTACAGACATATCTGACAATGACACTCTGTCAGCACTCTATTACAGACATATCTGACAATGACACTCTGTCAGCACTCAGTTACAGACATATCTGACAATGACACTCTTTCAGCACTCAATTATAGACATATCTGACAATGACACCCTGTCAGCACTCTATTACAGACATATCTGACAATGACACTCTGTCAGCACTCAGTTACAGACATATCTGACAATGACACTCTGTCAGCACTCAATTATAGACATATCTGACAATGACACTCTGTCAGCACTCTATTACAGACATATCTGACAATGACACTCTGTCAGCACTCTAGTACAGACATATCTGACAATGACACTCTGTCAGCACTCTAGTACAGACATATCTGATAATGACACTCTGTCATCAATTACAGACATATCTGACAATGACACTCTGTCAGCACTCTTGTACATACATATCTGACAATGACACTCTGTCAGCACTCTATTACAGACATATCTGACAATGACACTCTGTCAGCACTCAGTTACAGACATATCTGACAATGACACTCTGTCAGCACTCTAGTACAGACATATCTGACAATGAAACTCTGTCAGCACTCAATTATAGACATATCTGACAATGACACTCTGTCAGCACTCTAGTACAGACATATCTGACAATGACACTCTGTCAGCACTCAATTATAGACATATCTGACAATGACACTCTGTCAGCACTCTATTACAGACATATCTGACAATGACACTCTGTCATCTATTACAGACATATCTGACAATGACACTCTGTCAGCACTCTAGTACAGACATATCTGACAATGACACTCTGTCAGCACTCTAGTACAGACATATCTGACAATGACACTCTGTCATCAATTACAGACATATCTGACAATGACACTCTGTCAGCACTCAGTTACAGACATATCTGACAATGACACTCTGTCAGCACTCTAGTACATACATATCTGACAATGACACTCTGTCAGCACTCAGTTACAGACATATCTGACAATGACACTCTGTCAGCACTCTATTACAGACATATCTGACAATGACACTCTGTCAGCACTCTAGTACAGACATATCTGACAATGACACTCTGTCAGCACTCTAGTACATACATATCTGACAATGACACTCTGTCAGCACTCTAGTACATACACATCTGACAATGACACTCTGTCAGCACTCAGTTACATACATATCTGACAATGACACTCTGTCATCAATTACATACATATCTGACAATGACACTCTGTGAACATGAGACAACTGTTACAGTTGATGCTGATACATTCTCACTGCTGGACTCCAGATATAGACAATAATCATATATGTGTTTAAGTAGAAGAAATATAGCTAGCCAGATCTGTCAATACATGCTTGCATACATATTCCAGTGTCCACATGTTCAGTTACAGCCAGTGCGCAGGCATGTGGCACTCCACTAACTATGGCTCACAGTACAATTGGCTGACAGTCACAGTGGGCAGGCGTGTGGCATGCCACTAACTATGGCTCACATTACGATTGGCTGACAGTCTCAGTGGGCAGGCGTGTGGGATGCCACTAACTATGGCTCACAGTACAATTGGCTGACAGTCTCAGTGGGCAGGCGTGTGGCATGCCACTAACTATGGCTCACATTACGATTGGCTGACAGTCTCAGTGGGCAGGCGTGTGGGATGCCACTAACTATGGCTCACAGTACAATTGGCTGACAGTCTCAGTGGGCAGGCGTGTGGCATGCCACTAACTATGGCTCACATTACGATTGGCTGACAGTCTCAGTGGGCAGGCTTGTGGGATGCCACTAACTATGGCTCACAGTACAATTGGCTGACAGTCACAGTGGGCAGGCGTGTGGCATGCCACTAACTATGGCTCACATTACGATTGGCTGACAGTCTCAGTGGGCAGGCTTGTGGGATGCCACTAACTATGGTTCACATTACGATTGGCTGACAGTCTCAGTGGGCAGGCATGTGGGATGCCACTAACTATGGCTCACAGTACAATTGGCTGACAGTCACAGTGGGCAGGCGTGTGGCATGCCACTAACTATGGCTCACATTACGATTGGCTGACAGTCTCAGTGGGCAGGCTTGTGGGATGACACTAACTATGGTTCACATTATGATTGGCTGACAGTCTCAGTGAGCAGGCATGTGGGATGCCACTAACTATGGCTCACAGTACAATTGGCTGACACTAACTATAGCTCACATTACGATTGGCTGACAGTCTCAGTGGGCAGGCTTGTGGGATGCCACTAACTATGGCTCACATTATGATTGGCTGACAGTCTCAGTGGGCAGGCATGTGGCACTCTACTAACTATGACTCACATTACGATTGGCTGACAGTCTCAAGAACACAACTGGTACTCTCAGCAAAGACACTGCATTAAAAACATTATCATCATAACAAGATTACAGCTGGAACAGCAACACTGTGTAGCTAAGACCTTGGAGGAATAACACTGTATTCTGAAGCACATATAAAGTGATTCAATGCATTGAAAGAACAAAAGGTGATCCTGAATACTTGTGATACATGATAATGCATGAAGTTTAGTGAATCATTCGTAGAGAAGCTTGAGTCATTCTTAACAAAATGAACTGTCACAAATTGATCAAATATTCTCTGCAATACTAAATATTTGTCAGGCCAGACTCAGCCTTGGCCTAGTGACCTATCACAAATTCTTGACCTTGTGACAAATTGACCCAAGACAAACTGATGGAATATTCTGGACAGGACCAAATATGTGTCATACCTGACTGTCTTTATCTAGTAACCTTTCACAAATTCTTGACCTAGTGACAAACTGACCCTATCACAAATTGATCATGTACTCTCTACATGACCAAATATTTGTCACTCCTGACTCAACCTTGACCTAGTTATCTATCACAAATTGTTGACCTTGTGACAAATTGACCCTATCACAAATTGATCATGTGCTCTCTACATGACCAAATATTTGTCACTCCTGACTCAACCTTGACCTAGTGACCTTTCACAAATTGTTGACCTTGTGACAAATTGACCCTATCACAAATTGATCAAGTAAGTACTCTCTGCATGACCAAATACTTGTCACTCCTGACTCAACCTTGACCTAGTGATCTATCACGAGCTGACCAATGACTCCCTACAGGAATGGCGGTCCTCTTGGCAGAGTGGTCAAGTTGTTCGCCTCTCACCATGAAGGTCGAGGGTTCGTTACCCTGACTGCATCATTCAAACCATAAGTGCAGTTTTTCCAGAGACTCTATAGGGTCATCGCTGGAGCTATGGAGTTCGTGATCTGTGCAATACTCTCTGTAGTGGCTTGCTGTTCTGTGGAGAGAATGAATCAAATTGGGTAACACCTGGTGCAACGAATTCGACCCTTTGACTTTAGACTTTCCCTGCAGAATGGAAGATTTATCATGACCAAGTCTTGCACAAGTTGATAAACTACCCCATATATCCTGCTTGACAATTACAAACATAAATCACCTGACTGATTCAGTCTGTACAAAAGTGTCTGGCCTTCAGATCTACTAGGTCATATCATTGCTAGGTGAGATGATCAACTCTCTTCCTCATCATTTTATTTTCTCAGAAAAATTGCTGGTACCCATTTTTTCACTGCTAGGTCTACCCCACAAACAATCAATCCTAATCTAGAGTGACCATAAATATACTAGCTACCACAGCTTTGAATGGTTCCATACCGGTACAACTCCACAAGCAGATTAGATCTGTACCTGGTACAACTCCACAAGCAGATTGGATATATGCCTGGTACAACTCCACAAGCAGATTGGATATGTACCTGGTACAACTCCAAATACTCATTGGATCTATACCTGGATTCTATATATTGATTCTATTATACCTGGAACAACTTCACATGCTGATTGGATTATACCTGGTACTACTCCACATGCTGGTTGGTTCTATACCTCTGGTACAACTTCACATACTTGTTGGAATTATACAGGGTACAACAGCTTTGCTGTTGAATCTATACTGTGCACAACTCCACATATTGATTGATTCCATACCTGGTACAACCCCACATACTAATTGATTTAGTACCCGGTACAACCCCACACACCAACTGGCTGCTCCATGCATCACCAAGAAATGTCACGTCCTTGAAGAAAAGCTGCCAGTGGCAGCGATGGTCGAGTGGCAGCGATGGTCGAGTGGCAGCGATGGTCGAGGAGAGCCACTGATCAGTGCCCGATGGTCTATCTAGCCGAGACTTTGTGGTGTGAAGTGTTCAGCTTCTTTCCCAGTTACAGGTACAGTTAATCCCACAATTGAAGACTGGTGACGCCCAGGTGTGTACAAGTTGTATAAATATTGATCCAAGGCAAAGACGAAATCCTCACTGTAATCCATATGTTTATGTGAAATTATAAGCTCTCTCTCTCTCTCTCTCTCTCTCTCTCTCTCTCTCTCTCTCTCTCTCTCTCTCTCTCTCTCTCTCTCTCTCTTCTTCTTCTTCTTCTCTTCCAGAAAAATAGTGTGAATAATAAAAGAAATATATCCTCTGTATCTTGGTAAACACTGCTTCACATTAAGCGTTTGAACCGTGGGGCCGCTGAAGACAGCCCATCCCCACTCAGCCCCAGGAGAATGCTTCTATTTTACATGATCGTGCAGCATTTATTCCTTTTCTTTTTGTCCGCTTCTCGAACTTGCAAGTCTCCAGGTCCAGCCACCTGGGCCTGCCCACTTCCGACCTCAGTGTGACCTGGGACTGGCGACTGGTTCCCGCCGTCTGAAACAGCCTGTTTGTCATTATCTGGTGCGGCATTGACGTCCTTGAACTTGCCGTTTTCTTTAGGTCGAAGCTGGTGATTGTCATCACCGTTGGGAGAGGAAGCTGGTGCTGCAGCATCCAGGTTGTTGGCCTGTACCTGTGGCGAGATTCTCTCCTCCACGGCCTCTGGGTGTGGTTTCGATGGGTGTGAGCCACTGCGAGCATGGGCTACATTCTCGGGGTTTTCAACGATCTGGACATGCTTGCCACTCCGGTGCTGCTTCTCCTGCTCCTGCTCCTGCTCCTGTTGTTGCTGTCGCAATGTCCGCTTCTCTTCTTCATTCAGATAAAAGTGGTCTCGGATGATCGTGGCTTTGGACAGGAGATCCTCGGCCTCACGAGATAGATCTCCGCCTGGTAGGAAGGGGTTGTCTCGGCTCTCCAGGCTGAAAGAACCAAAAACATAACATATCAATGTAAGGTCATGACTCTACAAGAAATAAGACATCATTAAATATAGTGTAGTAGTAGTAGTAGCAGCGGTAGTTGTTGTAGTGATAGTGTTTGTAGTAGTAGTTATTTTACTAGTAGTTGTAGTATCAATAACAATAGTTGTTGTAGTACATGTAGTGGTTGTAGTAGTAGTTGTTTTTATAGTAGGAGTAGTAGTAGTAGTAGTAGTAGTAGTAGTAGTAGTAGTAGTAGTAGTAGTAGTAGTTGTTGTTGTTGTAGGAGTAGTAGTAATAGTACTAGTGGTAGTAGTAAAAGTAATTATAGTGGCTACAGTAGGAGTAGTAGTAATAGTAGCAGGCGACTGCACTAGCCAGGTGGCCTTAATTCCTCAGGCTCAAGATCCTCCTGTCAAACACAGCAAGATACTATAGTGGGCAATGACAGTTTCCATTGTACACACGACAGCAACAAGTACAGACATCTGACTTATGACAGAGAGACATCTGACTTATGACAGAGAGACATTATTTGCAATTTGCAAAAACAGACGGCACAGCTACGAGTTTGTCCGAATGTTATGACGTCTATTCTTGAAACCAAGAAACTAGAACTGCCTTAAACGTATGGGCCGTGACTGATCCAGCTCGATGACCTAATGGGAATTTTGGACTTCACTGCCTATCTCTGAATCCTTTGGCAGTAACTCAAGGATGAAGCAAGCACGTGAGACCAACACAAGGTTCTCCAGCGCAGTTTTCTCCCAGCCAAACATCTTCAGCGCGCCTCTGTCTGCTTATCGGGCTCAGCGACATTTGAGCGGTTCAAGTATGCGCAGTATTCTATGCGCTCCCTGGATCTCACTGCCCTTGGGAGGCCAAGTGTATTGTCCCAGATAACCAGAATGTTCCGTGGTGTCTTCTTCAGAATGTTCTTCTGAAATTGTTCGTCACAAGCAACGCGTACTGTGTGGTTCTCTTTCCCTGTGAATCCCAACCGTTGCACAATGTGTTGTCTTACTTATTCCGTTTGGTCTAGCCATACTAAAGAAACCTGGTTTCCCTGCGGCCATCTCGGTGTATGTTTTATACAAGGTGCACATATTGAGCACCTTAAAAAGTATTGGTTTTAGTTTGTTTTTGGACATGGATTAGTTTCACTGCATGTGTTGTTATGTAGCAGTGCCAGTCAACAGTTGTATATGTGTCGTTATGTAGCAGTGCCAGTCAACAGTTGTATATGTGTTGTTATGTAGCAGTGCCAGTCAACAGTTGTATATGTGTTGTTATGTAGCAGAGCCAGTCAACAGTTGTATATGTGTTGTTATGTAGCAGTGCCAGTCAACAGTTGTATATGTGTTGTTATGTAGCAGTGCCAGTCAACAGTTGTATATGTGTTGTTATGTAGCAGAGCCAGTCAACAGTTGTATATGTGTTGTTGCTATGTATATTTGTAAGACAAATATAAGGATGGCTAAGGGAACTCATCACAATAGTTTCTCAAGACTACATTGAAGGACACCCACAGAGCTATTTGTATAGAGAAGTGACAATTCAAAATTTCACCGTATTAGTCATTGGCCTACATAACTGTCATGACATTCGTGGCAAAGAGATTCATAGCACGGAGATTTGTAACAAGGAGATTTGTAACATGGCGATTTGTAACATGGAGATTTGTAACAAGGACATTTGTAACAAGGAGATTTGTAAAAAGGAGATTTGTAACATGGAGATTTGTAACAAGGACATTTGTAACAAGGACATTTGTAACAAGGACATTTGTAACATGGAGATTTGTAACAAGGAGATTTGTAACAAGGAGATTTGTAACAAGGAGATTTGTAACAAGGAGATTTGTAGCAAGGAGATTTGTAGCAAGGAGATTTGTAGAAGGAAAGTGTGGTCCTATGGCAGATATTGCCGTTCAGGTATGCAGCCATTGGACTTCACCTACTCAGGCTATGGCAGAATGACACCGGGTTGGCGAGCTCCGTTACTAGCCACCTTTCATTCTAGGGACACATCTGAAAACGATTCTTTACACACTTTATGTGGATGGGTCGACCCTAGTACTGGTCGGGAAATTCACCCCGGACCCCTGCCATGGAGGGTAAAAGCTCTATACTACCACGACCCCGTGCAGAACACTTGTCAGAGTACTGATATCAATCAAAGAAAAGCACAGAGAGCCGGCAAGAACATGGCTGACACAAAGCCACCCGGCAGAGCAACATGGCTGATTACTGACAACTGGAAATGTACACACGCCCACATTCCGACTCACGATTGATTTCATCAGATTCATGAATAATCGATGATCATGTTTCATGCCGCATTAAACATAACTTGTGTGTTGGGCTGTTTACAGTGCTGGCAATGTCTCAAACATAACTATTGTGTTGGGCTGTTTACAGTGCTGGCAATGTCTCAAACATAACTATTGTGTTGGGCTGTTTACAGTGCTGGCAATGTCTCAAACATAACTTGTGTGTTGGGCTGTTTACAGTGCTGGCAATGTCTCAAACATAACTATTGTGTTGGGCTGTTTACAGTGCTGGCAATGTCTCAAACATAACTATTGTGTTGGGCTGTTTACAGTGCTGGCAATGTCTCAAACATAACTATTGTGTTGGGCTGTTTACAGTGCTGGCAATGTCTCAAACATAACTATTGTGTTGGGCTGTTTACAGTGCTGGCAATGTCTCAAACATAACTATTGTGTTGGGCTGTTTACAGTGCTGGCAATGTCTCAAACATAACTATTGTGTTGGGCTGTTTACAGTGCTGGCAATGTCTCAAACATAACTATTGTGTTGGGCTGTTTACAGTGCTGGCAATGTCTCAAACATAACTATTGTGTTGGGCTGTTTACAGTGCTGGCAATGTCTCAACATAACTATTGTGTTGGGCTGTTTACAGTGCTGGCAATGTCTCAAACATAACTATTGTGTTGGGCTGTTTACAGTGCTGGCAATGTCTCAAACATAACTATTGTGTTGGGCTGTTTACAGTGCTGGCAATGTCTCAAACATAACTATTGTGTTGGGCTGTTTACAGTGCTGGCAATGTCTCAAACATAACTATTGTGTTGGGCTGTTTACAGTGCTGGCAATGTCTCAAACATAACTATTGTGTTGGGCTGTTTACAGTGCTGGCAATGTCTCAAACATAACTATTGTGTTGGGCTGTTTACAGTGCTGGCAATGTCTCAAACATAACTATTGTGTTGGGCTGTTTACAGTGCTGGCAATGTCTCAAACATAACTATTGTGTTGGCTGTTTACTGTGCTGGCAATGTCTCAAACATAACTATTGTGTTGGGCTGTTTAATGTGCTGGCAATGTCTCAAACATAACTATTGTGTTGGGCTGTTTACAGTGCTGGCAATGTCTCAAACATAACTATTGTGTTGGGCTGTTTACAGTGCTGGCAATGTCTCAAACATAACTATGTGTGTTGGGCTGTTTACAGTGCTGGCAATGTCTCAAACATAACTATTGTGTTGGGCTGTTTACAGTGCTGGCAATGTCTCAAACATAACTATTGTGTTGGGCTGTTTACAGTGCTGGCAATGTCTCAAACATAACTATTGTGTTGGGCTGTTTACAGTGCTGGCAATGTCTCAAACATAACTATTGTGTTGGGCTGTTTACAGTGCTGGCAATGTCTCAAACATAACTATTGTGTTGGGCTGTTTACAGTGCTGGCAATGTCTCAAACATAACTATTGTGTTGGGCTGTTTACAGTGCTGGCAATGTCTCAAACATAACTATTGTGTTGGGCTGTTTACAGTGCTGGCAATGTCTCAAACATAACTATTGTGTTGGGCTGTTTACAGTGCTGGCAATGTCTCAAACATAACTATTGTGTTGGGCTGTTTACAGTGCTGGCAATGTCTCAAACATAACTATTGTGTTGGGCTGTTTACAGTGCTGGCAATGTCTCAAACATAACTATTGTGTTGGGCTGTTTACAGTGCTGGCAATGTCTCAAACATAACTATTGTGTTGGGCTGTTTACAGTGCTGGCAATGTCTCAAACATAACTATTGTGTTGGGCTGTTTACTGTGCTGGCAATGTCTCAAACATAACTATTGTGTTGGGCTGTTTACAGTGCTGGCAATGTCTCAAACATAACTTGTGTGTTGGGCGGTTTACTGTGCTGGCAATGTCTCAAACATAACTATTGTGTTGGGCTGTTTACTGTGCTGGCAATGTCTCAAACATAACTATTGTGTTGGGCTGTTTACAGTGCTGGCAATGTCTCAAACATAACTATTGTGTTGGGCTGTTTACAGTGCTGGCAATGTCTCAAACATAACTTTGTGTTGGGGCTGTTTACTGTGCTGGCAATGTCTCAAACATAACTATTGTGTTGGGCGGTTTACAGTGCTGGCAATGTCTCAAACATAACTATTGTGTTGGGCTGTTTACAGTGCTGGCAATGTCTCAAACATAACTATTGTGTTGGGCTGTTTAATGTGCTGGCAATGTCTCAAACATAACTTGTGTGTTGGGCTGTTTACTGTGCTGGCAATGTCTCAAACATAACTATTGTGTTGGGCTGTTTACTGTGCTGGCAATGTCTCAAACATAACTATTGTGTTGGGCTGTTTACAGTGCTGGCAATGTCTCAAACATAACTATTGTGTTGGGCTGTTTACAGTGCTGGCAATGTCTCAAACATAACTATTGTGTTGGGCTGTTTACAGTGCTGGCAATGTCTCAAACATAACTATTGTGTTGGGCTGTTTACTGTGCTGGCAATGTCTCAAACATAACTTTTGTGTTGGGCTGTTTACTGTGCTGGCAATGTCTCAAACATAACTTGTGTGTTGGGCGGTTTACTGTGCTGGCAATGTCTCAAACATAACTATTGTGTTGGGCTGTTTACAGTGCTGGCAATGTCTCAAACATAACTTGTGTGTTGGGCTGTTTACATGTGCTGGCAATGTCTCAAACATAACTATTGTGTTGGGCTGTTTACATGTGCTGGCAATGTCTCAAACATAACTTGTGTGTTGGGCTGTTTAATGTGCTGGCAATGTCTCAAACATAACTTGTGTGTTGGGCTGTTTAATGTGCTGGCAATGTCTCAAACATAACTTGTGTGTTGGGCTGTTTAATGTGCTGGCAATGTCTCAAACATAACTTGTGTGTTGGGCTGTTTAATGTGCTGGCAATGTCTCAAACATAACTATTGTGTTGGGCTGTTTAGTGTGCTGGCAATGTCTCAAACATAACTATTGTGTTGGGCTGTTTAATGTGCTGGCAATGTCTCAAACATAACTTGTGTGTTGGGCTGTTTACTGTGCTGGCAATGTCTCAAACATAACTTTTGTGTTGGGCTGTTTACAGTGCTGGCAATGTCTCAAACATAACTATGTGTGTTGGGCTGTTTACTGTGCTGGCAATGTCTCAAACATAACTATTGTGTTGGGCTGTTTAAATGTGCTGGCAATGTCTCAAACATAACTATTGTGTTGGGCGGTTTACTGTGCTGGCAATGTCCTCAAACATAACTATGTGTGTTGGGCTGTTTACAGTGCTGGCAATGTCTCAAACATAACTATGTGTTTGGGCTGTTTACAGTGCTGGCAATGTCTCAAACATAACTATTGTGTTGGGCTGTTTACTGTGCTGGCAATGTCTCAAACATAACTATTGTGGTTGGGCTGTTTACAGTGCTGGGCAATGTCTCAAACATAACTATTGTGTTGGGCTGTTTTAATGTGCTGGGCAATGTCTCAAACATAACTATTGTGTTGGGCTGGTTTACATGTGCTGGCAATGTCTCAAACATAACTATTGTGTTGGGCTGTTTAACTGTGCTGGCAATGTCTCAAAACATAACTATTGTGTTGGCTGTTTACAGTGCTGGCAATGTCTCAAACATAACTACTGTGTTGGGCTGTTTACTGTGCTGGCAATGTCTCAAACCATAACTATTGTGTTGGGCTGTTTACTGTGCTGGCAATGTCTCAAACATAACTATTGTGTTGGGTCTGTTTACAGTGGCTGGCAATGTCTCAAACATAACTATTGTGTTGGGCGGTTACTGTGCTGGCAATGTCTCAAACATAACTATTGTGTTGGGCTGTTTAATGTGCCGACAATGTCTCAAACATAACTATTGTGTTGGGCTGTTTACAGTGCTGGCAATGTCTCAAACATAACTATTGTGTTGGGCTGTTTACAGTGCTGGCAATGTCTCAAACATAACTATTGTGTTGGGCGGTTTACTGTGCTGGCAATGTCTCAAACATAACTATTGTGTTGGGCTGTTAATGTGCCGACAATGTCTCAAAACATAACTATTGTGTTGGGCTGTTTACAGTGCTGGCAATGTCTCAAACATAACTATTGTGTTGGGCTGTTTACAGTGCTGGCAATGTCTCAAACATAACTATTGTGTTGGGCTGTTTACTGTGCTGGCAATGTCTCAAACATAACTATTGTGTTGGGCTGTTTAATGTGCCGACAATGTCTCAAACATAACTATTGTGTTGGGCTGTTTACTGTGCTGGCAATGTCTCAAACATAACTATTGTGTTGGGCTGTTTAATGTGCTGGCAATGTCTCAAACATAACTATTGTGTTGGGCTGTTTACAGTGCTGGCAATGTCTCAAACATAACTATTGTGTTGGGCTGTTTACAGTGCTGGCAATGTCTCAAACATAACTATTGTGTTGGGCTGTTTAATGTGCCGACAATGTCTCAAACATAACTATTGTGTTGGGCTGTTTAATGTGCTGGCAATGTCTCAAACATAACTATTGTGTTGGGCTGTTTAATGTGCCGACAATGTCTCAAACATAACTATTGTGTTGGGCTGTTTACAGTGCTGGCAATGTCTCAAATATAACTATTGTGTTGGGCTGTTTACAGTGCTGGCAATGTCTCAAACATAACTATTGTGTTGGGCTGTTTACTGTGCTGGTAATGTCTCAAACATAACTATTGTGTTGGGCTGTTTAATGTGCCGACAATGTCTCAAACATAACTATTGTGTTGGGCTGTTTAATGTGCCGACAATGTCTCAAACATAACTATTGTGTTGGGCTGTTTACAGTGCTGGCAATGTCTCAAATATAACTATTGTGTTGGGCGGTTTACTGTGCTGATAATGTCTCAAACATAACTATTGTGTTGGGCTGTTTACTGTGCTGGCAATGTCTCAAACATAACTATTGTGTTGGGCTGTTTACAGTGCTGGCAATGTCTCAAACATAATTATTGTTATTGTGTTGGGCTGTTTACAGTGCTGGCAATGTCTCAAACATAACTATTGTGTTGGGCTGTTTAATGTGCTGGCAATGTCTCAAACATAACTATTGTGTTGGGCTGTTTACTGTGCTGGCAATGTTTACTGTGCTGGCAATGTTTACTGTGCTGGCAATGTTTACTGTGCTGGCAATGTTTACAGTGCTGGCAATGTTTACAGTGCTGGCAATGTTTACTGTGCTGGCAGTGTTTACTGTGCTGGCAATGTTTACTGTGCTGGCAATGTTTACAGTGCTGGCAATGTCTCAAACATAACTATTGTGTTGGGCTGTGTAATGTGCTGGCAATGTCTCAAACATAACTATTGTGTTGGGCTGTTTACAGTGCTGGCAATGTCTCTAACATAACTATTGTGTTGGGGCCTGTTTCTACTGTGCTTGGCAATGTCCTCAACATACTATTGTGTTGGGCTGTTTACAGTGCTCGGCATGTCTCCAAACATAACTATTGTGTTGAGGCTGTTACTGTGCTGGCAATGTCCTCAAACATAACTATTGTGTTGGGCTTGTTACAGTGCTTGCAATGTCTCAAGCATACCTATTGTGTTTGGGCTGTTTACAGTGCTGGCAAATGTCTCAACCATAACTATTGTGTTGGGCTGTTTACAGTGCTTGCATGTCTCAAACATAACTATTGTGTTGGGTCTGTTTACAGTGCTGACAATGGTCTCATACATAAACTATTGTGTTGGGCTGTTTACAGTTGCTGGCAATGTCTCAAAACATAACTATTGTGTTGGGCTGTTTACAGTGCTGGCATGTCTCAAAACATAACTATTGTGTTGGGCTGTTTTTACAGTGCTGGCAATGTCTCAAACATAACTATTGTGTTGGGCTGTTTACAGTGCTGGCAATGTCTCAAACATAACTATTGTGTTGGGCTGTTTACAGTGCTGGCAATGTCTCAAACATAACTATTGTGTTGGGCTGTTTACAGTGCTGGCAATGTCTCAAACATAACTATTGTGTTGGGCTGTTTACTGTGCTGGCAATGTCTCAAAATAACTATTGTGGTTGGGCTTTTACTGTGCTGGCAATGTCTCAAACATAACTATTGTGTTGGGCTGTTTACTGTGCTGGGAATGTTTACTGTGCTGGGAATGTTTACTGTGCTGGCAATGTTTACTGTGCTGGCAATGTTTACTGTGCTGGCAATGTTTACTGTGCTGGCAATGTTTACTGTGCTGGGAATGTCTACTGTGCTGGCAATGTTTACTGTGCTGGCAATGTTTACTGTGCTGGCAATGTTTACTGTGCTGGCAATGTTTACTGTGCTGGCAATGTTTACTGTGCTGGCAATGTTTACTGTGCTGGCAATGTTTACTGTGCTGGCAATGTTTACTGTGCTGGCAATGTTTACTGTGCTGGCAATGTTTACTGTGCTGGCAATGTTTACTGTGCTGGCAATGTTTACTGTGCTGGCAATGTTTACTGTGCTGGCAATGGTTTACTGTGCTGGCAATGTTTACTGTGCTGGCAATGTTTACTGTGCTGGCAATGTTTACTGTGCTGGCAATGTTTACTGTGCTGGCAATGTTTACTGTGCTGGCAATGTTTACTATTTGGATACATTTGCTGACACGACTGGCCTTCAAGTCTAACCTGACATATGGCATTTAAATGGAAATGATGCACACACTTTGCAGAAGAAAAAAGCATAACAGAAAAGAACATTAACGAAAAGAAGATTGTATAAAAGAAGACGAAATAGTATACTAGACGTGGTTGTAGCAGTAGTAGTTATAGCAGCAGCAGCAGCAGCAGCAGCAGTAGTAGTAGTAGTAGTAGTAGTAGTAGTAGTAGTAGTAGTAGTAGTAGTAGTAGTAATAGTAGTAGTAGTAGTAGTCGTAGTGGTAGTAGTAGTAGTAGTAGTGGTAGTAGTAGTAGTAGTAGTAGTAGTAGTAGTAGTAGTAGTGGTAGTAGTAGTAGTAGTAGTAGTGGTAGTAGTGGTAGTAGTAGTAGTAGTAGTAGTAGTAGTAGTGGTAGTAGTGGTAGTAGTAGTAGTAGTAGTAGTAGTAGTAGTAGTAGTGGTAGTAGTAGTAGTAGTAGTAGTGGTAGTGTAGTAGTAGTAGTAGTGGTAGTAGTGGTA
Source organism: Cepaea nemoralis (assembly GCA_014155875.1). Taxonomy (NCBI): domain Eukaryota; kingdom Metazoa; phylum Mollusca; class Gastropoda; order Stylommatophora; family Helicidae; genus Cepaea; species Cepaea nemoralis. Next base: position 57,193 of record JACEFZ010002043.1, read on the forward strand.
GTAGTAGTAGTAGTAGTAGTAGTAGTAGTAGTAGTAGTAGTAGTGGTAGTAGTACCACTATCAGTAGAAGAAGATTCATAAGCTCTCTTAGAAGTAAAGGAAAGATGTAGAGATGTGAGGACACAATATAAAACAGGAAATCTCTCTCTCTCTCTCTCTCTCTCTCTCTCTCTCTCTCTCTCTCTCTCTCTCTCTCTCTCTCTCTCTCTCTCTCTCTCTCTCTCTCTTTTTCCCTCTCACTCATAGATTTGATTCTTTCCTAACAACCATTTTGTCGCCTGAGCTCCGACCAACTGCAGCAGTAAACGAATGTGTTAAACAAAGTTCACAGACTGCAAGTTCCTATTGTCCACTACATCCCCCTCGCTAGGTTACCAAGAAATGGCAAAGACATCAGAACCAACAGGGATCAAATATGCACACCCGGAAGTAGAACAATCGGTAACGAATCAAAGAAATTACCCCGAAGCTGATAGCTGGGTCAGATTTACACTTCACTAGATCATGATTACACTGAGTGGTGGGGCAGCTGCAGCCCTCCAAGTCACCGATTAGCGCCGCCACTGTATCCCTCCAAGTCACTTATTAGCACCGCCACTGTAATCTCGTCACAGGAGCGGAAGTAACATTCGCAGTACGAGAATATTGAACACACAGGAGCTGGCTGATGACGCACGAGCTGGGGGAGGCATTGTATGGAGCCGCCTGTTCACAGAGGATGGGGGATTTCCTTCTAAATGTCACACAAACAGACAGGCATGGAGGTGTGTATGTGTGCTAGAGGGTTGTGTGTGAATCTGTGTGTCATAGAGGAAACAAAATCTCTTTCTCTCTCTCCACCCCCCCCCCCCCCCCCCCAGGTCTTTCTTTCTATCGCTCTCCCTCTGTCTCTTTCCCTCTATCTCCATCTCTTTGTCACTCTCCTCTATCTTCTTCCCTCTCTTTACCTCTCCTGGTTCTCTATCACTCCTCTGTCTCACTCTGTCTCTCTCTGTCTTTTACACCCTCACCCTCGTTCAGAAATCGGTATCTCTCTCTTTCTCCCCTCGTTCTCTATCCATCACCTCGCTCTCTACCTCCCATCGCTACCTCCCCCCTCACTCTTTCCCTTCCTTCCCTCGTTCTCCACCCCTCGTTCTTTCCCTCCCTCACTCTCTCCCTCCCATAACTCTCTTTCTCCATCCCTCACTCCAACTCCCCCTCCCTCCCTCACTCTCTCCCTCCCTCACTCACTCCCTACCATCGCTCTCTCTCCATCCCCCCTCACTCTCTCACTCCCTCCATTCCTCCGCTCTCTCCTCTAGCTCTCTATGCCCCCTTCCCATTCTCTCCCCTTCTCTCCATCTGTTAGTATATATGAGGGGTTAGACATGAAGCGCAGATACCATGAGAACCAGATTCTGCGTGCCCTTGACATTTGCTGACCTTTGTGGCACTCATCTCCGACAACAGAAACAGTTGAATTCTGCCAGCTGTGTTTGGGAAACTGTAGGTAACGCCCGGGCCCTTTCTTGCATGGAGGATTATTGGGTATCTGTGAGTGTGTGTGTGTGTGTGTGTGTGAGTGAGTGAGTGTGTGTGTGAGTGTGTGTGTCTGTTTTTGTGTCTCTAGGTCCCTATCTCCCCCTGTGTATGTGTGTGTGTATGTGTGTGTGTGTCTGTTTTTGTGTCTCTACGTCTCTATCTCCCCCTGTGTGTGTGAGCGTGCGTGCGTAGAGACAGTGAGTGAGGTAGACAAAGCGTGGGGGAGAGGGAGGGAGAGAGAGATAGTATGAGTGAGAGAATAAGAAAGTGAAATTGTGTGAGAGACAGACCAAGAGAGAAAGAGAGAGAGAGAGAGAGAGAGAGAGAGAGAGAGAGAGAGAGAGTATATGGATGATATACGAAGATAGAGAGATACAGAAAGACATCGTGAGAGAGCGATACAGAAAGACATCGTGAGAGAGCGAGACACACACACACAGAGTGAGAGACAGAGACAGAGTTAGAGATAGCTCAGCCCCCCCCCCCCCACACACACACACACAGAGAGAGAGAGAGAGAGAGAGAGAGAGAGAGAGAGAGAGAGAGTTAGAGAGAGATCATCCACACACACACAGCGCGCGCACACACACACATACGCACACACAAATTTAATGTTTGCATACCATTTACAGGACATCGCTGTCAACATCAGCATCTTTCAGCTGATTATTGATTTCTTGGCACGATTACGCTCAGTAGTTTGCCATTGCTTTCTGAGCGGCCGGCTCACATACCCCGTAAGTTACCGACGCGATTCGAACCACTGCTGATTCTCACCGTCGTCACGTTACTTACCAGAGTATACGAGATTACGGAGAAAAGTCGCTAACCGCTAGGCCAGGAAGCCGGCACACGCACAAAACACCAAATGAAATCTGTGAAGTCTAACAAAGCACAGTTAAACGACTACCTGCCCAGAATGGAATTAAACACCCGTCAAACCACACGGCCAGACAGATTTCCTAATCGCGGTCACTGGGGTCACAATCGATACTTCTCGAAAACAGACCAGGCGACAGGTCACCAGGCGCTGTCACAAGACACAAGTACCAGGGCAGGCTGTAGGCCGGGAATTGGCACAGTGAGTCAGTGGCAAGGATATCGACAATCTCGAATCGATAATTAGTGAATGTGGGTTTAATTACAGACAGTCTCAGGGACTGATCATAAGACGTGTTGAGGTCTGATTGTGCGTTGTTAGGAATGGTTATTTTTAAAAAAAAATTGATTATAGACCATGCCTGGGGATATGAGTATAGGCTGTGTGGAGTTATGATTCCAAGATGTTTGCGAGGGTATTAATTTAATAATGCGAATTAGCATGATTATAATCAGGTTGTGAGGATGTGATTATAATCAACATATGCGGGTATAGTTTTGTGCAGAGTGTGGGAGTATAGTCATGTGCAGAGTGTGGGAGTATAGTCATGTGCAGAGTGTGGGAGTATAGTAATGTGCAGAGTGTGGGAGTATAGTAATGTGCAGAGTGTGGGAGTATAGTCATGTGCAGTGTGTGGGAGTATAGTCATGTGCAGTGTGTGGGAGTATAGTCATGTGCAAAGTGTGGGAGTATAGTCATGTGCAGTGTGTGGGAGTATAGTCATGTGCAGAGTGTGGGAGTATAGTAATGTGCAGAGTGTGGGAGTATAGTCATGTGCAGTGTGTGGGAGTATAGTCATGTGCAGAGTGTGGGAGTATAGTAATGTGCAGAGTGTGGGAGTATAGTCATGTGCAGAGTGTGGGAGTATAGTCATGTGCAGAGTGTGGGAGTATAGTCATGTGCAGAATGTGGGAGTATAGTAATGTGCAGAGTGTGGGAGTATAGTCATGTGCAGTGTGTGGGAGTATAGTCATGTGCAGTGTGTGGGAGTATAGTCATGTGCAGAGTGTGGGAGTATAGTCATGTGCAGTGTGTGGGAGTATAGTCATGTGCAGTGTGTGGGAGTAGAGTCATGTGCAGTGTGTGGAGACATAGTTATATGCAGGTGTACGGTGTGATGAAGTGCCTAGCTTACACTGCTATAACTCCCACTTTAATCTTGTTTTCTTCATTTCTGATTTTCTCACTTCTTGACACACGGAGTATTCTTCTCAGAAATCTCATTTCTGTTGTCATTTTTCTTTCTCTTTTTCTGTCATTGTACAGGTTTGGCATTAGTGGTACAGGGTTGGCATTGGTGGTACAGGTTTGGCATTGGTGGTACAGGGTTGGCATTGGTGGTACAGGGTTGGCATTGGTGGTACAGGGTTGGCATTGGTGGTACAGGGTTGGCATTGGTGGTACAGGGTTGGCATTGGTGGTACAGGGTTGGCATTGGTGGTACAGGGTTGGTAGTAAGATTGTGTTGTAGAATGCTTTCTTACTAACTATTGATACGTGTTTGTTCTCTAGTATTGGTTGAAAGTTAGTTGCATATCCTTTACGGACGTAGCAGTCAACCCCAGCATTTTTTGGCTTTTCGTGATTCCTGGACAAATTTACGTTCAGTAGTTTGTCATTGCCGGCTCCGTGGTCTAGAGGTTACACGACTTTCTCCGTAATCTCGTATACTCTCGTAAGTAACGTGACGTTGCACGAGAATTGGTAGCGGTTCTCTCCGCGTCGGTAACTTACGGAGTATGTGAGCCGGTCGCTCAGAAAGCAATGGTAAACTACTGAGCGTAATCTTGCCAAGAAATAAACCATCAGCTGAAAAATGCTGATGTTGATTTGTTTGTGTGGGGTATGTTGATATGTTGTGTGTGGGAGGAATACTTGAGAGAAATGATGATCTGTGCGTGATGACAGGTAGTAAAACATACCAACACTAGGTCATATCTCCACCACCATTATAACCTCTTCTTCCTCCCCTCCTCCTCTTCTTTCACCCTTCTCCTCATAATCTCCTTACCGCTTTCACCTTTATCTTCTTCTTCTTCTTCGTCGTCTTCTTCTTACTTTTTTCCTTCTCACTTCACTTTCTCCATAACCACATCACTGTCTCCCTAACCAATATAACCAACACTACGCCATCACCACCACCACTACCACATCATCATAACCACTACCACATCCCACCACCACTTCCCCATCTCCACCACCACTACATTTCCCACCACCACTTCCCCATCTCCACCACCACTACCACATCCCACCACCACTTCCCCATCTCCACCACCACTACCACATCCCACCACCACTTCCCCATCTCCACCACCACTACATTTCCCACCACCACTTCCCCATCTCCACCACCACTACCACATCCCACCACCACTTCCCCATCTCCACCACCACTACCACATCCCACCACCACTTCCCCATCTCCACCACCACTACCATATCCCACCACCACTTCCCCATCTCCACCACCACTACCACATCACCACCACCACATAACCAGCACTACCACATCATCACCACCACCACTTCCCCATCTCCACCACCACTACCACATCACCACCACTATCAAATCACCACCACCACATAACTAGCACTACCACATCATCACCACATCCCACCACCACTACCACATCACCACCACTATCAAATCACCACTACCACATCACCACCATTATCAAATCACCACCACCACTATCAAATCACCACCACCACATCCCACCACCACTACCACATCACCACCACCACATCATCACCATTATCAAATCACCACCACCACATCCCACCACCACTATCACATCACCACCACCACCACTACCACATCACCACCAGTATCAAATCACCACCACCACATAACCAGCACTACCACATCATCACCACCACCACATCCCACCACTACTTCTCCATCTCCACCACCACTACCACATAACCAGCACTACCACATCACCACCACCACATCATCATCACCACTTCCCCATCTACACCACCACTACCACATCACCGCCACTATCACATCACATCACCACCAATCACATCATCATTACCACATCACCATCACCACATCACCACCAACACAACACCACCACTATCACCACCACCACTACCACATCACTACCGCCAAAGTTTTCTCGATCTCTGTCACCAACATCACCACAACATTGTCCACCCTCATCACGTCATCACTACCATTCCCACCCCTCCTTCTACCCCGGCTAATACATTACCACTGCAGCTGCCGATGTGTCGTCTCCGCCCTCACAACACAAATAAACGAAAGCAAATACAAATTCTCACGTATTCAAGCAATCTAAAACACGCCACTCAATCAAACAGATCAATTGAATTGTCTGCAACCACTTCACGGAGTAGAGCAACAAGAAATCAGCCTTGACACTGTGCGGTCACGCTGGCGGACACACGCCCGCACGCGCAACTTTCTCCGTCGCACATATCGATTCATAACTGGATCCAGTGAGAGGGCCAGCGCGGCAGCGACAGCACACCAGACCGTGGCCGTTTTTGTGTCTACCCGTCCACATTCTATCATGATACAGCCATTGGACGGGCGAAAACGACCCATTCAGGAAGAATGACACAATATTCGGAATGTGTGCACATGTGGATGTTTGATGCCGCGCTGCACGGGCGTACGCTAGACTGATCGATCGCTCCGATATCAAGTCGACTGTCTACAAGGGAATGCCTTCAGCTGCCATTTATTGCCGTCCATCCTCCCTCCCTCCCCCTTCCTTCCTTCCTTCTTTCCTTCCTTCCTTCTTTCCTCTCTTTCGTCCTTCTTTCTGTCTCTCTGTCTGCCCGCAGAGGACAGGCGATGGGCATCCTACGTTAGAATACAAAGACGCGTCTACAGAGAAAGGAATCTATAAATCAAGCATCTGCAAAGGCATGAACCGGAATCTATATGTCACAAATGTGTGCACTGACAACACCACAATCTCCAAATCCCAAATGTGTGCACTGACAACAACACAATCTATAAATCAAGAGCCCGCTCGAACAGCGAAATCTATATCTATAAAACAGAGTGTATGTGGCTTTGTGTGTTTGTGTGTATTGGATGCGTTCGATAACGGTACATTTCTACGTTTTCCTTTCATTCCTGTGCAACCGACTATAATAGTTTCTTAGTGTAAAATCTTCTACTTATTTAATAACATTTACTTTTTCATTTTTCATTATATAATTTCTATATAGCAGGGGGACTTCACTCTAGAAAAGTTATTTCAAGGGGCATAACTTTTAATAACATTTCTATATACTTTATAGTCATATTGTTGGACTTACTTGCACTATTGTTAAACTCTTTGTCTATAGTTATTTTCAGGCATATAAGTTATAATAAATAATGATATAATCTTTAAGGCATTTTCAAAGTTTTCATAAAAATAATGCATAATGCATAACATTGTAACCCATCTTTTTCTGCTTAAAGAACTTATCAACTGTCATGTCGGTGATTAAAAACAGTTTTCATTAAAAATAATGAATGGTGTGTGGAAGGACATTCTTTTAAGTTACTGTGCGCCAGTAGAGATAGTCGGGAACGGAAGCTTATTTGACTACTTATATGAATTAAATGACATGCTCCCCACCAGGGACTGGGTGAAGCCGGGCCGGGACAGACAGACAGACAGATAGACAGACAAACAGATAGTCGGGAACGGGAGAGCTTATATGACTACGTATATGAATTAAATTAGATGCTCCCCACCAGGGACTGGGTGAAGCCGGGCTGGGACAGACAGACAGACAGACAGATAGGCAGACAAACAGATAGTCGGGAACGGGAGAGCTTATATGACTACGTATAATGAATTAAATGAGATGCTCCCCACCAGGGACTTGGTGAAGCCGGGCCGGGTCAGACAGACAGCAGACAGATAGTCGGGAACGGGAGAGCTTATATTACTACTTATATGAATTAAATGAGATGCTCCCCACCAGGGACTGGGTGAAGCCGGGCCGGGTCAGCCAGACAGACAGACAGACAGACAAACAAGCAGACAGACAGACTGATAGATAGATAGATCCCCTCCAGGGCCTGGGCGAAGCCGGGCCGGGTCAGCTAGTAATCTATAAATCAAGAATGTGCATTGACAGAGCAAGAATGTATAAATTTAAGAATATGCACAGGCAGCGCAAGAATATATAAAACAAGAATGTGTACAGACAGCGAAGGAATCTATAAATCAAGACATTGGATGTCTATAAAATAATAACCTGTTCAGACAGACAAAGAACTGGCACAGACAGAAGTCTATAAATCAACGCCCATACACACAGAGAAGTCTATCAATCAAACGCCCGTACAAATAGACATAAGTTTATACAACAAATGCCCATACAGATAGAGAGAAGTCTATACATCAAACACCCGCACAGACAGAGAGAAGTCTATACATCAAACACCTGCACAGACAGAGAGAAGTCTATACATCAAACACCTGCACAGACAGAGAGAAGTCTATAAACCAAACGCCTGCACAAACAGAGAAGCTGCCTATAAATCAAAAGCATACACAGATAACGACAGAGTATAAATCAAAAGCTCGCGCAGACATAGACAGTCCATAATAAATAATTCACAATCAGGAAGTGATAAAGCGTGATAGTTTCGCTTGATCGTTCATTATTGATGTCTCTGATCTGTGCCGAGAGCGCCCATTGGCTGTCGTCTATGCAGGCATTCTTTAACTAGACACGTGATTGGTTTAAAAGCGGTTGTCAACAATTCGAGGTGACAATACGGAACTCCAGCACGGGACATTACCCTGTCCATTTTCCACCATTGTCATGGGGGAGCCCTAGAGAAGACGAACATCTCATACACAGAGCTCACCAGCTTCTTCACCACTCTCCCGTTTCTAAGTCTCATCTCCCAGCTCCACCACCACTCTCCCGTTTCTAAGTTTCATCTCCCAGCTCCACCACCACTCTCCCGTTTCTAAATCTCATCTCCCAGCTCCACCACCAGTCTCCCGTCTCTGTAGTGCCGTCTCCGCGACCTATTTCTAACATTTCTATCAACGCTTACAGTTCACGAGGTCAGTACCCCCCCCCCCCCCCCCCCCCCCCCCCACACACACACACAAAAACACACAGATCAATGTTCAGTTATATTGACCCACTATGAAACACTTCCGGCCAGGTCATCCGCAGATATTTAACCCATCGATCCCAAGACTGGGTGAGTCACGCAGATCGTGACCTAGTCCCCCAGAGAATGGTGTCCTTATCTTTCTTTTGCAACCCTTCACATTTCTCCCGTTTCGTCTTTTCCTCTTCTTGGCATGTGTCATGGGCATGCCTCGTTCTTCTCCCCAGGGACCCATCTGTACGTGGTTCTATAGTTCAAGGAATCAAGACTTGAATGAACTACTGGTTCGAATATGTTCATGTACATCTGGGGAGTCGCATCATCCATCATCATCATCATCATCATCATCATCATCATCATCATCATCATCATCATCATCATCATCATCAGCATCACTATCATCACCATGACCATCATCATCACCATCATCATCATCATCATCATAAGCCATGCCTACTGGCGCAGGCATTCATGTTTCTCCAGAGATCCCAGTTTTTGATGATATCCTCCATATCATCGTCTCAGTTTCTCTCGGTCTGTATCTGCCTCTTTTCCCATTGATCTATCCAGCTGTCACGATGTTCTATATTACCTCTCTTCTCATCACATGATCAAAGAAAGCTGTTTGTCTCTTTCTTATTGGTGTATATTATGTTCTAGTTTCATTAGCCTCTTTCAGAAAACCATTGTTAGTTACTCTAGCAGTCCAAGAAATTCGTAACATTTATCATCACTGTTATTAATACTTCAATGTCGTTACTTCGTGTTAATATATATTTGGTATCTTCTACTTTCATTATCACTATTAATAATATGCCATTTTAGTTACTTCGTGTCTATATACTCATGGCACCTTCTATTATCAGTATCACTGTTATTAATAATTCAGTGTTGTTATTTCGTGTCTATATACCATTGGTATCTTCTACTATCATTGTCACTGATATTGATATCCCATTGTTGTTACTCCGTGTCTATATACCCCTTCTACTATCATTATCACTGTTATTGCTATTTCAGTGTTGTTACTTCGTATCTAGATACCATTGGCGGTGTTATTGATATCCCATTGGTATTATTTCATGGCTGTATACCCCACCTAAGTTCTTATTCTGCGTCCCCGTGACTCCATCCTTGTATAAAAACAGCCACTCAGCGACCCGTTAGTCTGCACTGGGTGGGGTGTGACACCGAAAGGTGCCGAGATCCTAGAGCATTGTTTCTGCATTCGCCTGGGCACTCAAAGATCGCATATCGACGTACGCTCTTTCTCCCGCATTTCACCGACTTCACAGGGCACGGGAGGTCACTTCAGCAAATGGTAGGAAGGTGTAAGGTCAGAGTTCACCACAAAGTCACCATGCCAGTCGGAGGTGTTTGTATACAGCCTGGATGTATATCACACTATACGAGCAAGCTCAACCTTGGATGTGAGCACATAATCGATCCACGGGCTGTGAGAGCAACAACAGAGCAGTACTGCACAGTGAGACTGTATGTATGTAGACAGCCATGATTGTGTGGTCGGCACAGTGAGACTGTATGTATGTAGGCAGCCATGATTGTGTGGTCGGCACAGTGAGACTGCATGTAGACAGCCATGATTGTGTAGTCGGCACGGTGAGACTGTATGTATGTAGACAGCCATGATTGTGCGGTCGGCACAGTGAGACTGTATGTATGTAGACAGCCATGATTGTGTGGTCGGCACAGTGAGACTGTATGTATGTAGACAGCCATGATTGTGTGGTCGGCACAGTGAGACTGTATGTATGTAGACAGCCATGATTGTGTGGTCGGCACAGTGAGACTGTATGTATGTAGACAGCCATGATTGTGTGGTCGGCACAGTGAGACTGTATGTATGTAGACAGCCATGATTGTGTGGTCGGCACAGTGAGAATGTATGTATGTAGACAGCCATGATTGTGTGGTCGGCACAGTGAGACTGTATGTATGTAGGCAGCCATGATTGTGTGGTCGGCACAGTGAGACTGTATGTATGTAGACAGCCATGATTGTGTGGTCGGCACAGTGAGACTGTATGTATGTAGACAGCCATGATTGTGTGGTCGGCACAGTGAGACTGTATGTATGTAGGCAGCCATGATTGTGTGGTCGGCACAGTGAGACTGTATGTATGTAGGCAGCCATGATTGTGTGGTCGGCACAGTGAGACTGTATGTATGTAGGCAGCCATGATTGTGTGGTCGGCACAGTGAGACTGTATGTATGTAGGCAGCCATGATTGTGTGGTCGGCACAGTGAGACTGTATGTATGTAGACAGCCATGATTGTGTGGTCGGCACAGTGAGACTGTATGTATGTAGACAGCCATGATTGTGTGGTCGGCACAGTGAGACTGCATGTATGTAGACATCCATGATTGTGTGGTCGGCACAGTGAGACTGTATGTATGTAGGCAGCCATGATTGTGTGGTCGGCACAGTGAGACTGTATGTATGTAGGCAGCCATGATTGTGTGGTCGGCACAGTGAGACTGTATGTATGTAGGCAGCCATGATTGTGTGGTCGGCACAGTGAGACTGCATGTAGACAGCCATGATTGTGTGGTCGGCACGGTGAGACTGTATGCATGCAGACAGCCATGATTGTGTGGTCGGCACAGTGAGACTATATGTATGTAGACAGCCATGATTGTGTGGTCGGCACAGTGAGACTGTATGTATGTAGACAGCCATGATTGTGTGGTCGGCACAGTGAGACTGTATGTATGTAGACAGCCATGATTGTGTGGTCGGCACAGTGAGACTGCATGTAGACAGCCATGATTGTGTGGTCGGCACAGTGAGACTGTATGTATGTAGACAGCCATGATTGTGTGGTCGGCACAGTGAGACTGTATGTATGTAGACAGCCATGATTGTGTGGTCGGCACTGTGAGACTGTATGTATGTAGACAGCCATGATTGTGTGGTCGGCACTGTGAGACTGCATGTAGACAGCCATGATTGTGTGGTCAAGTGCAGGTCGGCATGGCCGAATGGACAAGAATGCTCGCTCTTAGACTTCCGGTTTGCGGACGCCGAGGTAGCGGGTTCAATTGTAATAGGGAAAGCTAATCCCCACGCAAGTATCAGTGCAGTATAGTAGAAGCAGTAGCCGGTGTATGGACTACGCTTGAGTCCAAAGCCAGCGAACACAGAAAACATGAATGTGGTCAAGTTATTTCACAGTGATAACCTTACAACTCTTCATGACAACCGGAAAATTGGATGGCAAAAAACGATGCAGAAAGACAAAGTGATAAATACCTAATGACTTGGCTAAATTACGTTATTGGAATAAGCCCGTATTAACAAAATATTTCATGTTCTTTGCAGGACGTGGCCATCAACCCCAACACCAGGTGTCATTGCTAGGCCAGTTGACGTTCAGCAGTTAAGGCCACATACCAGACCCGAAAATCTGGACACACGGTGTTGACAATGGAAAAGCATGATTGCCCAGCTGGCATGGCACATGATGATGATAACGGACAAGACAGCAACAGCGTTCAAAGAAGTCATGATCCCTGAAGTTGGAGTGGGTTCACCTGATGGCGAGGGACATTGATAATAGGGAAAGCTAATCCCACTCGCAAACATCGCCCAGTGCACTAGAAGTATTAGAATATGTACGGACTACGAGTGAGTTCAAAGCAAGAGAACGTAACAAGAAAGAAGCCATGCACGCCTGGCACCTTCAACAAGTTGAAGTTGGTGACATAGTGCCAGCTGAGTGGGCTCGAGGTATAGTGTCCGTCTCGAGACATGGAGGTCCCGGGTTTAAGCCCCGGTGAGGACCGGGATTGTTTCACGTGGACTTCTAGTAATAAAATGTCCCCTGGTCTCTGGGTAGTGAGATCGGACGCCCGTGTGTATTGTTATTCACGTAAAAAATCCTTTGGCAGTTGGAAATCGAAAAAGAGTAGCCTAACGGCGCTGCCCGAGCAAATTTTCGAGTTAAAAATCTACCCAAAGTATTTCAGGGTCCTCGCTGGTGCTACGGAGTTCACACACTGAGCTGAGATTCTACAGAATCAGGCTTGAGTTAGGAGTACAACGGAGCACTTATGGGTTACACCCGTGTGGCGTGATGTTGATCCGTCGACTAAACTAATTGACTGGTCATCAGAGACACAGACAGCAACCACAGATGAACGTCCTGCCTGTCTCTGAGTGGGCCGCCGCCAGGAGAGAGCACACGCTTGCTGGTCCCTGTGGTCGGTGCAGTTTGCCGGTTTGCTATCAGCCTAATGGGTTCAATAATCTAGTGGACCTGACACGACAAAAGACCCGGCCACAGCTCGCACGTGCTAGCTCGGGTCAGATATCGAACCAGGGAAAGAAAGGTCGCGAGGTCAAACATCATAGAGGAAACAAAATGGAAGGAGTCTATTTGATGTGGGAAATCAATAATAGGGAAATGGGAACAGAAATTTATGAGATCATGAATTGTTGAACAGTTGGGCCGGGTTGAAGGTGTCCACTGTCTCAGGTCGCGCAATGTATGGGGGTCGGTGTGGCTGAGGAGTTGAATCTGTTTAAACTGTCTCTGTTGATTGCGGTCTAGTGGGGATCATTTCACTCGCGGTCAGTTGACTCATTTGTTGACTTGTTGTCCTTGAGTTGGGGACGTAAATTACAAGTACCCCAAAAGTCGGAGTGGGTTCGGTTGATGGCGAGAGACACTGGTAATAGGGAAAGCTAACCCTCACGGAACACCCTCACCACCCCAGTGCACTTGCTACTTGTATCACTTGTGTGAACTACGCTAGAGTTCATAGCACAAGTTCTCAGTCTGTCAACTTATCCGCTCGGGACATAGATCATGACGTCACGGCAGTGCCACGCCCAGCAAGTCCACTATCAGCATCCCCTGCCCCCATTGAGGCAACACCGCGGATTATTGGGTAGCTTTTATGTGTATGTGTAAAGATGGCGGACGAGTTAGTGTTGTCTAAAGGGGACTACATTGATAATGATACGAGCGGCTGGGCATGGGATAGACGCCTGTGTTCATCATCCGCTAACAGAGGAAAAGACATTCAAGACCCCAGTAGTGGAAGGCAGAGGCCGAGCAATACAGTAGTGGACACAGGACATGCAAGACCCCAATATTGGAAGGCTTGGTGGAAGGCAGGTGCCAGCCAACACAACAGTGGACACGAAACATTCAAGACATCAGTAGTGGAAGGCTTGGTGGAAGGCAGGGGCCAGCCAATACAACAGTGAACACAGGACATGCAAGACACCCTGGACATGAACATGAGCGAGACACGCGGGCTGGCAGGCGTCTGGTCGTGAATGTGGGCTCTGGCGTGGACGAGACACGGGAACTGGCAGGCATGTAGCCGTGAAAGTGGGCTCTGGCGTGGACGAGACACGGGAGCTGGCAGGCATGTAGCCGTGAAAGTGGGCTCTGGCGTGGACGAGACACGGGAACTGGTAAGCATCTGGTCGTGAATGTGGGCTCTGGCGTGGACGAGACACGGGAACTGGCAGGCATGTAGCCGTGAAAGTGGGCTCTGGCGTGGACGAGACACGGGAACTGGCAGGCATCTGGTCGTGAAAGTGGGCTCTGGCGTGGACGAGACACGGGAACTGGCAGGCATGTAGCCGTGAAAGTGGGCTCTGGCGTGGACGAGACACGGGAACTGGCAGGCATGTAGCCGTGAAAGTGGGCTCTGGCGTGGACGAGACACGGGAACTGGCAGGCATCTGGTCGTGAAAGTGGGCTCTGGCGTGGACGAGACACGGGAACTGGCAGGCATCTCGTCGTGAAAGTGGGCTCTGGCGTGGACGAGACACGGGAACTGGCAGGCATCTGGTCGTGAAAGTGGGCTCTGGCGTGGACGAGACACGGGAGCTGGCGTGGACGAGACACGGGAACTGGCAGGTATCTTGTGGTGAAAATGGGCTCTGGCGTGACGACGTTCTGAAACCACTTGTCATGTGATGATGATGACTAACCTTCCTGCGAACTCCAGGCCTACCTGGTCACGTGTCTGTGTAACGAAGATTGGCCAGGTGTAGGTAGCAGGGTTGTCGTTTTCGGCGAGTGTTTTGATGTGTTACTGTCTGTGAAGTTAGCGAATAGGGTCAGTCTTGTTGTCAATAGACACCTCTGTCTTATAGTGAGTAACAAATTGGATGTAAATCATTCGGACAGTCCTAGTACAGCACAAGACATGACTGGCAAGTCCGACAAAAGGGAAAACAACAGGCACAAGAAAATCAAAACAACAAAAAGCGCAAAATACCACAATACTTAACAGGAGATCAGGAAGTAAGCCCATCAATATAGAAATTAGAAACGTAAAACGGAAATGTGAAACGGGAAAGGATTACGGGAAACGAATTGGAAAACAAAAACAAACAGGACATGAGATGCATGTGTGCGGTTATATATTTATGCGCGCGCGCGCGATTCACACACACACACACAAACAATTATATGTGTATATGCTATATATCTCTGCAGTTTGTACCTGGCGAGATGCAGGGGAAATTGCCAGGAGCTAGGCGATAAATCGTGCAACTAATTGTTTGTGGCTACAGAGAAAACCTGAGGACAATATAACAGGACACTGTCCTGTCTGGAACCCACGAGACAGGGCACACACTGAGAAAACCTGAGGACAATATAACTAGGCGCTCTCTTGTCTGGAACCCACAAGATAGGACACGCACATAGAAAACCTGAGGACAATATAACTAGACACTCTCTTGTCTGGAACCCACAAGATGGGACACACACTGAGAAAACCGGAGGACAATATAACTGGACACTCTCTTGTCTGGAACCCACAAGATAGGGCACACAAGATAGGGCATATACTGAGAGAAAACCGGAGGACAATATACCTAGACACTCTCTTGTCTGGAACCCACAAGATAGGACACATAGTGAGAAAACCTGAGGAAAATATAACAGGACACTGTCCTGTCCGGAACCCACGAGACAGGGCACACACTGAGAAAACCTGAGAACAATATAACTAGACACTCTCTTGTCTGGAACCCACAAGATGGGACACACTGAGAAAACCGGAGGACAATATAACTGGACACTCTCTTGTCTGGAACCCACAAGATAGGGCACACAAGATAGGGCATATACTGAGAGAAAACCGGAGGACAATATACCTAGACACTCTCTTGTCTGGAACCCACAAGATAGGACACACACTGAGAAAACCTGAGGACAATATAACTGGAGGCTCTCTTGAATGGAACCCACAAGATAGGGCACACACAGAGAAAACCTGAGGACAATATAACTGGACACTCTCTTGTCTGGATCCCACAAGATAGGACACGCACATAGAAAACCTGAGGACAATATAACTAAACACTCTGTTCTCTGGAACCCACAAGATAGGACACACACTGGAAAAACCTGAGGACTATATAACTAGACACTCTCTTGTCTGAAACCCACATAGAAAACCTGAGGACAATATAACTAAACACTCTGTTGTCTGGAACCCACAAGATAGGACACACACTGAGACAACCTGAGGACAATATAACTAGACACTCTCTTGTCTGGAACCCACAAGATAGGACACACACTGAGAAAACCTGAGGACAATATAACTAGACATTCTCTTGTCTGGAACCCACAAGATAGGACACACAGTGAGATGGTGTGATTCAGGGGTCGAAATAGCCTGATGAAATGGTCACCATACATATTATGGGGGATACGGCGGTCGGAAATGCTGATTGTATGAGTTATATGGTGCCGTGTGGTCATGGCGGCTGATTGCATGAGTCATCTGGTGCCGTGTGGTCACGACGAGACTGGGACCCCACCTTTGTGGATGCCTGTCTTCAACAGATGGGCTAGAGAAATGCTATCTTAGTCCCTTGTGGCAAAGCAGGACATGAAATGTTCGGACACTCATTGCGGAGATGGCACTGAAGAACAAATAGAAATATATCTCACAACACCATGACTGTACATCATTACTATAGCGAGTAGATTCTCTCTTATTTCCGGGTGCGATATGTTCACAATGATCTACCTAAACCTGTGGAGAAAACATCAACCTAGGCCGAATCCCAGCCAGCCTCTGTGTGCTGTGTGTGCCATGTGCTGTGTGTGTTGTGTGTGCTATGTGTGCTCTGTGTGCTGTAAGTGCTCTGTGTGCTGTATGTGCTGTGTGTGCTGCATATGCTGTGCTAAATCATGACCTGGTGATATTCTAACATGCCCCTCCACAGATGTGAAACTGCAGTACTTGGCCTGGCACACCTCGATTGTATCCAGCACTTAAGATGTCAACAACAATACAGTCCCCGAGAAGCTGGCATTTTGGAACCGGCTCGGGAGACATGTAGTGACGCCGACCTCATTCCTGATCAAGCCTTTCTCTGGGCTCCAGAGAAATGTCTTTACACCGACTTAATTCCGGCGCAAAGCTTTCTCTGGGCTCGGGAGAACTCAACGCC
The DNA here is from genome assembly GCA_014155875.1 of Cepaea nemoralis. Taxonomy (NCBI): domain Eukaryota; kingdom Metazoa; phylum Mollusca; class Gastropoda; order Stylommatophora; family Helicidae; genus Cepaea; species Cepaea nemoralis. The sequence goes on from JACEFZ010002043.1 coordinate 74,177, forward strand.
AATGCTTCGGAAGTAAAAAGTAAAGGAAGACTCGTCTTCCCTAGGATTCATATCAAACCAACCAGCCTGTCAACCAACCAGTAATCCTAGCAACCGACCGACCGACCGACCAACCAACCAACCAACCAACCAACCAACCAACCAACCAATCAGCCAACGAACGAACCAACCACCCAATCATGTTAACAGCCAACCAACCAACCAATCACCTTAGCAGCCAACCAACCAATCAACCATCTTAGCAGCCAACCAACTAGCCAACCAACCAACCAATCATCTTAACAACCAACCAACCAATCATCTTGGCATCCAACCAAATAACCAATCAAGTAACCAACCATCTTAGCTGACAACCAACCAACCAACCAATCATCTTAGCAGCCTACCAACCAACCAGCTTAGCAACCAACTAATCAACCAACCAATCAACCAGCTTAGCAACCAACCAACCAACCAGCTTAGCAACCAACCAACCAACCAACCAACCAACCAACCAACCAACAAGCTTAGCAACCAACCAACCAACCAATCATCTTAACAACCAATCATCTTAGCAACCAACGAACCAACCAACGAACCAACCAACCAACCAACCAATCATCTTACCAACTAATCATCTTAGCAACCAACCAACCAAGCAATCATCTTAGCAACCAACGAACCAACCAACCAACTAACCAACCAATCAACTAACCAACCAACCAACCAACCATCTTACCAACTAATCATCTTAGCAACCAACCAAGCAATCATCTTAGCAACCAACGAACCAACCAACCAACTAACCAACCAACCAACCAACCAACCAACCAATTAATTATCTT
>JACEFZ010002043.1:80000-142279 GCA_014155875.1 Cepaea nemoralis
ACAGCAGAGTTATATATCATATGTGCTTACAGCAGTTATATATCATATGTGCTTACAGCAGTTATATATCATATGTGCTTACAGCAGTTATATATCATATGTGCTTACAGGAGTTATATATCATATGTGCTTACAGCAGTTATATATCATATGTGCTTACACAGTTATTATCATATGTGCTTACAGCAGTTATATATCATATGTGCTTAAGCAGGAGTTATATATCATATGTGCTTACAGCGGAGTTATATATCATATGTGCTTACAGCGGAGTTATATATCATATGTGCTTACAGCAGTTATATATCATATGTGCTTACAGTAGAGTTATCTATCATATGTGCTTACAGCAGAGTTATATATCGTATGTGCTTAAAGCAGAGTTATATATCATATGTGCTTACAGCAGTTATATATCATATGTGCTTACAGCGGAGTTATATATCATATGTGCTTACAGCAGTTATATATCATATGTGCTTACAGTAGAGTTATCTATCATATGTGCGTAAAGCAGAGTTATATATCGTAACGTAGTGCTTAAAGCAGAGTTAATATATCATATGTGCACTTACAGGCCCAGTTATATATCAGTATGTGCTTACAGCGGAGTTATATATCATATGTGCTATACCATGCAGTTATATATCAGATGTGCTTACCGCCAGTTATATATCATATTGCATACAACAAGAGTTATATATCATATGTGGCATACAGCAGAGTTTATATCGTATGTGCTTACAGCAGAGGTTATATATCGTATGTGCTTACAGCAGTTATATATCATATGTGCTTACAGCAGTTATATATCATATGTGCTTACAGCAGTTATATATCATATGTGCTTACAGGCAGTTATATATCATAGGTGCTTACAGCAGTTATATATCATATGTGCTTACAGCAGTTATATATCATTTGTGCTTACAGCAGAGTTATATATCATATGTGCATACAGCAGAGTTATATATCATATGTGCTTACAGCAGTTATATATCATATGTGCTTACAGCAGAGTTATATATCATATGTGCTTACAGCAGTTATATATCATATGTGCTTACAGCAGAGTTATATATCATATGTGCTTACAGCAGAGTTATATATCATATGTGCTTACAGCAGAGTTATATATCATATGTGCTTACAGCAGAGTTATATATCGTATGTGCTTACAGCAGAGTTATATATCGTATGTGCTTACAGCAGAGTTATATATCGTACGCATTGAATAAACCTTTGAGAACAAAGTCTTAAGACACATCTTTGGGCCCATTAGGGATTCACAAAGTGGAGAGTGGAAAAGAAGAAACAACAAAGACATTTATGATCTGTTTAAATCCCCGCTAATCACTGGTATCATGAAGGCTAATAGACTGCAATGGCTGGGGTATATAGAAAGAATGGAAGATAATAGGGAAACAAAACTCGCTTACACTCAGGAAATAAATGACCGTAGACCCCGAGGTAGACCAAGAAGGCGGTGGAGAGATAATACATGTACAGACCTACAAGCACTTGGAATCAGCGACTGGCAAGAGAAGGTCAACCAGAGAGACGAATGGAGACGGATTGTATCTGCAGCAAAGAACCTCAATGGCTAGGAACGCTGAAGAAGAAGAAGGTTGAATAAATGAATTATACTTTAGGTGACATGCTTAAAATACCTGGTCACTGATATTGTTCGGATGTGCGGCAGTTCAGTTGTTATTTGCGATTACTGTGAGGATAAGAAACGCTCCACATTCCAACAATATCAGAGACTGTGAGGATTAGAAACGCTCCACATTCCAACAATATCAGAGACTGTGTTTTCACAAATCAAAATTAATCGATATGGTGCTAATCCCGTGAAGTCCCATCAGGCGGTGATAGTGCCGGGCCCCCTGCCTCGAGGGGGTCCACCCATGACTACTGGTGGTCACCTTCCCCTGTGCTGTGGAGTCAAGGCACAGAGGAGTAGGTTAAGAGCTATTGACCAAATACCCCGGACACTCAACATACTACAGTGGAATGCCGAAGGAGTTTACAAGAAGAAAGACTCCCTAACACATCGTCTTCATAAAGATAGAATAGATGTGGCATGCATTCAAGAGACACACCTCAACGCCAATCACAAATTCTCAGTCAGAGGATATCAGGCCACACGTTTCGACCGCGAAGGACACAAAGGAGGAGTTCTAATACTTACACGAAATACAATACCTTGCAGCGAAGTATCTGTGATCTCTGACAACCAAACGGAAATTATAGGTGTTGACATAATGATAAAGGACGTGAAAATAAGAATCTACAATCTGTATAGCCCAGCAGATAAGGACCTTACACTCTCAAACATGAAAATAACTGACACAAACTGCATTATTGTCGGAGACTTTAATAGCCGTTCAGAAAGATGGGGATACCCAGATACTGACAAAAGAGGAGATGAATTGGAGGACTGGGAAATAGACTCAAATCTCCATCTACTCAACAAAGCGGAAGACACACCGAGCTTCTACTCCAGAAGATGGCTTACCACTTCTACTCCAGACTTAGCTTTCTGCACAGGAGACATCCTCCACAAAATCAATCGCCATGTGCTGGACCAATTAGCAGGTAGTGACCACAGACCAATCAAGCTTGAAATGAATATGGAGTATGTTCCACAGGAGCAAAAACCCTTGCCCCGCTGGAATTACAAACGAGCAGATTGGGACAGATTTGCCATACTAACAGACAAATATTGTGAAAACATAAATACACGATATGGCAACATAAAGCAAATGGTGGAAAGTCTAAACAGAGCGATAATACAGGCAGCCACTGAGTCCATTCCAAGAGGAGCGAGGAAAAATTACAAACCATACTGGACTGAAGAACTACAAAGTTTGGAGGACAAAGTTGAAGATGCCAGGAAGACAGCAGAGAGAGAACAAACAATTGAAGCAAACATCTCTCTCAAAGCCATCTCAGCAAAATATAAAAGAACAGTAAATCAAACAACAAGAGATTGTTGGAGGGAAAAAACAGAAAACCTGAATTTTGACAGGGATGGAAACAAACTATGGAAACTAGTGAAAGCCATGAACAATGAAGGACCTAGAAACAAACAAATAACAATTAAACAAGGAAATGCCTTGCTTACAGGCAAAAAGGCTGCAAATGCACTAATGGAACACTATGCAAATGCAAACCACATTGATATTACAACCGAACAGAAGAAAGCAATCAAAGACAAACAGACACATCATAGAAATACAGAGACAGCAGCAGAATATATGATGGCAAATCTAACAATGGAAGAAATGGAACAGGCAATGAATACCCTAAAAAAGAAGAAATCACCAGGAAAGGATGGAATCACAAATGAAATGCTAATAGGACTAGGCACCAAGGCAAAGAAGAAACTACTAGCAGTCCTAAATAACAGCTGGAAGAGAGGAATAGTCCCACAGGCATGGAAGGAAGCTATACTAATACCAGTCCCAAAGAAAGGAAAAGACCTGGAAGAACCAAATGGCTATCGACCTATCAGTCTACTGAGCTGTGTAGGAAAATTAATGGAACGCATTATCAATGGCAGGCTAACATGGCATCTGGAAGAAAACAAACTCTTAACACCACACCAAGCAGGATTCAGAAAATACAGATCCACTGAAGATCAAATAACCTATATAGCTCAGGAAATAGAGGATGCCTTCCAAGAGAAAAAGCACACACTAGCAGTCTGGATAGATTTAGAAAAAGCATTTGATAAAGTATGGAAGGAAGGACTGAAAGTAAAACTGCAAAACATGCATGTTTGTGGAAAAATGTATAAATGGATCAGCCACTACCTTGAGAACAGAACTGCCAGGACAAAAGTACAAGGACAAACAAGCAAAATGATGCTGCTGGAGCAAGGTGTCCCCCAAGGAGGAGTTCTTTCACCAACATTATTCCTAGCATATATAAATGACATCACAGAAAATTTTCCAGCCAGAGTACACACATCCTCCTTTGCAGATGACCTAGCCATATGGACATCTGAAGAATATATTAGTACAGCTAACAGCAGAATACAGCAAGCCTTATTAGCGCTAGAGGACTGGTCAAAATCATGGCTAGTGAAGATAAGTGAGGAGAAAACAACATGCACAGTGTTCTCCCTCTCAAATAAAACTCAGCAACCTAAGCTGGTATTGAATGGAAAAATATTGCGCCATGAAGAAAATCCAAACTATCTAGGAGTCACCTTTGATCGTCGCCTGACATGGAAGACACAGGTTGAGAAAAATCGAACAAGAGCAAGGCAGAGAATGGCAATCATGAAAAAGCTTGCTGGTACAAACGTGGGGAGCAGATGAGAAAGTTCTCAAGAAGTTATATACTGGACGGGTGAGGCCAGTACTGGAATATGGCATTGCAGCTTGGGCAACAGCAGCTAAGTCAAACTTTAACAAAATAAGTAGAGTCCAAAACCAAGGAATGCGAATCATAACTGGAAGCCTGAAGACAACGCCTATTAATGAACTAGAAAAGATCACTTGTTTACAACCAATGCAGGATAGAAGAGATAGCAGAGCCCAGCAACAAGCAGAAAAATTTAGAAGATTGACAGACCACCCTATGTACAACAGATTTAATGGTTTTGGAAAGGGAAGACTGAAGCGTAGCAACTTTGTAGAAACTGCAAAACGAAGGATTAGGGCAGATCCTATACTTAACATATCAACAGTCAATCCCATACACAATGCACACAACTTCCCAGCTTGGAGACAGCAGCAACTGCCTGAGATGATAGAAAACATTCCTGGTATTGAGAAAAAGAACACTCAGCATGAAACCGAAAGAAGAGAAATAACCCTAAACTACATAAAAGAAACATTACCCAAGCAGGAATTGGACCCATGCATATACAGATGGATCAGCCAAAAATTCAATAGAGAATGGAGGAGGAGGAATTCTCCTAAATTTAAAAAATGGAGTGAAAAAAACACATTCAATGGCAACTGGAAAATTTTCAAGTAACTTCAAAGCGGAGGTAGAGGCTTTGAAACTGCAGCAGAAATGCTCCTGATGGAGGAAAATAAGAGAAGCAAATAGCTATCTTCACAGATGCAAAGTCAGCTGTCTCAATACTCAAGAGCAATAACAGCACAGAACTAACTGACCTAAGAGCAGCACTCCATGGTCTATGCCAGAAATCCAAAAAAGTTGTAATACAGTGGATCCCATCACATTGCAGTATACCTGGAAACGAAGAGGCTGACAGACTGGCAAAAGAGGGCGGACGACTACCACAGCCTGACATAGACATAACCTATAATGAGGCAAGAGGTTGATAAAAAGCACTTATAGAACCAAATGGGAATCTGAGCATCCAGGCCATCAGAAGGATGATGCATATTACAAACTCGACCGAAGAGAACAAGTAGCAATCTTCAGACTCCGCACAGGACATAACAGGCTGAAATACCACTTGTTCAATAAACTAAAGATAGGAGATACTGATGAATGTAATTGTAGAACTGGAAAAATGACAGCAAAACATTTGCTGCAGGATTGCCCAACGTATGCAGAACAGAGAAAGATATTTTGGCCCACACCTGCTTCATTTGAGGACAAGCTCTATGGAGATATCAACAAGCTCAAGTTGACCGCAGCTTACTTTAACTACATACAGGTTGACATTTAAAGGTGCATGAAGACCCAGAGGCATGAAATGAAATATTGCTTGGATAGCAAATCCATTATGTGGAAAGTCCAAATCGAAAGCTCGCTGTGTGGGCTTCATAAAAGGTGGAAAAGTGTCCTAGTGGCACGAAATGGAATATTGCTTGATAGCAAATCCATTACGTGGAAAGTCCGAATCAAAAGCCCATTGTGTGGGCTTCATGAAAGGTGGAAAAATGTCCTAGTGGCATGAAATGGAATATTGCTTGGATAGCAAATCCATTACGTGGAAAGTCCGAATCGAAAGCTCACTGTGTGGATGTCATCTGCAGACTGCATACTTCTGGTTTCCGGAAGAACAGCCTATGGTGAACGGAAGGCCCAATATACGGAAGTGAGGCTAAGCAGCCATGTGCAGGACGTGACGATTCCTTGGGTGAGCCCAGTACCAGAGCGCTATGTATCGGCTCTGCAAGTATGGAAGCCTCCTTGGATGGCGGGGAATGCCCATGGTCTGCCCCTGCCTTCCCTTGAGGGCTGACCAGGATCTTTGGCTGTTCTATATGGACCAGCTGGGATGGGGGATAACACCACAACAGTGAGAGTCAAACGTCCTAAGAAACCCCCGGGAAGGTTAACCCGGTCAACAAATGCCCGCAGAAGTCGGATGTGTCGGCCTAACGGCGCAAGAACGCAGCTCTGCTGTAAACAGGCACAACGCAGTCACATCCGAAAAAAAACTCCGGATGAACGAAGAAGAAGAAGAAGAGACTGTGTTTTGGGCCAGGCAATAAATCATTCAACCTGGTGTTTGTAGCTTCTGTGTGTCAGTACAAGGACAGATCAAGGTCTCGTGTTCAGGTTGCCAACGCCAAACACTGTACTGCAGTTAAACATTGGATAGGCAGGCCTTATGGCTCTGCGTTGGAAAATTCTTCGGGAAAAGAAACTTCCCATTTGTGAACTGATAGATGCACCAAAACCGTTGGCAAAATAGCGGAACAATTCAAGAAGACAGAAACGAGCAAATAGCCGATAGTTGTCCGTCTTGTGTTGCTATCTTAAAGTCCATACAACCCACACACCAGACGCGCGCTGCACACATGTAGTCCATAACCAGGAAGCTCTTCACTACAGATAAGTATCCTTTATATATATTTCCATGTAGATGTGTTCTTGTAGTTGTATCAGTGTATGTTTGTTGTTTGTGTATGTTTGTTGCTTGTCTGCTGACGGAGGATGTATCCGCAACGTCCATTTTATCTCTTGTGATTATATTCTAGTAAAGGTTACCGATTCTAGTCTTGTTTTCGTGCATCCACTCATTGCACCTTTAGTTTCATGTATGCCTGCATTCGGCGCTCGTGCCGCTACTTGTGATATGTTATTTGTCTATCACGAGGATTATAAAAAGCAAACAGAGGGGTCATCAGTGGTACAACGGCCTCTGGGCTCCCGGATGCTTTCATCGCACGAACGCGTTCTTCAGAGCTACATCATGACGGTATAATCGCGTCAGGGCAGGCGCTCAAGCGTGGATGTCCTTGAATAATGACAACACGAACAATTCACTGCACAATTTATGGCTGGCGTACTACGCGTTATCTCGTCAGGTGAAACAGCTCCACAACAGGTTCATAATAATATACAAGACATGATAGAAGTTAGCTGCACATCCTTGACATCAACTGCAACAATGTTTGGCTGTGTGTGATTCCTGGGCAAGTTTTACGTTCAATAGTCTGCAATCTGGATGTTTTAAGTGAAGCTGAGTGGCAAAGACAACTTATCACAAACATCAGAAAGAGGCAGTCATCGTTTCTTAGCCACATTTTGAGAAGTCAAAAATTAACATATTGTGACAACTGGAAAGATTTACGGAAAGAGGGATGGGGGCAGACAGTGTGAGAAGATTCTTGACAGTCTTGTGTCATGGCACGGAAAAGATTCAATACATGAATTGATCCATGACGTCAGAGATCGTAATTTGTGGAGAGACATGATCGTCCAGGCCAGTCGGAAAGGCACTGGATGATGATGATGAGTTTGTCATTGCTTTCTGAATGACCGGCCCTCATTCCTAACACATGAAAATACCAACACAAGGCGGTCTGCTGCCAAATCGCCCGCAGCTGTGTTTCGAATGCAGTGTGCAGGATTATGAAATGCATTCGAAGTGATTTCGCCACGGAGCCGCCACAAGATATGATAGTCTAAACCCACAGTCCATCCATCCATCCATCCATCCATCCATCCATCCATCCATCCATCCATCCATCGTGTGCCATGCCGGTAAGCCTGGGCCGTCATGTTCTGCCATCTCACTCGATCACCAGAGTCGTGGATCTGCTCCGTGTTCCTGTCTCGACCATGCCAGCGTTGTCAAGCCATCCAGGTATTTACTTCTTGGTCCTCCCCTTGGTCTCTTCCCTTCGATCTTGCCAGATGTCACCAAGTTCTCCAAGTCACTTCTCATAACATGCCCCACAAATTTTGACTGTCTACCTCTAATGTCTCTAATCAGTTTACGATCTTCATTTGTCTCTTGAAGGACTTGTTCATTGGTTTTTCTGTCTGTCCATGGTATTCTTTGAATTTTCCTCAGAAACCACATTTCCACAACCACCAGCTGTTTAACAGCTTGTCTGCTCATTGTCCATGCTTCACATCCATACAAAAGTATAGGTTCTATGTAGCATCTCGACACACTGCCGACTGCGAAACATGGTGCTCAGCAGTCTTTGGGAAACCCCGCGTGGTTGACAGGCGATAGAAGACCGAATTCAGTTACCTCGCAACAACTGCTAGTATGCGGGCATTAAGTTAACACACACGCCGCAAGCACGCACGCACGCACGCGCAGCGCACACACACACACACACACACACAGAGGAGTTTCTTATACTGCATTTGAGGAAGATTTTTGGGCACATTATCAGAAAAAATATACCGAAGAACTTGGTGACAACTGGCAAGATTGAGGGGGGGGGGGGGGAAAGAACAAGGGAAAGTCAGGGGTAAGTATCTAGGTGGTTTGGCCACGTGGCATAATCGAAACTGCGCTGATCCACGACTCTGGTGATCGTGTGAGATGGCGAAACATGACCGCTCACGCTTACCGGCATGGCACATGATGATGATTAGATGAACAATTAAAGATTACCCAAATACATTGAGGTCATAGCAATTAGGAATCTAAAACCGCGGTTGTGCAGGCAGAAAGACGTCATAGTCACGTGGCCATTATCGTGGGGAATAACATTGCTGCACATTCCAAAAGTATCAGAGACTAAGTGTGCTATATATTTCAACCAAAGTGTGATTCATTTATTCACTTCATGTGATTGTTAACTCTGCAGCATACTCCCGGCGAGATGACAGCGAAATATGCCAGGCAATAAATCGGGCAACCTGTTGGTGGCTTCTGTGTGTACATTCATGAAGAGAATACATTGTTATGAATAAGACAAGGTGTGCTGTTCATTTCAGTTGAAAGGATTCATGACGCCACTTCATTATATGTCGATACGGTATTTTGTTCTTGTTCTTCTTGTTCTTCTCGTTCTTCTTGTTCTTCTCGTTCTTCTTGTCTTCTTCTTCTTCTTCTTCTTCTTGTTCTTCTTCTTCTTCTTCTTCTTCAGCGTTCCGAGCCATTGAGGTTCTTTGCTGCAGATACAAATACAGATAGTACTACAGGCGAATAAAATGTGAAATATATTGTTTGTGAGGAATGTGAGAGAGATGGGGGGAGGGGAGGGGAGGAAGAGAAGCGACAGAGGGTGAGGTACGAGAGAGAGAGAGAGAGAGGAGAGAGAGAGAGAGAGAGAGAGAGAGAGAGAGGAGGGAGAGAGAGAGAGAGGGAAGAGAGAGAGAGTTAGAGAGAGAAGGTGTGAGAAAGAAGAGATAGAAGGTGAGAGAAGAGATAGGTAAGGTGAGAAATGAGAGAGAAGGAGAGAGAGAAAAGAGATAGTGATGAGAGAGGAGAGAATGAGAAGAGATAGAGAGTGAGAGAAAAGAGAGGGTGAGAGAAGAGAGAGGCGAGAGAGAGAGAGATAAAAAACAGAGGAAGAAAGATGGGAAGTAGGTGTGTGTGTGTGGATGTGATTGAGAGAGTAAGTAGACTGTCATCTGGCAAGCAGATTTCAGGGACGTCATCCTCTGACAAAACTCCGGGGCTGCATCCCACACCCACACAGACAGTAGTCCCGTGGTAACTGAACAAGCTTCGGATTGGTCACCCTCTGGCCTGGCTGACTTTCGTGGCTATGAGACCCGGTAGACGAACATTTACAATGCGAATTGGTCTGATCAGTCACATTCGCTACCGCCATGGGTTGTAATTATTATATCCCCCCCCCCCCTCCACTTTTTATTTTTTGGAAGCGCAATGTAACAAACTATCCCCTGTCAAGACGGCAAGGTGTCGGCAGTAGGACAGCTTTCTTGTGGAGCTAGCAGACGTGTTTGAGAAATTAAACGGCTTTCAATGTTGAAACCGCTGACTGTATTTTATACCATTAAACATACTATATGTTTTCAAGTCACGGATAGACTTATACAAACCAAACTCAGATAATCTCTGTGGCGAAGTGGTCAAGCCGTTTGACTCGTGCTCCGAAGGTTGTGGGTTCGATTCCGGGCCGCACCCTTCGGTTTACGAGTTAAATGTTTCGGAGACTCCTGTGGGTCGTCGCTAAAAGCTACGGAGTTCGTGCTTTGTGTGACGCTTTCCGCGCTACGGAAAGAGACTGAGCCATATGGGATAAAACCCGGTGCGATGAAGTCGACTTTTAAGCGACTTTTTTAATCCACAGCTCATCCGTGGAACAATCTTCCACCTGAATCAAAGACAAAACCAACCCCTAGACATACTATCGCAACCTGAACAGTATCTCGGTACATACAACGCTCAGACATAATAATATAATAATAATAATATAATAATAATAATAATAATAATAATCGTAGTAGACTCATCATTCTCCTGTGTGCGATGTAGTACCTCTCCCTGCTAACAACAATCGCCGCGTCAAACATTAGTATTTACAGTATTAATGAGTCAAGTAGTAATGATCTGTGCACATTTTTCATGTGGTAACTATGCATCTATGGCAAACTACTGAGCGTAATCTTGCCTAGTACATCAACAGCAGCTGAAAGATGCTGGTTTGACTGCAACGTCCTGTAAGGAATATGCAACTAGAAAAAAAAAATAATGCATCTGTGGTTACCGGTGCTATTGCCCAAGACTGACCTCATACAAGATGCATGAATGAAATAGTGTATGAAAGAAGAGATATCAGAAGGACACAATGGAGCTCCTCTGACGGGCTGCGGGCCCAATTCTTAATCTCTTGACAATACATTTCGTTCGTTCCTCCGTTCGCAGCATGGGTGGGAAACATTTTCATAAACATACCAAGAAGAAGAAACCTGTGTGTTTCCGGTCAATGTGTTGTACAGGTGTACAGCTCACGGCAGCCACTTGTGTCCGGGGTTCAAAAGCCGCCGCCTGCTGCCTTCACGGCTTTCACCGCAGAGTAGCAAACAGCGAGGTACGTGACATAACATCAGATGTTAGCCTTGGTCACGCTACACCTGTAACTTGCAGAACAACTAAGAACACTACCTGTCAGGTCAGGCCACATAAGGACCCCGCCCAGCCCCGTAGCCTGGTGGGTGTATGGTAGAAGCGGGTCAGCAAAGATCCCCCATGGATCCCCTTGAAGCAGATTAGCTATACTATATTTCGGGAGGCTCCGTGGCGAAGTGGTCAAGCCGTTTGACTCGGGCTCAGAAGGTTGTGGGTTCGATTCTGGGCCGTGTCCTTCGGGTCACGAGTCAAATTTTTCGGAGACTCCTGTGAGTCGTCGCTAGAGCTACGGAGTTCGTGCTTTGTGCGACGCTTTCCGCGCTGCGGAAAGAGACCGAGCCATATGGAATAAAACCCTGTGCAATGATGAACCTTGACAACCACTTTTTTTTTTTAGCTTCATGAGCAATAACCCCAACCACCCGTGGCTATTTGGGAAACCAGAACCCCACAATTTGGGCCCTGGAAAGGGGCCCCCCGGCCCAAACAAATTAAAAACCCCCAAATTTTTTAAAACGATGTCGGAAACAAAAACAAGGACCACTGAGAGTTTTAACTGGAAGCTTGTATGGAGCCCGGGGAGGATTTAAAATTTTAAAAAAACTTGGTGCCTGCACAAAGTAGAGGATTAAATAGATATGACAGAAACACCCATGTGGAGCTTATGGAGAGAACTATACAACCACCAATGTGGAGCTGATGGAGAGAACTAGACAACCTCCAATGTGGAACTCATGGAGAGAACTAGACAACCTCCAATGTGGAGCTCATGGAGAGAACTAGACAACCTCCAATGTGGAGCTCATGGAGAGAACTAGACAACCTCCAATGTGGAGCTCATGGAGAATAACTGACAACCACCATTGTGGAGCTCATGGAGAGAATTAGAAAACCACCAATGTGGGCTCATGGAGAGAACTAGACAATCACCAATGTGGGGCTCATGGAGAGAACTAGACAACCACCAATGTAAAGCTCATGGAGAAAACTAGACAATCACCAATTGGAATCTCATGGAGAGAACGACAACCACCAATGTAACGCTCATGGAGATAACTAGGGGGAATGAACTAGATACAACCACCAAGGTAAGCCATGGATGAACTAGACAACCACCAATGTAAAGCTCATGGAGAGAACTAGACAACCACCAATGTAAAGCTCATGGAGAGAACTAGACAAACCACCATGTGGAGCTCATGGAGAGAACTAGACAAGCCACGTGTGGAGCTCATGGAGAGAACTATAGCAACCTCCAATGTAAAGCTCATGGAGAGACTAGACAACCACCAATGTAGAAGCTCATTGAGAGAACTAGACAAACACCATTTGAGCTCGATGGAGAGAACTAGACAACCACCAATGTGGGGCTCATGGAGAGAACTAGACAATCACCAACGTGGAGCTCATGGAGAGAACTAGACAACCTCCAATGTAAAGCTCATGGAGAGAACTAGACAACCTCCAATGTAAAGCTCATTGAGAGAACTAGACAACCACCAATGTAAAGCTCATGGAGAGAACTAGACAACCACCAATGTAAAGCTCATGGAGAGAAATAGACAACCACCAATGTGGGGCTCATGGAGAGAACTAGACAACCACCAATGAACCAAGAGGTGAGGTAAAGTCGATGGCTCAGGATAGGACACACACAGGGACAACCTGAGAATTGTTTAACTAGGAAGGCCTTTGTATGGAGTCCCATGGCAGTGTTAGAGTAGAAGACCTAACACGCAGTACAAGTATAGTGGGATATGAACAAATGTGGGGAGGACACTAGTACAAGTAGAGAGAGACTGAACAATGTGGGGAGGACACTAGTACAAGTAGAGACAGACATGAACAATGTGGGGAGGACCCACTAGTACAAGTAGAGGACTGACATGAACAATGTGGGGAGGACACTAGTACAAGTAGAGACAGACATGAACAATGTGGGGAGGACACTAGTAAAGTAGAGCAGACTGACAATGTGGGGAGGACACTAGTACAAAGTAGAGAGAGACATGAACAATGTGGGAGGACACTAGTACAAGTAGAGAGAGATGAACAATGTTGGGAGGACATAGTAACAAGTAGAGCCAACATGAACAATGTGGGGAGGACACTAGTAACAAGTAGGCAGAGAGACATTAACAATGTGTAGGACACTAGTACAAGTAGAGAGTGACATGAACATGTGGGGAGGACACTAGTACAATTAGAGACCAACATGAACAATGTGGGGGGGACACTAGTACAAGTAGAGAGAGACATGACAATGTGGGGAGGACACTAGTACAAGTAGAGAGAGACATTAACAATGTGGGGAGGACACTAGTACAAGTAGAGAGACTTGAACAATGTGGGGGACACTAGTACAAGTAGAGAGAGACATGACAATGTGGGGGAGGACTACATTACAAGTAGAGAGAGACATGAACAATGTGGGAGACACTAGTACAGTAGAGACAGAATGAACAATGTGGGGAGGACACTAGTACAAGTAGAGACAGACATGAACAATGTGGGGAGGACACTAGTACAAGTGAGACAGACATGAACAATGTTGGGAGGACACTAGTACAAGTATAGAGAGACATTGAACAATGTGGGGAGGACACTAGTACAAGTAGAGAGCGACATGAACAATGTGGGGGAGACACTAGTACAAGTAGAGAGAGACATGAACAATGTGGGAGGACACTAGTACAAGTAGAGAGAGACATGAACAATGTGGGGAGGACACTAGTACAAGTAGAGAGAGACATGAACAATGTGGGGAGGACACTAGTACAAGTAGAGAGAGACATGAACAAATGTGGAGGACACTAGTACAAGTAGAGAGGACATGAACAATGTGGGGAGGACACTAGTACAAGTAGAGAGACATGACAATGTGGGGAGGACACTAGTACAAGTAGAGAGAGACATGAAAATGTGGGGAGTACACTAGTACAAGTAGAGACAGACATGAACAATGTGGTGGAGACACTACTACAAGTAGAGAGAGACATGAACAATGTGGGGGAGGACACTAGTACAAGTAGAGACCAGACATGAACAATGTGGGAGGACACTAGTAGCAAGTAGGAGAACATGAACAATGTGGGGAGGACACTATACAAGTAGAGAGAACATGAACAATGTGGGGAGGACACTAGTACAAGTAGAGAGTGACATGAACAATGTGGGGAGGACACTAGTACAAGTAGAGAGAGACATGAACAATGTGGGGAGGACACTAGTACAAGTAGAGGAGACATGAACAATGTGGGGAGGACACTAGTACAAGTAGAGAGAGACATGAACAATGTGGGGAGGACACTAGTACAAGTAGAGAGAGACATGAACAATGTGGGGAGGACACTAGTACAAGTAGAGAGAGACATGAACAATGTGGGGAGGACACTAGTACAAGTAGAGAGAACATGAACAATGTGGGGAGGACACTAGTACAAGTAGAGAGGGACATGAACAATGTGGGGAGGACACTAGTACAAGTAGAGAGGACATGAACAATGTGGGGAGGACACTAGTAAAGTAGAGAGAGACATGAACAATGTGGGGAGGACACTATACAAGTAGAGAGAGACATGAACAATGTGGGGAGGACACTAGTACAAGTAGAGAGTGACATGAACAATGTGGGGAGGACACTAGTACAAGTAGAGAGAGACATGAACAATGTGGGGAGGACACTAGTACAAGTAGAGAGAGACATGAACAATGTGGGGAGGACACTAGTACAAGTAGAGAGTGACATGAACAATGTGGGGAGGACACTAGTACAAGTAGAGAGTGACATGAACAATGTGGGGAGGACACTAGTACAAGTAGAGAGAGACATGAACAATGTGGGGAGGACACTAGTACAAAGTAGAGAGAGACATGAACAATGTGGGGAGGACACTAGTACAGTAGAGAGAGACATGAACAATGTGGGGAGGACACTAGTACAAGTAGAGAGAGACATGAACAATGTGGGGAGGACACTAGTACAAGTAGAGAGAGACATGACAATGTGGGGAGGACACTAGTACAAGTAGAGAGAGACATGAACAATGTGGGGAGGACACTAGTACAAGTAGAGAGAGACATGAACAATGTGGGGAGGACACTAGTACAAGTAGAGACAGGACATGAACAATGTGGGGAGGACACTAGTACAAGTAGAGAGAGACATGAACAATGTGGGGAGGACACTAGTACAAGTAGAGAGAGACATGAACAATGTGGGGAGGACACTAGTACAAGTAGAGAGAGACATGAACAATGTGGGGAGGACACTAGTACAAGTAGAGAGAGACATGAACAATGGGGAGGACTAGTACAAGTAGAGAGAGACATGAAACAATGTGGGGAGGACACTAGTACAAGTAGAGAGAGACATGAACAATGTGGGGAGGACACTAGTACAAGTAGAGAGAGACATGAACAATGTGGGGAGGACACTAGTACAAGTAGAGAGAGACATGAACAATGTGGGGGAGGACACTAGTACAAGTAGAGAGAGACATGAACAATGTGGGGAGGACACTAGTACAAGTAGAGACCAACATGAACAATGTGGGGAGGACACTAGTACAAGTAGAGAGAGACATGAACAATGTGGGGAGGACACTAGTACAAGTAGAGAGAGACATGAACAATGTGGGGAGGACACTAGTACAAGTAGAGAGAGACATGAACAATGTGGGGGAGGACACTAGTACAAGTAGAGAGTGACATGAACAATGTGGGGAGGACACTAGTACAAGTAGAGAGTGACATGAACAATGTGGGGGAGGACACTAGTACAAGTAGAGAGAGACATGAACAATGTGGGGAGGACACTAGTACAAGTAGAGAGTGACATGAACAATGTGGGGAGGACACTAGTACAAGTAGAGAGTGACATGAACAATGTGGGGAGGACACTAGTACAAGTAGAGAGTGACATGAACAATGTGGGGAGGACACTAGTACAAGTAGAGAGAGACATGAACAATGTGGGGAGGACACTAGTACAAGTAGAGAGAGACATGAACAATGTGGGGGAGGACACTAGTACAAGTAGAGAGAGACATGAACAATGTGGGGAGGACACTAGTACAAGTAGAGACAGACATGAACAATCTGGGGAGGACACTAGTACAAGTAGAGAGTGACATGAACAATGTGGGGAGGACACTAGTACAAGTAGAGTGACAGAACAATGTGGGGAGGACACTAGTACAAGTAGAGAGAGACATGAACAATGTGGGGGAGGACACTAGTACAAGTAGAGAGAGACATGAACATGTGGGGAGGACACTAGTACAAGTAGAGAGAGACATGAACAATGTGGGGAGGACACTAGTACAAGTAGAGAGAGACATGAACAATGTGGGGAGACACTAGTACAAGTAGAGAGTGACATGAACAATGTGGGGAGGACACTAGTACAAGTAGAGAGAGACATGAACAATGTGGGAGGACACTAGTACAAGTAGAGAGAGACATGAACAATGTGGGGAGGACACTAGTACAAGTAGAGAGAGACATGAACAATGTGGGGAGGACACTAGTACAAGTAGAGAGAGACATGAACAATGTGGGGAGGACACTAGTACAAGTAGAGAGAGACATGAACAATGTGGGGAGGACACTAGTACAAGTAGAGAGAGACATGAACAATGTGGGGAGGACACTAGTACAAGTAGAGAGAGACATGAACAATGTGGGGAGGACACTAGTACATAGAGAGTACATGAACAATGTGGGGAGGACACTAGTACAAGTAGAGAGAGACATGAACAATGTGGGGAGGACACTAGTACAAGTAGAGAGAGACATGAACAATGTGGGGAGGACACTAGTACAAGTAGAGAGAGACATGAACAATGTGGGGAGGACACTAGTACAAGTAGAGAGAGACATGAACAATGTGGGGAGGACACTAGTACAAGTAGAGAGTGACATGAACAATGTGGGGAGGACACTAGTACAAGTAGAGAGAGACATGAACAATGTGGGGAGGACACTAGTACAAGTAGAGAGAGACATGAACAATGGGGGGAGGACACTAGTACAAGTAGAGAGAGACATGAACAATGTGGGGAGGACACTAGTACAAGTAGAGAGAGACATGAACAATGTGGGGAGGACACTAGTACAAGTAGAGAGAGACATGAACAATGTGGGGAGGACACTAGTACAAGTAGAGACCACATGAACAATGTGGGGAGGACACTAGTACAAGTAGAGAGAGGACATGAACAATGTGGGGAGGACACTAGTACAAGTAGAGAGTGACATGAACAATGTGGGGAGGACACTAGTACAAGTAGAGAGAGACATGAACAATGTGGGGAGGACACTAGTACAAGTAGAGAGAGACATGAACAATGTGGGGAGGACACTAGTACAAGTAGAGAGAGACATGAACAATGTGGGGAGGACACTAGTACAAGTAGAGAGAGACATGAACAATGTGGGGAGGACACTAGTACAAGTAGAGAGAGACATGAACAATGTGGGAGGACACTAGTACAAGTAGAGAGAGACATGAACAATGTGGGGAGGACACTAGTACAAGTAGAGAGAGACATGAAACAATTGGGGGAGGACACTAGTACAAGTAGAGAGAGACATGAACAATGTGGGAGGACACTAGTACAAGTAGAGACAGACATGAACAATGTGGGGAGGACACTAGTACAAGTAGAGAGTGACATGAACAATGTGGGGAGGACACTAGTACAAGTAGAGAGAGAGACATGAACAATGTGGGGAGGACACTAGTACAAGTAGAGAGAGACATGAACAATGTGGGGAGGACACTAGTACAAGTAGAGAGAGACATGAACAATGTGGGGAGGACACTAGTACAAGTAGAGAGAGACATGAACAATGTGGGGGAGGACACTAGTACAAGTAGAGATTGACATGAACAATGTGGGGAGGACACTAGTACAAGTAGAGAGACATGAACAATGTGGGGAGGACACTAGTACAAGTAGAGAGAGACATGAACAATGTGGGGAGGACACTAGTACAAGTAGAGAGTGACATGAACATGTGGGGAGGACACTAGTACAAGTAGAGAGTGACATGAACAATGTGGGGAGGACACTAGTACAAGTAGAGAGAGACATGAACAATGTGGGGAGGACACTAGTACAAGTAGAGAGAGACATGAACAATGTGGGGAGGACACTAGTACAAGTAGAGAGAGACATGAACAATGTGGGGAGGACACTAGTACAAGTAGAGAGTGACATGAACAATGTGGGGAGGACACTAGTACAAGTAGAGAGAGACATGAACAATGTGGGAGGGACACTAGTACAAGTAGAGAGAGACATGAACAATGTGGGGAGGACACTAGTACAAGTAGAGAGAGACATGAACAATGTGGGGAGGACACTAGTACAAGTAGAGAGTGACATGAACAATGTGGGGAGGACACTAGTACAAGTAGAGAGACATGAACAATGTGGTGGAGGACACTAGTACAAGTAGAGAGTGACATGAACAATGTGGGGAGGACACTAGTACAAGTAGAGAGAGACATGAACAATGTGGGGAGGACACTAGTACAAGTAGAGAGAGACATGAACAATGTGGGGAGGACACTAGTACAAGTAGAGAGTGACATGAACAATGTGGGGAGGACACTAGTACAAGTAGAGAGTGACATGAACAATGTGGGGACACACTAGTACAAGTAGAGAGAGACATGAACAATGTGGGGGAGGACACTAGTACAAGTAGAGAGAGACATGAACAATGTGGGGAGGACACTAGTACAAGTAGAGAGAGACATGAACAATGTGGGGAGGACACTAGTACAAGTAGAGAGAGACATGAACAATGTGGTGGAGGACACTAGTACAAGTAGAGAGTGACATGAACAATGTGGGGAGGACACTAGTACAAGTAGAGAGTGACATGAACAATGTGGGGAGGACACTAGTACAAGTAGAGAGAGACATGACAATGTGGGGAGGACACTTACAAGTAGAGAGTAGAGAGATGACATGACATGTGGGGAGGACACTAGTACAAGTAGAGACAGACATGAACAATGTGGGGAGGACACTAGTACAAGTAGAGAGAGACATGAACAATGTGGGGAGGACACTAGTACAAGTAGAGAGAGACATGAACAATGTGGGGAGGACACTAGTACAAGTAGAGAGAGACATGAACAATGTGGGGGGACACTAGTACAAGTAGAGAGAGACATGAACAATGTGGGGAGGACACTAGTACAAGTAGAGAGTGACATGAACAATGTGGGGAGGACACTAGTACAAGTAGAGAGAGACATGAACAATGTGGGGAGGACACTAGTACAAGTAGAGAGTGACATGAACAATGTGGGAGGACACTAGTACAAGTAGAGAGAGACATGAACAATGTGGGGAGGACACTAGTACAAGTAGAGAGAGACATGAACAATGTGGGGAGGACACTAGTACAAGTAGAGAGAGACATGAACAATGTGGGGAGGACACTAGTACAAGTAGAGAGGACATGAACAATGTGGGGGAGGACACTAGTACAAGTAGAGAGACATGAACAATGTGGGGGAGGACACTAGTACAAGTAGAGAGTGACATGAACAATGTGGGGAGGACACTAGTACAAGTAGAGAGAGACATGAACAATGTGGGGAGGACACTAGTACAAGTAGAGAGTGACATGAACAATGTGGGGAGGACACTAGTACAAGTAGAGAGAGACATGAACAATGTGGGAGGACACTAGTACAAGTAGAGAGAGACATGAACAATGTGGGGAGGACACTAGTACAAGTAGAGAGAGACATGAACAATGTGGGGAGGACACTAGTACAAGTAGAGAGAGGACATGAACAATGTGGGGAGGACACTAGTACAAGTAGAGAGAGACATGAACAATGTGGGGAGGACACTAGTACAAGTAGAGAGAGACATGAACAATGTGGGGAGGACACTAGTACAAGTAGAGAGAGACATGAACATGTGGGGAGGACACTAGTACAAGTAGAGAGAGACATGAACAATGTGGGGAGGACACTAGTACAAGTAGAGAGACATGAACAATGTGGGGAGGACACTAGTACAAGTAGAGAGAGACATGAACAATGTGGGGAGGACACTAGTACAAGTAGAGAGAGACATGAACAATGTGGGGAGGACACTAGTACAAGTAGAGAGTGACATGAACAATGTGGGGAGGACACTAGTACAAGTAGAGAGAGACATGAACAATGTGGGGAGGACACTAGTACAAGTAGAGAGAGACATGAACAATGTGGGGAGGACACTAGTACAAGTAGAGAGAGACATGAACAATGTGGGGAGGACACTAGTACAAGTAGAGAGAGACATGAACAATGTGGGGAGGACACTAGTACAAGTAGAGAGTGAGAACATGAGAACAATGTGGGGAGGACACTAGTACAAGTAGAGAGTGACATGAACAATGTGGGGAGGACACTAGTACAAGTAGAGAGAGACATGAACAATGTGGGGAGGACACTAGTACAAGTAGAGAGAGACATGAACAATGTGGGGAGGACACTAGTACAAGTAGAGAGTGACATGAACAATGTGGGAGGACACTAGTACAAGTAGAGAGAGACATGAACAATGTGGGGAGGACACTAGTACAAGTAGAGAGAGACATGAACAATGTGGGGAGGACACTAGTACAAGTAGAGAGAGACATGAACAATGTGGGGAGGACACTAGTACAAGTAGAGAGAGACATGAACAATGTGGGGAGGACACTAGTACAAGTAGAGAGAGACATGAACAATGTGGGGAGGACACTAGTACAAGTAGAGAGGACATGAACAATGTGGGGAGGACACTAGTACAAGTAGAGAGAGACATGAACAATGTGGGGAGGACACTAGTACAAGTAGAGAGAGACATGAACAATGTGGGGAGGACACTAGTACAAGTAGAGAGAGACATGAACAATGTGGGGAGGACACTAGTACAAGTAGAGAGAGACATGAACAATGTGGGGAGGACACTAGTACAAGTAGAGAGAGACATGAACAATGTGGGAGGACACTAGTACAAGTAGAGAGTGACATGAACAATGTGGGGAGGACACTAGTACAAGTAGAGAGAGACATGAACAATGTGGGGAGGACACTAGTACAAGTAGAGAGAGACATGAACAATGTGGGGAGGACACTAGTACAAGTAGAGAGAGACATGAACAATGTGGGGAGGACACTAGTACAAGTAGAGAGAGACATGAACAATGTGGGGAGGACACTAGTACAAGTAGAGAGAGACATGAACAATGTGGGGAGGACACTAGTACAAGTAGAGACAGACATGAACAATGTGGGGAGGACACTAGTACAAGTAGAGAGAGACATGAACAATGTGGGGGAGGACACTAGTACAAGTAGAGAGAGACATGAACAATGTGGGGAGGACACTAGTACAAGTAGAGAGACATGAACAATGTGGGGAGGACACTAGTACAAGTAGAGAGAGACATGAACAATGTGGGGAGGACACTAGTACAAGTAGAGACAGACATGAACAATGTGGGGAGGACACTAGTACAAGTAGAGAGAGACATGAACAATGTGGGGAGGACACTAGTACAAGTAGAGAGAGACATGAACAATGTGGGGAGGACACTAGTACAAGTAGAGACGACATGAACAATGTGGGGAGGACACTAGTACAAGTAGAGACAGACATGAACAATGTGGGGAGGACACTAGTACAAGTAGAGAGAGACATGAACAATGTGGGGAGGACACTAGTACAAGTAGAGACAGACATGAACAATGTGGGGAGGACACTAGTACAAGTAGAGAGAGACATGAACAATGTGGGAGGACACTAGTACAAGTAGAGAGAGACATGAACAATGTGGGGAGGACACTAGTACAAGTAGAGAGAGACATGAACAATGTGGGGGAGGACACTAGTACAAGTAGAGAGAGACATGAACAATGTGGGGGAGGACACTAGTACAAGTAGAGAGAGACATGAACAATGTGGGGAGGACACTAGTACAAGTAGAGAGAGACATGAACAATGTGGGGAGGACACTAGTACAAGTAGAGAGAGACATGAACAATGTGGGGGAGGACACTAGTACAAGTAGAGAGAGACATGAACAATGTGGGGAGGACACTAGTACAAGTAGAGACAGACATGAACAATGTGGGGAGGACACTAGTACAAGTAGAGAGAGACATGAACAATGTGGGGAGGACACTAGTACAAGTAGAGACAGACATGAACAATGTGGGGAGGACACTAGTACAAGTAGAGAGAGACATGAACAATGTGGGGAGGACACTAGTACAAGTAGAGAGAGACATGAACAATGTGGGGAGGACACTAGTACAAGTAGAGAGAGACATGAACAATGTGGGGAGGACACTAGTACAAGTAGAGAGAGACATGAACAATGTGGGGGGGACACTAGTACAAGTAGAGACAGACATGAACAATGTGGGGGGACACTAGTACAAGTAGAGAGAGACATGAACAATGTGGGGAGGACACTAGTACAAGTAGAGAGAGACATGAACAATGTGGGGAGGACACTAGTACAAGTAGAGAGAGACATGAACAATGTGGGGGAGGACACTAGTACAAGTAGAGACTGACATGAACAATGTGGGGAGGACACTAGTACAAGTAGAGACTGACATGAACAATGTGGGGAGGACACTAGTACAAGTAGAGAGAGACATGAACAATGTGGGGAGGACACTAGTACAAGTAGAGAGAGACATGAACAATGTGGGGAGGACACTAGTACAAGTAGAGAGACATGAACAATGTGGGGAGGACACTAGTACAAGTAGAGAGAGACATGAACAATGTGGGGAGGACACTAGTACAAGTAGAGAGAGACATGAACAATGTGGGGAGGACACTAGTACAAGTAGAGAGAGACATGAACAATGTGGGGAGGACACTAGTACAAGTAGAGAGAGACATGAACAATGTGGGGAGGACACTAGTACAAGTAGAGACAGACATGAACAATGTGGGGAGGACACTAGTACAAGTAGAGAGAGACATGAACAATGTGGGGAGGACACTAGTACAAGTAGAGAGAGACATGAACAATGTGGGGAGGACACTAGTACAAGTAGAGAGAGACATGAACAATGTGGGGAGGACACTAGTACAAGTAGAGAGAGACATGAACAATGTGGGGAGGACACTAGTACAAGTAGAGAGAGACATGAACAATGTGGGAGGACACTAGTACAAGTAGAGAGAGACATGAACAATGTGGGAGGACACTAGTACAAGTAGAGAGAGACATGAACAATGTGGGGAGGACACTAGTACAAGTAGAGACAGACATGAACAATGTGGGGAGGACACTAGTACAAGTAGAGACGACATGAACAATGTGGGGAGGACACTAGTACAAGTAGAGAGAGACATGAACAATGTGGGGAGGACACTAGTACAAGTAGAGAGAGACATGAACAATGTGGGGAGGACACTAGTACAAGTAGAGAGAGACATGAACAATGTGGGGAGGACACTAGTACAAGTAGAGAGAGACATGAACAATGTGGGGAGGACACTAGTACAAGTAGAGAGTGACATGAACAATGTGGGGAGGACACTAGTACAAGTAGAGACAGACATGAACAATGTGGGGAGGACACTAGTACAAGTAGAGAGACATGAACAATGTGGGGAGGACACTAGTACAAGTAGAGACAGACATGAACAATGTGGGGAGGACACTAGTACAAGTAGAGACAGACATGAACAATGTGGGGAGGACACTAGTACAAGTAGAGACCGACATGAACAATGTGGGGAGGACACTAGTACAAGTAGAGAGAGACATGAACAATGTGGGGGAGGACACTAGTACAAGTAGAGAGAGACATGAACAATGTGTGGGGAGGACACTAGTACAAGTAGAGACAGACATGAACAATGTGGGGAGGACACTAGTACAAGTAGAGAGAGACATGAACAATGTGGGGAGGACACTAGTACAAGTAGAGAGTGACATGAACAATGTGGGGAGGACACTAGTACAAGTAGAGAGAGACATGAACAATGTGGGGAGGACACTAGTACAAGTAGAGAGAGACATGAACAATGTGGGGAGGACACTAGTACAAGTAGAGAAGACATGGAACAATCTGGGGGAGGACACTAGTACAAGTAGAGAGGACATGAACAATTGGGGGAGGACACTAGTACAAGTAGAGAGCAGACATGAAACAATGTGGGGAGGACACTAGTACAAGTAGAGACAGGAACATGGAAACAATGTGGGGAGGACACTAGTACAAGTAGAGAGAGACATGAACAATGTGGGGAGGACACTATACAAGTAGAGAGCGACATGAACAATGTGGGGAGGACACTAGTACAAGTAGAGAGACAGACATGAACAATGTGGGGAGGACACTAGTACAAGTAGAGAGAGACATGAACAATGTGGGGAGGACACTAGTACAAGTAGAGAGAGACATGAACAATGTGGGGAGGACACTAGTACAAGTAGAGAGAGACATGAACAATGTGGGGAGGACACTAGTACAAGTAGAGACGACATGAACAATGTGGGGAGGACACTAGTACAAGTAGAGAGAGACATGAACAATGTGGGGAGGACACTAGTACAAGTAGAGAGAGACATGAACAATGTGGGGAGGACACTAGTACAAGTAGAGAGAGACATGAACAATGTGGGGAGGACACTAGTACAAGTAGAGACACATGAACAATGTGGGGAGGACACTAGTACAAGTAGAGAGAGACATGAACAATGTGGGGAGGACACTAGTACAAGTAGAGAGAGACATGAACAATGTGGGGAGGACACTAGTACAAGTAGAGAGACAACATGAACAATGTGGGGAGGACACTAGTACAAGTAGAGAGACATGAACAATGTGGGGAGGACACTAGTACAAGTAGAGAGACGACCATGAAACAATGTGGGGAGACACTAGTACAAGTAGAGAGAGACATGAACAATTGTGGGGAGGACACTAGTACAGTAGAGAGAGACAATGAACAATGTGGGGAGGACACTAGTACAAGTAGAGAGCCACATGAACAAATGTGGGGAGGACACTAGTACAAGTAGAGAGAGACATGAACAATGTGGGGAGGACACTAGTACAAGTAGAGAGAGACATGAACAATGTGGGGGAGGACACTAGTACAAGTAGAGAGAGACATGAACAATGTGGGGAGGACACTAGTACAAGTAGAGACTGACATGAACAATGTGGGGAGGACACTAGTACAAGTAGAGACAGACATGAACAATGTGGGGAGGACACTAGTACAAGTAGAGAGTGACATGAACAATGTGGGGAGGGACACTAGTACAAGTAGAGAGAGACATGAACAATGTGGGGAGGACACTAGTACAAGTAGAGAGAGACATGAACAATGTGGGGAGGACACTAGTACAAGTAGAGACCAACATGAACAATGTGGGGAGGACACTAGTACAAGTAGAGACAGACATGAACAATGTGGGGAGGACACTAGTACAAGTAGAGAGAGACATGAACAATGTGGGGAGGACACTAGTACAAGTAAGAGAGACATGAACAATGTGGGGAGGACACTAGTACAAGTAGAGAGAGACATGAACAATGTGGGGAGGACACTAGTACAAGTAGAGAGTGACATGAACAATGTGGGGAGGACACTAGTACAAGTAGAGAGAGACATGAACAATGTGGGGAGGACACTAGTACAAGTAGAGAGAGACATGAACAA
The DNA here is from genome assembly GCA_014155875.1 of Cepaea nemoralis. Classification (NCBI taxonomy): domain Eukaryota; kingdom Metazoa; phylum Mollusca; class Gastropoda; order Stylommatophora; family Helicidae; genus Cepaea; species Cepaea nemoralis. The sequence continues at coordinate 105,945 of JACEFZ010002043.1, forward strand.
TGTGGGGAGGACACTAGTACAAGTAGAGAGAGACATGAACAATGTGGGGAGGACACTAGTACAAGTAGAGAGAGACATGAACAATGTGGGAGGACACTAGTACAAGTAGAGAGAGACATGAACAATGTGGGGAGGACACTAGTACAAGTAGAGACAGACATGAACAATGTGGGGAGGACACTAGTACAAGTAGAGAGAGACATGAACAATGTGGGGAGGACACTAGTACAAGTAGAGAGAACATGAACAATGTGGGGAGGACACTAGTACAAGTAGAGAGAGACATGAACAATGTGGGGAGGACACTAGTACAAGTAGAGACAGACATGAACAATGTGGGGAGGACACTAGTACAAGTAGAGAGAGACATGAACAATGTGGGGAGGACACTAGTACAAGTAGAGAGAGACATGAACAATGTGGGGAGGACACTAGTACAAGTAGAGACCACATGAACAATGTGGGAGGACACTAGTACAAGTAGAGAGTGACATGAACAATGTGGGGAGGACACTAGTACAAGTAGAGAGTGACATGAACAATGTGGGGAGGACACTAGTACAAGTAGAGACAGACATGAACAATGTGGGGGAGGACACTAGTACAAGTAGAGAGAGACATGAACAATGTGGGGGAGGACACTAGTACAAGTAGAGAGAGACATGAACAATGTGGGGGAGGGCACTAGTACAAGTAGAGACAGACATGAACAATGTGGGGGAGCACTAGTACAAGTAGAGAGAGACATGAACAATGTGGGGAGGACACTAGTACAAGTAGAGAGAGACATGAACAATGTGGGGGAGGACACTAGTACAAGTAGAGAGAGACATGAACAATGTGGGGGAGGACACTAGTACAAGTAGAGACAGACATGAACAATGTGGGGAGGACACTAGTACAAGTAGAGAGAGACATGAACAATGTGGGGAGGACACTAGTACAAGTAGAGAGAGACATGAACAATGTGGGGAGGACACTAGTACAAGTAGAGAGTGACATGAACAATGTGGGGAGGACACTAGTACAAGTAGAGAGAGACATGAACAATGTGGGGAGGACACTAGTACAAGTAGAGACAGACATGAACAATGTGGGGAGGACACTAGTACAAGTAGAGAGCACATGAACAATGTGGGGAGGACACTAGTACAAGTAGAGCAGACATGAACAATGTGGGGAGGACACTAGTACAAGTAGAGACACATGAACAATGTGGGGAGGACACTAGTACAAGTAGAGAGAGACATGAACATGTGGGGGAGGACACTAGTACAAGTAGAGAGAGACATGAACAATGTGGGGAGGACACTAGTACAAGTAGAGACCACATGAACAATGTGGGGAGGACACTAGTACAAGTAGAGACCACATGAACAATGTGGGGAGGACACTAGTACAAGTAGAGAGAGACATGAACAATGTGGGAGGACACTAGTACAAGTAGAGAGAGACATGAACAATGTGGGGAGGACACTAGTACAAGTAGAGAGAGACATGAACAATGTGGGGAGGACACTAGTACAAGTAGAGAGAGACATGAACAATGTGGGGAGGACACTAGTACAAGTAGAGAGAGACATGAACAATGTGGGGAGGACACTAGTACAAGTAGAGAAGAGACATGAACAATGTGGGGAGGACACTAGTACAAGTAGAGAGAGACATGAACAATGTGGGGAGGACACTAGTACAAGTAGAGACCAACATGAACAATGTGGGGAGGACACTAGTACAAGTAGAGAGAGACATGAACAATGTGGGGGAGGACACTAGTACAAGTAGAGAGAGACATGAACAATGTGGGGAGGACACTAGTACAAGTAGAGAGAGACATGAACAATGTGGGGAGGACACTAGTACAAGTAGAGAGAGACATGAACTGTGGGGGAGGACACTAGTACAAGTAGAGATGACATGAACAATGTGGGGAGGACACTAGTACAAGTAGAGAGAGACATGAACAATGTGGGAGGACACTAGTACAAGTAGAGAGAGACATGAACAATGTGGGAGGACACTAGTACAAGTAGAGAGAGACATGAACAATGTGGGGAGGACACTAGTACAAGTAGAGAGAGACATGAACAATGTGGGGAGGACACTAGTACAAGTAGAGAGAGACATGAACAATGTGGGGAGGACACTAGTACAAGTAGAGACCAACATGAACAATGTGGGGAGGACACTAGTACAAGTAGAGGAGACATGAACATGTGGGGGGGACACTAGGGGTTGTGTGGTGGAGGACACTAGTACAAGTAGAGACCACATGAACAATGTGGGGAGAACACTAGTACAAGTAGAGACAGACATGAACAATGTGGGGAGGACACTAGTACAAGTAGAGACCACATGAACATGTGGGGAGGACACTAGTACAAGTAGAGAGAGACATGAACAATGTGGGGGAGGACACTAGTACAAGTAGAGAGAGACATGAACAATGTGGGGAGGACACTAGTACAAGTAGAGAGAGACATGAACAATGTGGGGGAGGACACTAGTACAAGTAGAGAGAGACATGAACAATGTGGGGAGGACACTAGTACAAGTAGAGAGAGACATGAACAATGTGGGAGGACACTAGTACAAGTAGAGACAGACATGAACAATGTGGGGAGGACACTAGTACAAGTAGAGGAGACATGAACAATGTGGGGAGGACACTAGTAAAAGTAGAGAGAGACATGAACAATGTGGGGAGGACACTAGTACAAGTAGAGACAGACATGAACAATGTGGGGGAGGACACTAGTACAAGTAGAGACAGACATGAACAATGTGGGGAGGACACTAGTACAAGTAGAGAGAGACATGAACAATGTGGGGGAGGACACTAGTACAAGTAGAGACCAACATGAACAATGTGGGGAGAACACTAGTACAAGTAGAGAGAGACATGAACAATGTGGGGAGGACACTAGTACAAGTAGAGAGTGACATGAACAATGTGGGGAGGACACTAGTACAAGTAGAGACCAACATGAACAATGTGGGGAGGACACTAGTACAAGTAGAGACCATGAACAATGTGGGGGAGGACACTAGTACAAGTAGAGACCGACATGAACAATGTGGGGGAGGACACTAGTACAAGTAGAGACCAACATGAACAATGTGGGGAGACACTAGTACAAGTAGAGACTGACATGAACAATGTGGGGAGAACACTAGTACAAGTAGAGAGTGACATGAACAATGTGGGGGAGGACACTAGTACAAGTAGAGAGAGACATGAACAATGTGGGGAGGACACTAGTACAAGTAGAGACAACATGAACAATGTGGGAGAGAACCTAGTACAAGTAGAGAGTGACATGAACAATGTGGGGAGGACACTAGTACAATAGAGGTGACATGAACAATGTGGGGAGAACACTAGTACAAGTAGAGAGTGACATGAACAATGTGGGGAGAACACTAGTACAAGTAGAGAGTGACATGAACAATGTGGGGAGGACACTAGTACAAGTAGAGACCAACATGAACAATGTGGGGGAGGACACTAGTACAAGTAGAGACCAACATGAACAATGTGGGGGAGGACACTAGTACAAGTAGAGACAAACATGAACAATGTGGGGGAGGACACTAGTACAAGTAGAGAGAACATGAACAATGTGGGGAGGACACTAGTACAAGTAGAGACAGACATGAACAATGTGGGGGGGACACTAGTACAAGTAGAGAGAGACATGAACAATGTGGGGAGGACACTAGTACAAGTAGAGACCAGACATGAACAATGTGGGGAGGACACTAGTACAGTAGAGAGAACATGAACAATGTGGGGAGGACACTAGTACAAGTAGAGAGAGACATGAACAATGTGGGGAGGACACTAGTACAAGTAGAGAGAGACATGAACAATGTGGGGGAGGACACTAGTACAAGTAGAGAGAGACATGAACAATGTGGGGAGGACACTAGTACAAGTAGAGAGAGACATGAACAATGTGGGGAGGACACTAGTACAAGTAGAGAGAGACATGAACAATGTGGGGAGGACACTAGTACAAGTAAGAGAGACATGAACAATGTGGGGAGGAACTAGTACAAGTAAGAGAGACATGAACAATGTGGGGAGGACACTAGTACAAGTAGAGAGAGACATGAAAATGTGGGGAGAGGACACTAGTACAAGTAGAGAGAGACATGACAATGTGGGGAGGACACTAGTACAAGTAGAGAGTGACATGAACAATGTGGGGGGAACTAGTACAAGTAGAGAGAGACATGAACAATGTGGGGAGGACACTAGTACAAGTAGAGACAGACATGAACAATGTGGGGGAGGACACTAGTACAAGTAGAGACACATGAACAATGTGGGGAGACACTAGTACAAGTAGAGAGTGACATGAACAATGTGGGGAGGACACTAGTACAAGTAGAGAGTGACATGAACATGTGGGAGGACACTAGTACAAGTAGAGAGAGACATGAACAATGTGGGTGAGGACACTAGTACAAGTAGGAGTGACATGAACAATGTGGGGAGGACACTAGTACAAGTAGAGAGAGACATAACAATGTGGGGAGGACACTAGTACAAGTAGAGAGAGACATGAACAATGTGGGGAGGACACTAGTACAAGAGTAGAGTGACATGAACATGTTGGGAGGACACTAGTACAAGTAGAGAGTGACATATGAACAATGTGGGGAGGACACTAGTACAAGTAGAGAGAGACATGAACAATGTGGGGGAGGACACTATACAAGTAGAGAGAGACATGAACAATGTGGGAGGACACTAGTACAAGTAGAGAGAGACATGAACATTGTGGGGAGGACACTAGTACAAGTAGAGAGTGACATGAACAATGTGGGGAGGACACTAGTACAAGTAGAGACAGACATGAACAATGTGGGGAGGACACTAGTACAAGTAGAGAGAGACATGAACAAAGTGGGGAGGACACTAGTACAAGTAGAGAGAGACATGAACAATGTGGGGAGGACACTAGTACAAGTAGAGAGAGACATGAACAATGTGGGGAGGACACTAGTACAAGTAGAGAGAGACATGAACAATGTGGGGAGGACACTAGTACAAGTAGAAGAGACATGAACAATGTGGGGAGGACATAGACAAGTAGAGAGAGACATGAACAATGTGGGGAGACATAGTACAAGTAGAGAGAGACATGAACAATGTGGGGAGGACACTAGTACAAGTAGAGAGAGACATGAACAATGTGGGGAGGACACTAGTACAAGTAGAGAGAGACATGAACAATGTGGGGAGGACATAGACAAGTAGAGAGAGACATGAACAATGTGGGGAGGAACAGACAAGTGAGAGGGACATGTACAATGTGGGAGGGCATAACAAGTGAGGAGACACTAACAATAGAGGAGGACAGAGACAAGTAGAGAGAGACATGAACAATGTGGGGAGGACACTAGTACAATGAGAGAGACAGAACAATGTGGGGAGGACACTAGTACAAGTAGAGACAGACATGAACAATGTGGGGAGGACACTAGTACAAGTAGAGACGGACATGAACAATGTGGGGGAAGGAACTAGTACAAGTAGAGAGAGACATGAACAATGTGGGGAGGACACTAGTACAAGTAGAGAGAGACATGAACAATGTGGGGAGGACACTAGTACAAGTAGAGAGAGACATGAACAATGTGGGGAGGACACTAGTAAAGTAGAGAGAGACATGAACAATGTGGGGAGGACACTAGTACAAGTAGAGAGAGAATGAACAATGTGGGGAGGACACTAGTACAAGTAGAGAGAGACATGAACAATGTGGGGAGGACACTAGTACAAGTAGAGAGAGACATGAACAATGTGGGGAGGACACTAGTACAAGTAGAGAGAGACATGAACAATGTGGGGAGGACACTAGTACAAGTAGAGAGAGACATGAACAATGTGGGGAGGACACTAGTACAAGTAGAGAGAGACATGAACAATGTGGGGAGGACACTAGTACAAGTAGAAGAGACATGAACAATGTGGGGAGGACACTAGTACAAGTAGAGAGAGACATGAACAATGTGGGGAGGACACTAGTACAAGTAGAGAGAGACATGAACAATGTGGGGAGGACACTAGTACAAGTAGAGAGAGACATGAACAATGTGGGGAGGACACTAGTACAAGTAGAGAGAGACATGAACAATGTGGGGAGGACACTAGTACAAGTAGAGAGAGACAGAACAATGTGGGGAGGACACTAGTACAAGTAGAGAGAGACATGAACAATGTGGGGAGGACACTAGTACAAGTAGAAGAGACATGAACAATGTGGGGAGGACACTAGTACAAGTAGAGAGAGACATGAACAATGTGGGGAGGACACTAGTACAAGTAGAGAGAGACATGAACAATGTGGGGAGGACACTAGTACAAGGAGAGAGAATGAACAATGTGGGGAGGACACAGTACAAGTAGAGAGAGACAAAAGGGGGAGGACACTAGTACAAGTAGAGAGAGACATGAACAATGTGGGGAGGACACTAGTACAAGTAGAGAGAGACATGAACAATGTGGGGAGGACACTAGTACAAGTAGAGAGAGACATGAACAAGTGGGGGGACACTGTACAAGTAGAGAGAGACATGAACAATGTGGGGAGGACACTAGTACAAGTAGAGAGTGACATGACAATGTGGGGAGGACACTAGTACAAGTAGAGACAGACATGAACAATGTGGGGAGGACACTAGTACAAGTAGAGAGAGACATGAACAATGTGGGGAGGACACTAGTACAAGTAGAGAGAGACATGAACAAGTGGGGAGGACATAGTACAAGTGAGAGAGACATGAACAATGTAGAGGAGGACATGAACAAGTAGGAGACACAAGAACAATGTGGGGAGGACACTAGTACAAGTAGAGAGAGACATGAACAATGGGGAGGACACTAGTACAAGTAGAGAGACATGAACAATGTGGGGAGGACACTAGTACAAGTAGAGAGAGACATGAACAATGTGGGGAGGACACTAGTACAAGTAGAGAGAGACATGAACAATGTGGGGAGGACACTAGTACAAAGAGAGGACATGAACAATGTGGGGAGGACACTAGTACAAGTAGGAGAGACATGAACAATGGGGGAGGACACTAGTACAAGTAGAGAGAGACATGAACAATGTGGGGAGGACACTAGTCAAGTAGAGAGGACATGAACAATGTGGGGAGGACACTAGTACAAGTAGAGAGAGACATGAACATGTGGGAGGACACTAGTACAGTAGAGAGTGACATGAACAATGTGGGGAGGGACACTAGTACAAGTAGAGAGGACATGAAACAATGTGGGAGGACACTAGTACAAGTAGAGAGAGACATGAACAATGTGGGGAGGACACTAGTACAAGTAGAGAGAGACATGAACAATGTGGGGAGGACACTAGTACAAGTAGAGAGTAGACATGAACAATGTGGGGAGGACACTAGTACAAGTAGAGAGAGGACATGAACAATGTGGGGAGGACACTAGTACAAGTAGAGAGAGACATGAACAATGTGGGGAGGACACTAGTACAAGTAGAGAGAGACATGAACAATGTGGGGAAGGACACTAGTACAAGTAGAGAGAGACATGAACAATTGTGGGGAGGACACTAGTACAAGTAGAGACAGGACATGAACAATGTGGGGAGGACAACTAGTACAAGTAGAGAAGGACATGAACAATTGTGGGGAGGACACTAGTACAAGTAGAGACGGACATGAACAATGTGGGGAGGACACTAGTACAAGTAGAGACAGACATGAACAATGTGGGGGAGGACACTAGTACAAGTAGAGAGAGACATGAACAATGTGGGGAGGACACTAGTACAATAGAGACATGACAGGGAACAATGTGGGGTAGAGGACACTAGTACAAGTAGAGAGAGACATGAACAATGTGGGGAGGACACTAGTACAAGTAGAGAAGACATGAACAATGTGGGGAAGGACACTAGTACAAGTAGAGAGAGGACATGAAACAAATGTGGGGAGGACACTAGTACAGTAGAGACAGACATGAACATGTGGGGAGGACACTAGTACAAGTAGAGACAGACATGAACAATGTGGGAGGGACACTAGTACAAGTAGAGAGAGACATGAACAATGTGGGGAGGACACTAGTACAAGTAGAGACGAGACATGAACAATGTGGGGGAGGACACTAGTACAAGTAGAGAAGACATGAACAATGTGGGGGAGGGACACTAGTACAGTAGAGACAGACATGACAATGTGGGGAGGACACTAGTACAAGTAGAGAGTGACATGAACAATGTGGGGAGGACACTAGTACAAGTAGAGAGAGACATGAACATTGTGGGAGGACACTAGTACAAGTAGAGAGAGACATGAACAATGTGGGGAGGACACTAGTACAAGTATAGAGAGACATGAACAATGTGGGGAGGACACTAGTACAAGTAGAGAGAGACATGAACAATGTGGGAGGACACTAGTACAAGTAGAGAGAGACATGAACAATGTGGGAAGGACACTAGTACAAGTAGAGAGTGACATGAACAATGTGGGGAGGACACTAGTACAAGTAGAGAGAGACATGAACAATGTGGGGGAGGACACTAGTACAAGTAGAGAGAGACATGAACAATGTGGGAGGACACTAGTACAAGTAGAGAGAGACATGAACAATGTGGGGAGGACACTAGTACAAGTAGAGAGAGACATGAACAATGTGGGAGGACACTAGTACAAGTAGAGAGAGACATGAACAATGTGGGGAGGACACTAGTACAAGTAGAGAGAGACATGAACAATGTGGGGAGGACACTAGTACAAGTAGAGAGTGACATGAACAATGTGGGGAGGACACTAGTACAAGTAGAGACAGACATGAACAATGTGGGGAGGACACTAGTACAAGTAGAGAGAGACATGAACAATGTGGGGAGGACACTAGTACAAGTAGAGAGAGACATGAACAATGTGGGGAGGACACTAGTACAAGTAGAGAGATGACATGAACAATGTGGGGAGGACACTAGTACAAGTAGAGAGAGACATGAACAATGTGGGGAGGACACTAGTACAAGTAGAGAGTAGACATGAACAATGTGGGGAGGACACTAGTACAAGTAGAGAGAGTGACATGAACAATGTGGGGAGGACACTAGTACAAGTAGAGAAGGACATGAACAATGTGGGGAGGACACTAGTAACAGTAGAGAGAGACATGAACAATGTGGAGGAGGACCATAGTACAAGTAGAGAGTGACATGAACAATGTGGGGAGGACACTAGTACAAGTAGAGAGAGACATGAACAATGTGGGGGAGGACACTAGTACAAAGTAGAGAAGACATGAACAATGTGGGGAGGACACTAGTACAAGTAGAGAGAGACCATGAACAATGTGGGGAGGACACTAGTACAAGTAGAGGCGACATGAACAATGTGGGGAGAGACCACTAGTACAAGTAGAGACAGGACATGAACAATGTGGGGAGGACACTAGTACAAGTAGAGAGAGACCATGAACAATGTGGGGAGGACACTAGTACAAAGTAGAGAGAGACATGAACAATGTGGGGAGGACACTAGTACAAGTAGAGAGAGACATGAACAATGTGGGGAGGACACTAGTACAGTAGAGAGAGACATGAACAATGTGGGGAGGACACTAGTACAAGTAGAGAGAGACATGAACAATGTGGGGAGGACACTAGTACAAGTAGAAGACAGACATGAACAATGTGGGGAGGGAAACTAGTACAAGTAGAGAGAGACATGAACAATGTGGGGGAGGACACTAGTACAAGTAGAGAGAGGACAGGAACAATGTGGGGGAGGACACTGAGTACAAGTAGAGAGAGACAGTGAACAATGTGGGGAGGACACTAGTACAAGTAGAGAGAGACATGAACATGTGGGGAGGACAACTAGTACAAAGTAGAGAGAGACATGAACAATGTGGGGAGGACACTAGTACAAGTAGAGGAGAGACATGAACAATGTGGGGAAGGACACTAGTACAAGTAGAGAGAGACATGAACAATGTGGGGAAGGACACTAGTACAAGTATGAGACAGACATGAACAATGTGGGGAGGACACTAGTACAATAGAGAGAGACATGAACAATGTGGGGGATGGACACTAGTACGAAGTAGAGACAGACATGAACAATGTGGGGGAGGACATAGATCGACTGTGTGGGATAGCCAAGATGGCAGAGCGTGGAGTGAACAGGTCCACGGCCTGTGCCCCAAGGGACGAGAGAGGATGACAGAAGAGGAAAGAACTCATACTCTCCACACTGCCTGTGTATTCTGTCCTAGTTTATCTACGAATGGCATGTGTCCAGTGAAGACATTAGTGCCATATTTTTGGAACCTGCAAATGTCATTTGCGATCTCTATGTCAACTTAATACAGTCTGGCGGCTGTTTGTCCCCGGGACATCCTGGCAATATTAAATATTCCCCAAGGGGAGGGAACTCAAACATTGGCTGCTTGTGTTGTCTCCCGCCAGGCATTACCGGACAAACAAAATGGGTTCCTGACAAAACAAGTCGGTTTGTTCCTAATCCTCTTCTCTGTTTGTCGGACTTCACTTCACGGTTCACAGTTGATGCGAACTTGGTCTCTAGGAATGTATGGCTTCCCTGGCCTCTATTGTTGACCTAAAACCAGGCCACGGCGCCGTTCCGACACACCAAGTGCACAGCCAGAACATCGATCTGAGTAATGGAAAGAATGCGACGAGAACAGTGGTTGGTCAGCTCACTCCATACAACCGTGGCCCGAGACTGTTCACACACAAGTCTCTCTCATGGGAACTATATCCAGTCATCTGTAGTTGGTTTCCTAATGTGCCCAACACGGGTCCTACTTTCCTGCCCTTATCCAAGCAGGTTAGACGTTTGATCCACTACATCATGATCCGGACGAGTATTAAATATGTGGGCTCCTTGTTCCCTGTCTTCTGGAGTCAGGAACTGTAAGCCAAGAAGGGTCATACATTCCCTGACTAATGGGTGTTCCGGGGTGGGGCACATTCTGTACAACAATCCAAACAACTTGTGAATTAGTGTCGCATTTCGAGCCGCTACAGGTGGCATGCCGTCTGCAGAGACACTACTCTGGGGCGACAAGGAGAAACTTTGTGAAGGAACGGGTACTGGATGACACAAAAGCAAATGGAAGGTTGTGAAGTACGAGGAAATGTGTCCTGGAACCGGGTACTGGATGACACAAACGCAAGGGGGAGGTTGAACTGATCGGGCCAGGTGCCAATAACGTACTAAAGTTTAGAGGGTCAATTCATTGCAACGGGTTTTGCCCCGGCTCGTCCGGTCTCTCTCCACGGAACACGGAGCGGTTTGTCGGGATCCTCGGAAAATAACACGAACTCCGTAGCTCCAGCGATGACCCTCGCGGGTTTCCGGAAATAACTGTGGTCTGAAAAAAGGGGCCCTGGGAACGAACGTCGACCAGAAGGACACAGGGTAGGCGACTTAACCACTTCGCCACGGGACCGGTGGCATGAATACCTTTACACGTACCAATCATACAAACTTGTACAAACACTGATCCACACGTATCTATCATACATACTTGTACAAACACTGATGCATACGTACCAATCATACAAACTTGTACAAACACTGATCCACTCGTACAAATAATTCAAACTTGTACAAACACTGATCCACATTTACCAATCATACAAACTTGTACAAACACTGATACACACGTACCAGTCATACAAACTTATACAAACACTGATCCACACGTATCAATCATACAAACTTATACAAACACTGATCCACACGTACTGATCATACAAACTTATACAAACACTGATCCACACATACCAATCATACAAACTTATATAAACACTGATCCACACGTACCGATAATACAAACTTATACAAACACTGATCCAGACATACCAATCATACAAACTTATACAAACACTGATCCACATGTACCAATAATACAAACTTGTACAAACACTGATCCACACGTACCAATCATACAAACTTGTACAAACACTGATCCACATGTACCAATCATACAAACGTGTACAAACACTGATCCACACGTACCAATCATACACGCCAGTGCAAACACTGATCCACACGTACCAATCATACCAGCAAGTACAAACACTTATCCACATGTACCAATCATACACGCTGGTACAAACACTTATCCACATGTACTAATCATACCAGCCAGTACAAACACTGAAACACATGTACCAATCATACCAGCCAGTACAAACGCAGATCCACGTGTACCAATCATACCAGCCGGTACAAACGCAGATCCACATATACCAATCACCCATGCCAGTACAAGCATTGATCCGTATGTACCAATAATACATGCTGGTACAAACACTGATCCACATGTATCAATCATATACGCTGGTACAAAAATTGATCCCTATGTACCGATCATACATGGGGGTACAGAAACATTCCACAAGAGGAGATCAAGCTCAGAATAGATGAAGGACGGGAAAGAAACCCCATAGAAGAAGTATGGAGGACAAAGAACACAGCCAACTAACTAGTAGCGGCCCACGTCAGACGAGAAACCTTAGACCTCAAGTCATTTGTTATTTATGGCGCTTGGTCCCCAGGCTGTATGACTCAACTGCCACTGGCAAGTGTTGTCTTAACTGTTGAACTAATATCAAGACATCCATATATCAATATACTCAATCATTTATTTGTTCAGTCACTAATATGTTCATTTGTTCATTTATTCATTTGTCCATTCATTCACGATGTTTCCATTGTTGCCATGTCATCTTACGGTTTCTCTTATCCCTTCTGTTTCTAACACACATGTTACAGTCTTGTTTAGCCTATCCTCCTACCCAAGGGGGATTGGAGAAAGGGGGGGGGGGGAGGTCTTGAGGTACCTTAAGTCTTTGTTTATCCTTTCCTCGTCTACCCTGGGATGTAGAGGTGCCTTTCAGTCTTATTGAGTCTTCCCTCTTCTACCTTGTGGGGTAGTGCAGCCTTAGTCTGTTTAGTCTTGTTTCTCTTACCCTGGGATGTAGAGGTGCCTTTCAGTCTTATTGAGTCTTCCCTCTTCTACCTTGTGGAGTAGTGCAGCCTTAGTCTGTTTAGTTGTTTCTCTTACCCTGGGATGTAGAGATACCCAACAGTTGTATTTAATCTGGCATCTTCTACCCAGGCGTGTAGAGGCACACAGCCGTTCGATGCACTTGCACAACTGCACAGTTGTACGCACCACTGGTTTGCATACATGAGATCAGGAATTGGTTGGTTGGTTGTGATGCCCCTAAAAGACTGAGTCGTTACCCTTAATCCGAAGCACTGACGCGCAGAACATCTATTCCCCGACAAGGGCTTGCACTGATCAGATGAAGGTTGCCGTGGACACTTTTCTTCCCACCTTGTACGGAAGTGCCATCTCCAGCGGAGACTGTTCGATGATTTCTTTCCCCTAGTCAAGCACAGAAAACAGCGGGGTGTGCCAGATCACGACTGCAACTTCACATCCATCATCCATGAACGGGCATACCAGGATGTCAATAGTAGGTCATGATTCAAGCAGATATTGACTGGTTGGGATGTGACCCAGTTTGGTCATGCTTCCTCGACAGGTTGTAGCTGTCTCACAGTCCACAAAATCAACCCACTGCCCAGTGGGAGACAAATTCAGGGCACGCCCATTGTGGGATGGGAAACAGGGAGGCGACGCTCACGCTGTCAACGGCAACCAGTGGTGGTTCTACTCCCAGTCCATGTGGACTATGGTGGTGTCTGGAACTACCTGTTAACTCATTTTGTCCAAGTCATTAAATTAACTCCTCCTGGATGATGCAGATGGCTGGTAGGGAACCCACGTATATCCAAGACCAGTGAATGAGTTCAGAGACGAACATGATGTAACGGTTGTAACAGAATATACACAACGTCTGAGCCTGATACAGGCTGCGAGTATGAGGGGGGGGGGGTGTGAAGAGGGAGAGACCAGGAGAGGGAGAGAGGAGAGACGGAGAGGGCGAGAATGGGGGGAGAGTGCGGGAGATGGATTACGCAAGTGAGAATGGAGACAGTAGGCAGGTAGACAGTAAGACCGGACACAGCAAGACGGGGAAAAATAAGATGGGAGACATTAAGATGGAAGACATTAAGATGGGAGACATTAAGATGGGAGACAGTAAGATGGGAGACATTAAGATGGGAGACATTAAGATGGGAGACATTAAGATGGGAGACATTAAGATGGGAGACATTAAGTCGAGAGATTCAGGATGGGAGACATCAAGATGGGAGACATTAAGATGGGAGACAGTAAGACTGGAGACAGTAAGATGGGAGACATTAAGATGAGAGACATTAAGATGGGAGACATTAAGATGGGAGACATTAAGTCGAGAGACTTCAGGATGGGAGACATTAAGATGGAAGACATTAAGATGGGAGACAGTAAGATAGGAAACAGTAAGACTGGAGACAGTAATATGTGAGACATTAAGATGGAGGACATTAAGATGGAAGACATTAAGATGGGAGACATTAAGTCAAGAGACTTCAGGATGGGAGACATCAAGATGGGAGACATTAAGATGGGAGACAGTAAGATAGGAAACAGTAAGACTGGAGACAGTAAAATGGGAGACATTAAGATGGGAGACATTAAGATGGGAGACAGTAAGATAGGAAACAGAAAGATTGGAGACAGTAAGATGGGAGACATTAAGATGGAAGACATTAAGATGGAAGACATTAAGATGGGAGACATTAAGTCGAGAGACTTCAGGATGGGAGACATCACGATGAGAGACATTAAGATGGGAGACAGTAAGACTGGAGACAGTAAGATGGAAGACATAAAGATGGAAGACATTAAGATGGGAGACATTAAGATGGGAGACATTAAGTCGAGAGACTTTAGGAAGGGAGACATCAAGATGGGAGACAGTAAGATGGGAGACAGTAAGGCTGGAGACAGTAAGACTGGAGACAGTAAGACAGGTGACAGTAAGACGCAAGACAGTAAGACAGGAAACAGTAAGACTGGAGACAGTAAGACGGGAGACAGTAAGACGGCAGACAGTAAGATGCAAGACAATAAGACTGGAGACAGTAAGATGAGAGACAGTAAGATGAGAGACAGTAAGATGTGAGACAGTAATATGCGAGACAGTAAGACTGGAGACAGCAAGACGAGAGACAATAAGATGGGAGACAGTAAGATGGGAGACAGTAAGACGGGAGACATTAAGATGTGAGACAGTAAGATGTGAGACAGTAAGATGCAAGACAATAAGACTGGAGAGAGTAAGACGCGAGACAGTAAGACAGGAGACAGTAAGACTGGAGACAGTAAGATGGGAGACAGTAAGATGGGAGACAGTAAGATGGGAGACAGTAAAATGGGAGACAGTAACATGGGAGACAGTCAGACAGGAGACAGTAAGACTGGAGACAGTCAGACGGGATACAGTAAGACGGGAGACAGTAAAACAGGAGACAGTAAGATGGGAGACAGTAAGATGGGAGACAGTAAGATGGGAGACAGTAAGACTGGAGATATGAAGACAGGAAACAGTAAGACGGGGGACAGTAAACGGGAGACATTAAGACGCGAGACATTAAGACGCGAGACATAAAGACGGGAAATAGTAAGACGCGAGACAGTAAGACGGGAGAGAGTAAGGCGGGAGACAGTAAGACAAGAGACATGCTAGCACAACGTGTCACCAACCAACCTGCAACCCTAGGAGAAACGGGTTGCTATATCATATATGTAACTGTATGTATTCCCCGAAATTAAAATACAACAAAAACAAGCAGTAACACACACATGTTATGGTCTCTATACCGATGAACTCACTATGCGTGTATGCGCCCCCCCCCCCCCCCTTTATGCAACACAGTGCTCTGAGACAGAGTATCGTAGTTACGCAAGAAAATACTGACCGACTTACAGTGAGTTACTAGTATAGACTATACTAACACGTGGCAACAACAAACAAGATAACTCACCTCAAAACCTGCGTCTCGACGGCCCTCATAGTAGTCTCCATCTTACTTCAACAACTTATTCAATCCTTCACAACACAGCACGGATTACCCCGCTTTGAAACGCAACAGCCGATGACGTTATGCGCATGTCGTTATGGCAACACAGTGAACTTATGATAATGCTCGGCCGTGGGGAATTTCATTAATTGTCCAAAAAATGTTCAATATGGCTTTGTTCAGCTGTCTGTGGCAACGCTGGCTTTGCGAAACGCCGACAGTTTGAACACCGAAATCTGGAATAGTTCCTACGACTGAACTTGTCGGCTTGCACTAAGGCCGGGTCCTAATTTCTAAGAATTAATACAACATCTTCAAATATACACATATATATTTAACGTGGTACAGACATCTCGAGAAATGTCTCTCGCGAGATGCAAAAACAAGCATGAATGCCACAGCGAGACTGCCCCCCTCTCTCCTCGTCTCACGTTGTTATTTTCTCTCTCGCTCGACTCTGTGTTTTATCGATCTCCGAGCCCGGGCCGAGGGCGGAACCGAACAAGTGTCTTCACACATTCAGGTCAAGTCGGTGTAGCACGAAGGAATGAATACTTGTAGCGAACGTATCGACCTACGGTATTCGTCAGGGCAACGACTGTCTGACGTTGGCACCGAATGATCTACAACAGCGTCATCAAAATAGGTACAGTGTGGCCCCGATATTGCGTGCATATAAAGTGGTAACCCCAGAGGAATGGGGGAGCAGAGGGAGCGAATAACCACCCGATCACAAATAGCGTCCTACTTACAGCTTAGCGTCTTGTTCAAGTTCCCCGGTCTACTTTAGTGAACATTTGTTGCTACATGTCATGTTAACTCCCAGCCAGAGTGGTGACACAGGCAGCCTGCACATGTGTAATACAGATTAATGTATATAGTGTACCAGGTAGCAACAGATCCACGTATATAGTGTGTCAGGTAGTAACAGATCCACGTACATAGTGTACCAGGTAGCAACAGATCCATGTATATAGTGTACCAGGTAGTAACAGATCCACGTATATAGTGTACCAGGTAGCAACAGATCCATGTATATAGTGTATCAGGTCGCAACAGATCCATGTATATAGTGTACCAGGTAGCAACAGATCCACGTATATAGTGTACCAGGTAGCAACAGATCCACGTATATAGTGTACCAGGTAGTAACATATCCATGTATATAGTGTACCAGGTAGTAACAGATCAATGTATATAGTGTACCAGGTAGTAACAGATCCACGTATATAGTGTACCAGGTAGTAACAGATCCATGTATATAGTGTACCAGGTAGCAACAGATCCACGTATATAGTGTACCGGGTAGTAACAGATCCATGTATATAGTGTACCAGGTAGCAACAGATCCACGTATATAGTGTACCAGGTAGTAACAGATCCATGTATATAGTGTACCAGGTAGTAACAGATCCATTTACTGAGTACTCCAGGTAGTAACAGATCCATTTATAGAGTATTCTAGGTAGTTACAGATCCATTTCTAGAGTACTCTAGGTAGTAACAGATTCGCTTATATAGTGAGCCAGGTAGTAATAGACCCATTTATAGAATGTTCCAGGTAGTAACAGATCCATTTACCTAAGTTAGTAACAGATTTATGTATAGAGCTTTTGAGATAGTATCAGATCTAATTACATTGTTCTAGGTAATATCAGGATTCGGACCAATAAAAACATGTCAATTGAAACGAGAAAAAGAGTGTTGAGATGCTACATGGAACCTGTACTTTTGTATGGATGTGAAGCTTGGACAATGAGCAGTCAAGCTGAAAAACATCTGATGGCTGTAGAAATGTGGTTTCTGAGGAAAATGCAAAGAATGCCATGGACAGCCAGAAAGACCAATGAACAAGTCCTTCAAGAAACAATTTAAGATCGTAAACTGATTAGAGACATTAGACGTAGACAGTCACAATTTTTTGGGCTATGTTATGAGAAGAAATGATTTGGAGAACTTGGTGACAACTGGTTAGATCGAGGGGAACAGACCAAGGAGAAGACCTAGAAGCAAGTACCTGGATGGCTTGGCCTTGTGGCATGGTCGAGACAGAAACACGGAGCTGATCCACGACTCTGGTGATCGAGTGAGATGGCAGAACATGACCGCCCACGCTTACCGGCATGGCACATGATGGATAGGATGGAGGTAATATCAGATCTATTTACTGGCTGTTTCAGGCAGTAACCGATCACTTATAGAATGCTGGAGATAATAACAGATCCATTTATATAGTATTCCAGATAGTATCATATCCGTTTACTGAGTATTTGAGAAAGTATCAGATCTATTTGCATAGTGCTCCAGGTATATCAGATCCATTTATATAGTGTTCCGGGTAGTAACAAATGCATTTATAGAGTGTTCTAGGTATTACAGATCAATTTATAGTGTTCCTAGTAGTAACATATCCATTGATAGAGTGCTACGTTTTATTTTCAGCGACCAAAATCACATCATCAGCATAAGGCAGTGCCGGGTGTCAAGATAGAGTAATGATGACTGAATAACGAGACGTTAAGAGTTACAGGTGGTTGCACAGTAGTTCATCTTAAAACAGACCATAGCGAGATAGAAACGCATGACATGTACAGAAAGTCAGTCAGCCGGCTAGTCTGTGAGATCTAGTGACAAAAGCACTAGGAAAGTTCACGACCCGAGTTCCGAAATGGGAATGAACGAGATAGGCAGCTTAGAGACAAGTCATACAAGTTAGCGACAAGTCGTACACGTCAGCGACAAGTCATACAAGTTTAGCAACAATTCATACAAGTTAGCGACAGTCACATAAAAGACGCAAATAGGACGGACAACAGATCAACGTTATTCCCACAGCTACTGGCATAATATTTACACTCGACACTATAACTAGCGTTCTACATCATAAGCGGATTCGCTAGCGACATTCTGTTAATAATCAGAGAGCGCGAGCGTGCAATTTGAAGCTAGAATGAGCGATGGAAAGTTCCAGCAGATGATGGCAGTTTTGATCATCGAGTGTAAGCGGCAGTAAGAATGAGTGAATTCTCGTGCATTGTGCACGAGACAGAGTAATCAGCTGATTTATTGAGCTGTACCAAGTAGCGGAGAGCGAGAGTACAGCGTGAGGAAGGTTGTGACGGTTGGATTGTGTTGATATTGTGGAGGGCCATCCAGTGTACTGACCACGATAGGGAGGTATAGAAGCACGACTGTCTGCTGTAACCATAGGTATCTCACTCTACTGTGGGAGTATGTGGGATCTACATCCTCTGGGAATAAATGTTATACCAGCTGGTGAGTTGGTCTAGGGCCTATTTGTCCCAGCATCTGCCAGATTCCTGTGTGCACGAGCCATTGTGTCCCGTCATCATTGTCAGCAGTGGTGTCCCGAAGTCAACACTTCCACATGGGTGTCTGGGCATGCACGTGGTTTACATCATGCCCAGCAACTGATATGTCTGTCATGTCTGTCATGTTTGCCAGGTATGTCATGTCTGTCATGTCTCTCATATCTGTCATATGTGTTAAGTTTGTCATGTTTGTGATCTCTGTCATATGTCAGGTATGTCATATATGCAATGTCTATCAGGTCTGTCAGGTCTGTCATGTCTGTCATTTCTGTCAGGTCTATCATATCTGTCATATATGTTAAGTTTGTCATGTTTGTGATCTCTGTCATATCTGTCAGGTATGTTATATATGCAATGTCTGTCATGTCTGTCATGTCTGTCATTTCTGTCAGGTCTATCATATCTGTCTTGTCTGTAATGTCTGTCAGGTCTGTCATGTCTGTCATGTCTGTCATTTCTGTCAGGTCTATCATATCTGTCTTGTCTGTAATGTCTGTCGTGTCTGTCATGTCTGTCATGTCTGTCATATATGTCATGTCTGTCATCTCTGCTCTGTCAGGTCTGTCATGTCTTTCAGGTTTGTCAGGTCTTTCAGTCCTGTCACATCTGTCATGTCTGTCACATCTGTCATGTCTGTCATGTCCTGTCATATATGTCATGGCAAATTACTGAACGTAAAAAATGCTCAATAAATCACAAACCGCCAGTAAATGCTGGGATTAAATGCAGCGTCCTGTACAAGAAAGGACGTGCAGCTACAACAGTAGTGCTTCGCTTGACAGGAAAGAGAATAATAAATATAAAACACAATAATACACCTGTTATACTATGATCCTGACGATTTCGTGAATTATACTGTCTGTGTGAATTATAGTATCTTTGTGAATTATGCTGTCTGTGTTATTTTACATAAATATTAGTTTCTGACTGATTGTGAAGGAGGACTCTGGTGCTTTTGTTGAGACCACAAGTAGCCTGACTATGGAAGTCATGGCAGTAAGTAAAGCAATAACATGGCTCGAGACACGGGCATTCACTAGGGCATTGTGTCCTTAGCGACTCAATGAACAAGCTCCAGAGGATAGAGAGGAGGGGGTCGATCCGAAGAGAATGGTTGCTGCCTCTGGAGCGGTCTCGACTGGCAAAGATTAGTTTCATCTTCGTGCCAGGGCATGCGGGAGTACAAGGAAATGAGCAGGCTGACAAGCTCGCAGGTAAGGCTACTGTGGAGGGCGGACGTGCCATGGACCAGGCTGACATTCTGAATGCTCTACGAGAAGTAAGTGATAACTGTGAATCTACAACCATGGCCAGACTGCGAGAACAGCAAATTAAAAGAGGAGTGGCCAAACAAGAACACTACGCAGGAAGCCAAAGAAGATGGATACACCAACACAGAACTGGTGTCGGTAGCCGCTACACGCTGCGGGATTTGCCGAGGACGGAATCCGAGCACTTTACTTATGGACTGAATGGTTCGATGTGCAATGAGGATGATCTGTCGACTAACTAACTAACTAACTTCTGACTGGTTTGTTTGTCAACTCGTTTCTGTGTTGCAAGCTAACCTATGTTCCTGGCACGTAGACTTCCGCTGTGCCTTGTATATGTCACCCCTTCCAGAGTGCCTGGAACTGTAACCCACCGAGGCAGGATGGCGACCCTACAGAGAACCCAGAGACCCACCGAGGCAGAACGGCGACCCCACAGTGAACCCAGAGACCCACCGAGGCAGGGTGGCAGGGACGTTCTGCCGTGTTGTTGTGACATGAACTGGACCAACCAGGGACGTTCTGTCGTGTTGTTGTGACATGAAACACTGGACCAGCCAGAGACGTTCTGCCGTGTTGTGACATGAAACACTGGACCAGCCAGGGACGTTCTGCCGTGTTGTTGTGACATGAAACACTGTACCAGCCAGGGACGTTCGTGTTGTTGTGACATGAAACACTGGACCAGCCAGGGACGTTCTGCCGTGTTGTTGTGACATGAACTGGACCAGCTAGGGACGTTCTGCCGTGTTGTTGTGACATGAAACACTGGACCAGCCAGGGACGTTCTGCCGTGTTGTTGTGACATGAACTGGACCAGCTAGGGACGTTCTGTCGTGTAGTTGTGACATGAAACACTGGACCAGCCAGGGACATTCTGCCGTGTTGTTGTGACATGAACTGGACCAGCTAGGGACGTTCTGCCGTGTTGTTGTGACATGAAACACTGGACCAGCTAGGGACGTTCTGTCGTGTTGTTGGGACATGAAACACTGGACCAGCTAGGGACGTTCTGCCGTGTTGTTGTGACATGAAACACTGGACCAGCCAGGGACGTTCTGCCGTGTTGTTGTGACATGAACTGGACCAGCTAGGGACGTTCTGTCGTGTTGTTGTGACATGAAACCCTGGACCAGCCAGGGACATTCTGCCGTGTTGTTGTGACATGAAACACTGGACCAGCTAGGGACGTTCTGCCGTGTTGTTGGGACATGAAACACTGGACCAGCTAGGGACGTTCTGCCGTGTTGTTGGGACATGAAACACTGGACCAGCTAGGGACGTTCTGCCGTGATGTTGTGACATGAAACATTGGACCAGCTAGGGACGTTCTGCCGTGTTGTTGTGACATGAAACATTGGACCAGCCAGGGACGTTCTGTCGTGTTGTTGTGACATGAAATACTGGACCAGCTAGGGACGTTCTGCCGTGATATTGTGACATGAAACACTGGACCAGCCAGGGACGTTCTGCCGTGTTGTTGTGACATGAAACATTGGACCAGCTAGGGACGTTCTGCCGTGTTGTTGTGACATGAAACATTGGACCAGCTAGGGACGTTCTGCCGTGTTGTTGTGACATGAACTGGACCAGCTAGGGACGTTCTGCCGTGTTGTTGTGACATTGTAGGTCAGCATGGCCAAGCTGATAAGAACGTGTGTTCTTAAACATCCGGTGTGCTGATGCCGAGGTCAGGGGTTCAACCCCTACACCGGACAGCTGGACTAAAATGTTGACCCGTCGTCCTTGACTTGGGGACGTAAATTGCAAGTACCTCTGAAGTCGGAGTGGGTTCGCCTGATGGCGAGGGACACATTTAACAGGGAAAGTAAATCCACGCGCAAAATTCAGTCCAGCACTACTAGAAGCAGTGTGTCTGGACTACGCTTGAGTTCAAAGCGAGAGAGCGTAAAAATAAACCATGGCAACACACGGATCACGGAAGGATGCATCCACGGCGACAGGATTGTCCATGTCTTCACACAAGTCGTGAGAATAATCAACATGAATTTGTTGAAATAAGACAGACGGACGGACAGACAGACGCATGGTGGAGTGGATTTGATTGAAGCACGACCCTGAGAGGGCGGGGGGGGGGGGGGAGATGGCGCGAGAGAGGAGGTGAGAGGCAGGGGGAGAGGCAGGGAGGGAGATAGCACGAAATTGGTGTGAGAGAGAGATAGGGAGGGAGAGAGCGCAAGAGAGGGAGAGCGAGAGGTAGAGAGGAGAGAGAGCGCAAGAAAGGAAAAGAGAGAGAGAGAGAGAGTTAGGGAATGAGAGAGTGCGAAAGAGGGAGAGAGAGAGGGGAGAGAAACTAAACATATATGGAGAGAGACAGTGCGAGAGTGAGAGGTAGGGAGAGAGATAGCGCGAGAGAGGGAGATAGAGAGGTGTAAAGGGGGGACAGAGCGCGAGATAGAGGAAGAGAGAGAGAGAGAGAGAGAGAGAGAGAGAGAGAGAGAGAGAGAGAGCGGGACAGGTAAAGAGTGCAGGAGAAGAGAGAGACTGTTTGCAGTAAAGTGCTTCACAAGCTGGATAAACTGATAAAAAAGGAAAATATATACATTCCAAATACAATTATGGAAGAGACTTTTGTGAGACGGAACTAGAAGACATGAACGTTACAAGACACCCGTCCAGCGACATGCAGTTCTCGAGGCTTGCTGCACGACTGAAACATAAACACATGATTCACATGCACGACAGGTTTCAAGTGTTCACTTTCAGGACACTTAAATTCACACAACGGCGGCAGTTCACATTTCATCCCGAAATACTTGCAATGTTAGCTTATATTCTCACGTATTAATATACAGTATATAAATTAACGTATATAATTAATTTAAAGTATAAATTATAAGTATCCACATGTGCTGAACAAGCGGTCGGTGCGGTACTAGGGTATCCTGATATGAACAGACCGAGGTGCGCGCACATACCGATGTCAAGCGCGCACACACCAGGTTAGATATGTGTCAATTAAGATGTGGTAACTGTTGGCTTCCGCTGCGCCGGTCGCCTGATTGACGGCACACGGTGAGGCTATCTGGGCCGGCTCTGTACTTATATCAGCCCCGCCGCGCGAGGCTGGCCGAGGGCCAGATAACACCGCTGATTACAGATGTGACTGCGACACATGTTACCGCTTCTTGGAGGTACATCTTAGGATATTTTAAGGGGCTGTTGTTCGACTCTCTCCCTCTCTCGAGCTATGTCTGTCTCTCCCTTTCTTCACTCTCTCTCTCTCAAGCTTGTCTGTCTGTCTCTCCCTCCATCACTCCCATCTCTCTCACTGTCTCTCTCTCTCCCTCTCTCGCTTGCCGTGTCTGTCTCTCCCTCTCTCCTCTCTCTCTCTCTCTCTCTCTCAAGCTTGTCTGTCTGTCTCTCCCTCCATCACTCCCATCTCTCTCACTGTGTCTGTCTCTCTCCCTCTCTCGCTTGCCGTGTCTGTCTCTCCCTCTCTCCCCTCTCTCTCTCTCGAACTGTGTATGCTGTCTGTCCCTCCCCCCTCTCGCTATCTCTCGCTCTCTCTCTCTCTCTCTCTCTTGCTCTGTCTCTCTCCGTCTCTCCCATTCTCTTGTGCTGTGTCTGACTGTATCACTCTCCCCTCTTCCTCTGCTAGGGGGGGGGGGGGTGATTCATCATGTGCCCCCCCTCCCAAGAATGTAGGTTCTCAAACTGGGAGCAAGGCCACACTGAGTGAGAGTGTGTCATGTGTGGTTGTGGGGGTTGGTATGTGTGGTTGTGAGGGTTGGTATGTGTAGTTGGGGAGATTGGTATACGTGGTTGTGGGGGGTTGGTATGTGTGGTTGTGGGAGGTTGGTATGTATGGCTGTGAAGATTGGTATGTGTGGTTGTGGAGATTGTTATGTGTGGTTGTGGAGATTGGTATGTGTGGTTGTGAAGATTGGTATGTGTGGCTGTGAAGATTGGTATGTGTGGTTGTGGAGGTTGGTATGTGTGGTTGTGGGGGGTTGGTATGTGTGGCTGTGAAGATTGGCATGTGTGGTTGTGGAGATTGTTATGTGTGGTTGTGGAGATTGATATGTGTGGTTGTGAAGATTGGTATGTGTGGTTGTGGAGGTTGGTATGTGTGGTTGTGTGAGATTGATATGTGTGGTTGCGAAGATTGGTATGTGTGGTTGGTGAGGAATATGTGTGGTTGGTGAGGGGTATGTGTGGTTGGTGAGGGGTATGTGTGGTTGTAGCGATTGGTATGTGTGATTGGTGAAGGGTATGTGTGATTATGGAGATTGGTGTGTGTTGTTGGTGAGGGGTATGTGTGGTTGGTGAGGGATACGTGTGATTGGTGTGGTTGGTGAACAGTATGTGTGGTCGGTGAGGGATATATGTGGTCGGTGAGGGATATGTCTGGTCGGTGATAGTTATGTGTGGTCGGTGAGGGATATTTATGGTCGGTGAGGGATATGTGGTCGGTGAGGGATATGTGTTGTTGGTTGTTGGTGAGGGGTATGTCTGTTGGTGAACGGTATGTGTGTTTGGTGAGTGATATGTGTGGTTGGTGAGGGATATGTGTTAATGGTGAGGAGAATGTGTGGCTTAGGGGGGGGGGGGCTCGGGTGGGGGGGGGGGAGGGGGTAAGATGTGGCTCGAAAAGGCGGTATGTATACAACGAGAGTGTGGTATGTGGGGGTTGGGGCGTGAGACCGCGGTATGTGTACAACGAGAGTGTGGTATGTGGGGGTTGGGGCGTGAGACCGCGGTATGTATACAACGAGAGTGTGGTATGTGGGGGTTGGGGCGTGAGACAGCGGTATGTGTACCACGAGAGTGTGGCATGTGGGGGAGGGGGGGGGGGGCGTGAGACCGCGGTATATGTACCACGAGAGTGTGGTATGTGGGGGTTGGGGCGTGAGACCGCGGTATGTGTACCACGAGAGTGTGGTATGTGGGGGTTGGGGCGTGAGACCGCGGTATGTGTACCACGAGAGTGTGGTATGTGAGGGTTGGGGCGTGAGACCGCGGTATGTGTACCACGAGAGTGTGGTATGTGAGGGTTGGGGCGTGAGACCGCGGTATGTGTACCACGAGAGTGTGGTATGTGAGGGTTGGGGCGTGAGACCGCGGTATGTGTACCACGAGAGTGTGGTATGTGAGGGTTGGGGCGTGAGACCGCGGTATGTGTACCACGAGAGTGTGGTATGTGGGGGTTGGGGCGTGAGACCGCGGTATATGTACCACGAGAGTGTGGTATGTGGGGGGTTGGGGCGTGAGACCGCGGTATGTGTACCACGAGAGTGTGGTATGTGGGGGTTGGGGCGTGAGACCGCGGTATGTGTACCACGAGAGTGTGGTATGTGAGGGTTGGGGCGTGAGACCGCGGTATATGTACCACGAGAGTGTGGTATGTGAGGGTTGGGGCGTGAGACCGCGGTATATGTACCACGAGAGTGTGGTATGTGAGGGTTGGGGCGTGAGACCGCGGTATGTGTACCACGAGAGTGTGGTATGTGAGGGTTGGGGCGTGAGACCGCGGTATGTGTACCACGAGAGTGTGGTATGTGAGGGTTGGGGCGTGAGACCGCGGTATGTGTACCACGAGAGTGTGGTATGTGGGGGTTGGGGCGTGAGACCGCGGTATATGTACCACGAGAGTGTGGTATGTGGGGGTTGGGGCGTGAGACCGCGGTATATGTACCACGAGAGTGTGGTATGTGGGGGTTGGGGCGTGAGACCGCGGTATGTGTACAACGAGAGTGTGGTATGTGGGGGTTGGGGCGTGAGACCGCGGTATATGTACCACGAGAGTGTGGTATGTGAGAGGCGTTGTATGAATGATGACAGTGGCTGCTGAATTGAATGGAGTCTGCAGTTCTACAGCTTTAAATGTGAAGAGAAGGGTGGCTGCGATCACTGCAGCTTGAAATGGCTGTCATCAACTCAAATTACCCGCAGTCGTAGAGTTCGTTTCTCTACAAAAAAGTCACATGTGATGAGGGAGTACCCAGTATAGACCCTTCTCTCTGTCCAGGACTTCCGTGGGTTTACTGTCAGGGTCCAGCTGGATTAGCGGGGTCACGAGGCAATGGCAGTTTCCTTCAAGAGTCATAGTCGGAACACTTACAATAGACATGGGATGGTAATTCGTGCATGGTAGCTCAGATAAGCACCGAAGAGCTGCAATGACTACCTCTACCTCCAGTCGAACAGCTGATGTATGACAGAGAGTTGCCGTGCTCTGAAATTGAAATGGTTTGTAGTCCCTGACAGCTCTGACGACGACGCATCTGTTCCCCAGACGATGTGTTTAGAACCAATAAACAATTTCTACTCCAGATAACAACCACCCAGAGGTATCAGTTTAAGAAGCACTGCACTGTCTCAGCCGCCGCCTACAGTTTACAGCTCCTTGCACAAACGTCATTTGACGCCAATCTTTGTTCATTTCGTGTTCACAATACAGTTCTGCCTAGCCACATCTAGTCCATAATTGGCTGCACATGTCAACATAACAGCTCCACAGACGGCTTGCAATGTTCGCAGTCCTTTCATGATGGCAAACACAAGGATAAAAGCCCATTGAATTCAGGACGATCTCAGTACACCCCATGAGTAAAGCACAGCAAGACATCAATGAAAGCATGTGCATTAAAGTGTGCAAGTTATGTTCATGCACTGTTTGTACAGGTTATATACTGGGCCTCAATACCCAGCTGGCAAATGTACGACGTACGGAAGTCTAGGTCATCCCACCCAGATACTGCCGTGGGGCTCTCAAGTGATAGCACTTCGTATATACTAGATCACAGCTTTGTGGGACCACAAGTAGGGTGTCTGCTAGTGGCCAGATATAGACAACAGAGGACAGTAAAATATGAAGTTATAGATAAGACAAGTAACGGCTGCAACGGCAGATTACAGTTTCTATAGTTATACAACAGTTGTAGTGTGTGTTGTGTAGTTATTAAGGTAGACAGTTGTGTGTTTGGTCTAGTTAGTGAGATATACAGTCGCAGTGTGTGTTGTCTAGTTAAAGAGATAGACAGTTGTAGTGTCTTGTTAATGAGACAGACACTTTCAGTGGGTGTTGTCTAGTTAGTGAGACACTTTCAGTGGGTGTTGTCTAGTTAGTGAGACACTTTCAGTGGGTGTTGTCTAGTTAGTGAGACACTTTCAGTGGGTGTTGTCTTGTATCGTTGCCCCATGAAATCTGACATCACAACTACCCGAATCGGCACCACATCTCGTGGACCAAAGGACAACAAATTACCTCTGGGGTGACAGGGCAACACGAGGCGGGACTTCTCTGGTTGTATGGCGGCGATAACAAGCCTACTCTGTGGAAATGCTGGCTCTCTGGGGCGGTGTCGGGTCATTTGGGACCCTGGCATGATCATCCAGACCTAGCTGCTCTGTGAGCCGATGTCAGGTGATCTGTGACCCTGTTATTATTCCACAGAACGAGGTCAGCGATATGGTTTTCCCGACATTCCGCAAAACCTGCTGAGATGACGTCATGGAAGTAATTGGGGAGGGTTGGGTATCATAAGAGGTCATCAGTGGGTTAATACAGCCAGTGACAGATTCTGGTAAATGAGGACACACTTCTTTCATCTGTGACCCTTGATCTCCTCTAAGCCCTCCAATCCTTATCTAACCCTGCAGGCTGCCCAATGTCCTCCTCGTAGAATTATTTCCTCTTTCGACTTCCCTTCTCCGGCTGTTTTTGGTCTTCCGTCCCCCATTTCCCTGTGCACTTCCGACAAAGTCCCGTCTAGTTTTACAACTCAGGTTTTCTCAATGTATGTCTTATCCCGTACCAGCCTAGTTTCTTCACTCCTTGGTTCTCTGGTATTTGTCCAGTTCTCTCCACGAACTCCGTATTGGTGACTCTGTATACTTTTGTATTCATTATAATTTGCTCAGGCACCAATTAGTGAATGATTGTAGTTTAATTGTTGTTGTTTTCTCTGTTCTACATGTTTCTGATCCATACAGGAGTATTGATTGAACGTTAGAATAAAATATTTTAAGTGTGGTACTGCGTGCCATTTCTGTTGACCTGCACACATTTCCTAGCGCTATACAAGTGTGGGCCGGTCTCTCTGGCCGAGGGGTTACAATACTTACTCCGTAATCCCGTTTATCACGCAGAGTCTCGTAGCAGGGCGAGAGCTGAGAGCGGTTCGACCCCCGCTGGTGACTTGCGGGATAACTGAGCCGGCCGCTCAGAAAGCAATGGCAAACTACTGAGCCAAGAAATCAACATACAGCTGAAAGATGCTGATGTTGACAGCGATGTCCTGTAAAGGATATGCAAAAAAAACAAAAAACATACAAGTGTGGTGCCGGCTTCCTGGCCTAAAGGTTAGCGACTTTTCTCCGTAATCTCGTATACTCTCGTAAGTAACGTGACGCCGGTGAGAATCAGCAGTGGTTCGAATCGCGTCTTTAACTTACGGGGTATGTGAGGCGGCCGCTCAGAAAGCAATGGCAAACTACTGAGCGTAATCTTGCCAAGAAATCAACAATCAGCTGAAAGATGCTGATGTTGACAGCAATGTCCTGTAAAGGATATGCAAACAATTTTTTTAAAATACATGTGTGGTAGTACGTGCCATTTCTGTTGACCTGCACACATTTCCTCGCACTATAAAGGCACCTCCAGCGAGAACACACTAAACAACATCAATATGTCAATGCTGTAGGCAGGAGAGATCTGAACCTGCCTCTCTATGTGGTATAATGGCTCACTAGTGTAGCAGGCTCGACTACCTATTCACAGTAGCAAGGTGTCACAACTAGGGCCCCTCCCATTGTGTCTTCTTGCCACTTTATAACTAGCGGCGGTCTGTCAGTTTATACATCTGTTGTATCGATGAAGATGGAAGGACAGGTCTTATGCTTATGCTCGAGGTTCTATTCTTCCACCTACAGCAGCCTCAAGTCCTTCTGGCCTCCTACAACAGCCTTAAGCCTCAAGTTATCTTGACCTCAAGCCTCAAGTAATTCTGACAACACCTCTTCCCCTACAACAGCCTCAAGTCATTATAACACCTACAACAGCCTCAAGTTATTCTGACCCCTACAACAGCCTCAAGTCATTCTGTCCCCTACAACAGCCTCACGCCTTAAGTCATTCTGACCCCTAAAACAGCCTCAAGTCATTCTGACCCCTACAACAGCCTCAAGTCATTCTGACCGCTGCAACAGCCTCATGCCTTACGTCATTGTGACCCATACAACAGCCTTAAGTCTTTCTGTCCCCTACAACAGTCTCAAGTCTTTCTGTTTCCTACGACAGCCTCAAGTCATTCTGACTCTTACAACAGCTTAAAGTCATTTTGACCCCATATAACAGCCTCAAGTCATTTTGACCCCTATAACAGCCTCAAGTCATTCTGACCCCATACAACAGCCTCAAGTCATTCTGACCCCATAAAACAGCCCCAAGTCATTCTGACCCCTACAACAGCCTGAAGTCATTCTGACCCCATACAACAGCCTCAAGTCTTTCTGACACCTACAGCAGCCTCAAGTATTTCTGTCCCCTACAACAGCCTCAAGTCATTCTGACTCTTACAACAGCTTAAAGTTATTTTGACCTCATACAACAGCCTCAAGTCATTCTGACCCCATACAACAGCCCTCAAGTCACTTTGACTGCATACAACAGCCTCAACTTTGGCCCCTACAACAGCCTCAAGTCATTCTGACCAACCCCCCTCCCCCCACCCCTCTACACCATTTTGTTCTTGTCAAGCTAACCAGTTCCATTTCTCGTTGTCGCTAATTTACTCATGATATATGTACATCTTGACTGCTGGTCCATCAATTTCATCTCTCCTGACTCGCTACAACATCCGGAAGCCATAAATGCGCTCACTTTCTGCCACACGGAAAGAGCAAGGGGTATAAGGGCCAATTAACCGACCCACACTTGTGACCTCCCTTCCACAAACTAACCCCCGAAGAACGAACGATACGCCCCTGACAAAAACGGCCATATACAGACTGCAGCCCGCTCAATTTCTGCGGCATTCATGTCCCATAAAGTATTATGTCTTGTACATCCACGGAGAGGGCAGCATGCAGGCAAGGTCAATCAATACCAGATACATGAAACACCAACTTCCGTCACCGCCGGGCTGACATGGCGGCACGCGGCGGCCATATTTGGACACGTGGGGACAGGGCTGTGCATATTAGATGATACTCATGTTAAAACATCCTTTGGCAGTTAGCATGACTAATGAGTAGGCCATAGAAGCGAAGTCCCTGGCAATATTTAATATATTAGTAAACTATCAATAACAGAACTCGACTGCACATGTTGAAGAAACCTAACAGGATGTCAAGTCCGGGAAGGTTAACCCGGTCAACAAATGCCCGCAGAAGTCGGATGTGTCGGCCTAACGGCGCAAGAACGCAGCTCTGCTGTAAACAGGCACAACACAATCACGTCCGAAAAAAAAAATTCCGGATGAACGAAGAAGAAGAAGATGTCAAGTTGGTTGTGTCAGTTGACAGATAGTTATGGCAGCTTCTCTGTATCTTCTGAATGGCTAGTTGTAGGTTTTTGGTTAAGAACTGATCATTCATCGTCATAAATTTTCTCTTCTTCAATGGTAGTCACACTAGAAACACTTTCATCATCCTCAAAATTTCAAAGCTTCCATCCATTTTGTCACATTCCAATCAACCTGCTACTTCTTCTGGCGTAATGTTTTCAATGCTTAGTCCTACATTGTTGTAGTTGCACAATTTCGTCAACACTAACAGTCGCAGTTTCTTCAGTTTCGTCACTGGCGGCATTGAAAACTACGTACTTTATGCTGCATCTCTTCCAAAGATCTTTGACAGTCATAGCATCACCAGATGTAAGATCAACTCCTCCTCCACCGACGATTAGTCACTTTCACCACCATACAGTACAGCCACTTCCACCACCATATAGTACAGTCACTTCCACCACCATATAGTACAGTCACTTCCACCATCATACAGTACAGTCACTTCCACCATCATATAGTACAGTCACTTCCACCATCATACGGTACAGTCACTTCCACCATCATACAGTACAGTCACTTCCACCATCATACAGTACAGTCACTTCCACCATCATACAGTACAGTCACTTCCACCACCATATAGTACAGTCACTTCCACCATCATACAGTACAGTCACTTCCACCACCATATAGTACAGTCACTTCCACCATCATACAGTACAGTCACTTCCACCATCATATAGTACAGTCACTTCCACCATCATACGGTACAGTCACTTCCACCATCATACAGTACAGTCACTTCCACCATCATACAGTACAGTCACTTCCACCATCATACTGTACAGTCACTTCCACCACCATATAGTACAGTCACTTCCACCATCATACAGTACAGTCACTTCCACCATCATATAGTACAGTCACTTCCACCATCATACGGTACAGTCACTTCCACCATCATACAGTACAGTCACTTCCACCACCATATAGTACAGTCACTTCCACCATCATACAGTACAGTCACTTCCACCACCATATAGTACAGTCACTTCCACCATCATACGGTACAGTCACTTCCACCACCATATAGTACAGTCACTTCCACCATCATACGGTACAGTCACTTCCACCACCATATAGTACAGTCACTTCCACCATCATACAGTACAGTCACTTCCACCATCATATAGTACAGTCACTTCCACCATCATACGGTACAGTCACTTCCACCATCATACAGTACAGTCACTTCCACCATCATACAGTACAGTCACTTCCACCATCATACAGTAGAGTCACTTCCACCACCATATAGTACAGTCACTTCCACCACCTTTATGCAGTATGGTGTACAAGTAATCCGTGGACAATTTTAAAGATGTCTGTTTGTTGAAACTCACGCATATTTTAAGACGATGACGGATAACAGAAACTAACGGTTACACGGGTGGCGGTTAATAGAAGTTTTACTTACATTGTTTTGAATAAACAGTTCTAGGATGGCGAAAACCCCCCCCCCCCCCCAGTCCCGCCCTTCCCACCCGTACATCCTTAAACTGGACCCCAGTCATGTTTCTTCCCCCTCCGATTAGAGTATTCCTTTAATGGTTTCGGAAATCTGAAATCAAGCGACATGATCATTGTATACGGGACGTTCCGGTGCGGGCCCCATCTCTTCGTTCAGTCAATCAATTAGGTGCCGTCTCCAACACTGTCTGTCTCTCGCCCTGTCTGCACATTCTGGCAGGCTGATGTTCGTCCATCTCTTGATGTTATCTTCCCACTTGTATCATTGTCTACCTCTTGCTCCCTTGCCCTCAACCTTGCCCTCCAGTATGGTTTCTATAAGAGTATCATGTCTTTTAACGTGGCCGCAATATTTCACTTGCCTCCTCTTTATTTCTTTCACCAACTCTCTCTTCATTCCCATTTTGTCTAGAACATCTGCATTTGATTGTTTTTGTTTCCATGAAATACGACATATTCGTCTGTATATCCACATCTCCAGAGCCTCTTTGCGACTTTCTAATTGCCTGTTCAATGTCCAGGCTTCCGCGCCATACAGCAGTGTTGAATATGCGTAGCATTTGACAATTCTCATGTTTAATCCGCTGTTAATCTCTCAGTATTCCCGTCATCTTCCTTCGGTAGCCAACGAAAAGCTCCTCTGCTGGCGTTGCCTGTGGCAGTCTGGTTAAATTAATGACACAAGATATTCGAAATGTTCCACAACCTCCAATTTTTTGCTTTGTTAAGATATAAGTTGTGATTTTGACTATTCTTTTGGGTCGAGGTTATTAGTTTTTATATACCATTCTGTGATGTGGATCATCAGCATATCAAATCTCTGGTATGTCCTGACCACCGACATTTAGGGCATCATATTGCTCCATCCATCCATCATGTGCCATGCTGGTAAGCGTGGGCGGTCATGTTCTGCCATCTCATTCGATCAACAGAGTCGTGGATCAGTTCCGTGTTTCTGTCTCGACCATGCCACAAGGCCAAGCCATCCAGATACTTGTTTCTAGGTCTTCCCCTTGGTCTGTTCCCCTCGATCTTACCAGTTGTCACCAAGTTCTCCAAATCATTTCTTCTCATAACATGCCCAAAAAATTGTGACTGTCTACGTCTAATGTTTCTGATCAGTTTACGATCTTCATTTGTTTCTTGAAGGACTTCGTTCATTGGTCTTTCTGGCTGTCCATGGTATTCTTTGCATTTTCCTCAGAAACCACATTTCTACAGCCATCAGATGTTTTTCAGCCTGGCTGCTCATTGTCCAAGCTTCACATCCATATAAAAGTACAGGTTCTATGTAGCATCTCAACACTCTTTTTCTCGTTTCAATTGACATCTTTTTATTGGTCAGTATGTTTTTCATCTTGCTAAAGGCTACTTTTGCCATGGCGATTCTTGTTCTAATCTCTTCAAGGCATCTCCCATCAGATGTTATTACTGTTCCGAGATAATTGTACCTATTCACTTGTTGAAGAATATTCCCATTTACTTGTATATTACATTGTGGTATTTCGTTCTTCCTAGTGACGACCATAATCTGTGTCTTTTTACAATTTAATTCTAACCCTTGTTGTTCACTGTGTGTAACAACCGCATCTACTAAATTTTGCAGGTCCTGTTCATTGTCTGCAATCAAGACTGTATCATCTGCATATCTAATGTTATTGATGCATCGTCCCCCAATGTTGATTCCTTCCATATTTTCAATATTTCTGAAAATATTTTCACTGTACAGGGAAAACAGATCTGGAGACATTACACATCCCTGTCTCACACCTCTCTTAATAGGCTGATATTGGCTTACTTCATTATCAACTCTTATGGCAGCTTGTTGTTTCCAATATATGTTTTTTACAAGTCTAAGGTCTTTCCCATCAATTTGTAGATCTTCAAGCATCCTTATCATGTTGACATGTCTCACTTTATCAAAAGCCTTTGTGTAGTCAATAAAGCAAAGGTGTAGATCTTTGTTTACTTCTATAGAACGTTCGATTACGGTTCTCAGTATATACACAGCATTTACTGTACCCTTGCCTTCCACAAACCCACATTGTTCTTCTCCTATTTCAGGTTGTATTTTCCTCCTAACTCTTTGCATGATAATTCTTAGCAAAATCTTCGTGATGTGACTCATTATACTAATTGTTCGATGTTGATCACATTCCAAGGCTCCTGATTTCTTTGGGATTGCAATAAATACAGAATTACATAACTCATGAGGTATATTTCCAGTATCATATATTGTATTAAGCAGACTGGTAACTTTATCTATTCCATATTCTTCTAAAGCATTAATCATTTCTGTTGTGACGCTGTCTGGACCAGGGGTCTTGCCAGATTTCATATGATTAAGAGCATTCTGAACCTCCATCTTCAAAATTGCTGGCCCTTCATTGTTATTTTGAACAATATATTGTTCGTCTCTGTTATCGTCATAAAGGTTTTTCACGTAATCTGACCATACAGTGTAAAATCTGATCTTTTTCTATTATGACTCTTCCATCTTTTGTCTTTAGGCAGCCTGCTGATGTAAGTGTTTTTTGATTAGTAATCTCCTGAATTCTTTTGTGCATTAGTTTCGCATTTTTACTGTTGTGTTGTTTTTCAATTTCTCCGCAATTTTCTCAAGCCATGTTTCTTTAGCCTCCTTACATAAGGTTCTGACTTTTCTGTGAATTTCTTCATATTTGGCAGGATTATTTTTGTTCTGTCTTCTTGTTTCCATTAGTTGTAAAATTTCTTCAGTCATCCATGTCTTACGGCCCACTTTCTTTACTTTTGGAATAGTTTTTTCTGCTGCACAACTGATTGAATTCTTCAGCATTTCCCATTGATCATCTACATCTTGAAATAGGATCTCTAGATCAGACAACAAATCAAATTTGTTCTTTACTTCTATGTTAAAATTATCTTGTATTTCTTTGTCAGTTTTTAATTTGCACAAGTCATATTTAGAGTTTCCTGCTGTATACTTGACTTTCTTTAACTTTACCCTCAATGTGCCAGTAATTAATCTGTGATCACTGTAACAGTCTGCATTTGGAACTGTTTTTACAACTGTTAATGCATTTCGAAACCTTTTGCTTATCAGGATGTAATCTATCTGGTGTTTAATCCTGCTGTCTGGACTCCTCCATGTCCATAATCTTCTAGGATGTTGTTTAAACCAGGTGTTTCCTACAATCATTTCTTGTTCTTTTGCCCATTCTACAAGTCTGTAACCTCTTTCATTTCTCTCTCCCAAACCATGGTTGCCTACACTGCATCCCATCGCTTTGCTTTCCTATTTTTGCGTTGAAATCACCCATTATGATATTTATTTCTGATTTTTTACAGTTCTTCAAAGCAGACTCCATGTCATTATAAATTCCTCTATACTTTCTTCACTGCTTTCACTTGTTGGGGCATATACTTGAATTACATTTATTTTAAAAGGTCTTCCGTTTAATTTTACTAATAGAACTCTGTCTAACACAGCCCAATATCCTTTGACAGAATTTGATGATTGCTTATCTAATATAATGGCTACACCTCTTTGCTGTTCTTCTCCCCCCGAGTAAATAATCTTACAATCCTCTCCTGTATACCAACAACCAACACAACCTGGTATTTACTAGCAACTTAGGACAAAGCTACACCGGATCTCGGTACAAGAAAGAGCCTCTCCTTAAACGTTTATCTGCATATTTGGTTATAACTTGATC
>JACEFZ010002044.1:0-85089 GCA_014155875.1 Cepaea nemoralis
TTTTTTTTTGTGTGTGTGATTGTTCATTGATTATCTCACACGTGTTAAGTTGCCAAAGCTTGTTAAGCAAAATGTTATATATGTACAATGTTATGCTCATGTGAAAATCGTCCAACCCATACAAAAGAAACTCACTGATACATGAAGAGCCTGATTACTGCTATCAAAATATACCTTATTTGCATAAAACGCTCATTGATGACTCTTCCAGAAACAATTTCCAATTTAGAACAGTCTTTTCCTGTTAAATATGTACTGGGAATCTTCACCACAGATGTGAAAGTCTCAACCAAGAATATGTTCTTCTCACTGGACACTTTTCCTGAAGACAGTACAGAACACTAGAAATGAACATCTGTTTTGTAAAATAATATCACAGCTCAACAGAATCCAAGATTTCTCAACAATTATCCCCCCTATCAGAGTTCCAGTATAAAATCACATGGATGTGCATCAGACAAGAGCAAGCTACAGAAGTGTGATTGTTGTGCTACACTGTTATTCAGACTAAAGTCATCCATAAACAGCATAAGTTGCAGATTAAAATGTCCCTGAATATATGTTCATGACATAATACATTTGCATGCAGTTATTCTATATATGTAAATTTGCACTTGCCGTAACATTTCATTAACACTGCCACATCTGTCTGTAATCTGTAAACTGTTATTGTGCAATTAATCAAGTATTTACTGTGGTGTGTTTCAGAAATACATCCATCTTCTGAAAGTTATCAGTCCATCTCCATACAAGAGCATTCACAAATGGACATGTATGATAATATAGAGGTTGAAACAAGAACTGCCAGACACATTGTGTGAGGACCGAAGTCAAAGATTTAAGTAAAACGATAGATATGACAGGTTGTGACATAATTCAAGAATGACAGGTAACAGTAAAACAGAATCAGTATTGACTGAAAATGGTTATGTGACGTCACTAAACCAGGACAATTGTTGCCAATGTGTCAGAGAATATGTCTTCTGTGATTGAAATTAATGAGAAACTATTCTTGACTAATGAGGATTGTCAGTTACATAATGTACACACCCTAGTAAAACATACACAAGCCTCTATGAATCCTCTTGGTTATAGTTTGGGTTTTGCCAGTTGTAATCCTCAAAGAATACAAATAGATGGTGCACAACACATATCTGATGTTTATGATCCTGGTGCCAATGTAAACAGAACACATATAGCAGAGAAACCTTCCAAGAGTAATTATTGTCAGTGCATCTTTTACTAAAGTTGGCAATATAAAGTGCCGTAAGAGGTCACATATAAGAGAGAAACATTACAAGTGTGATGAATGTGATGCATCTTTTACTTATGCCAGCAGTCTTAAATATCACATAAGAACACATACAGGTGAGAAACCTTACAAGTGTTTCAATTGTGGTGCTTCGTTTACAAAAGTTAGCAGTCTGAAGCGCCATGAGAGAGCACATACAGGAGAGAAACCTTACAAGTGTGATGATTGTGGTGCATCTTTTAATGAAGCTAGCAATCTTAAGAATCACATCAGATCACATACAGGTGAGAGACCTTACAAGTGTTTTGATTGTGGTTATTCATTTACCGCCATTAATAGTCTGAAGCGCCATGAGAGAACACATACAGGGGAGAAACCTTACATGTGTGTTGAATGTGATGCATCTTTTTCTGATGCCAGCAGTCTTAAGTATCACATCAGAACACATATGGGAGAGAAACCCTACAAGTGTGATGATTGTGGTGCATCATTTGCTAGTGTTGGCAATCTGAAGTGCCACAAGAGAACACATACAGGGGAGAAACCTTACAAGTGTGATGATTGTGGTGCATCTTTTCTAGTGTTGGCAATCTGAAGTGCCATGAGAGAACACATACAGGAGAGAAACCTTACAAGTGTGATGATTGTGGTGCATCTTTCACTAGTGTTGGCAATCTTAAGCGCCATGAGAGAACACATACAGGAGAGAAACCTTACATGTGTGATGATTGTGGTGCATCTTTTTCTAGTGTTGGCAATCTGAAGTGCCATGAGAGAACACATACAGGAGAGAAACCTTACAAGTGCATTTATTGTGGTGCATCTTTTGCTGGTGTTGGCAATCTGAAGTGCCATGAGAGAACACATACAGGAGAGAAACCTTACAAGTGTGATGATTGTGGTGCATTGTTTGCTTGTGTTGGCAATTTGAAGTGCCATGAGAGAACACATACAGCAGACAAACCTTACACGTGTGATGCATGTGGTGCATCTTTTGCTGCAGTAAGCAGTCTAAAGCACCATGAGAGATCACATACAGGGGAGACACCTTACAAATATGATGAATGTGGTGCAGCTTTTACCCAATCTGGAGGTTTGATATGTCATACGAAAACACATACAAAATAGAAAACCTTACAAGTGTAATGAATGTGATGCATCTTTTATTGGAGCGAAATCTCTGAAGAGCCACAAGAGAATACACACAGAAGAAAAACTTTACAAGTGTTATAAATGTGATAATCTTTTATCCAATCTAGCTGTCTTAAGTGTCACATGAGAAAATACACAGGAGAGAAACCTTACACATGTGAATATGGTGAATATTTATGAGAAAATGTCACAATTGTGACATGTGTAGTGCATGATTTATTAAAGCTGGAAAACTGAAGTGCCACAAGAGAACATGTAATGCAGAGAGTAACCTTACAAGATGGTTCCGTCATCCAACTACTGAGTTAAGTGCTTGTAGCAAACTGTGAGCTGTGGATTTCATATGGAATCCTGTTACATCTGTCCACAGCGGTTTGTATTATGAAATGCATGCTCAGAAAAATGCCAACGGCCGGTTGCTGAACTGGCTAGTTTTGCCTAATGCAGTAATGTGTATGCAACTGTTGGTTTTCTAGTGACTGCCGCTTCGATTTACAATGAACTGTAATTTTAGTGCTGGACTATTGTTTTGGCATTCTGGCAGTGGCCTTTTGTATGTATGTCTGTGTGTGCTGTCACATGGGACAGTGAGGAGCATTTTGTGTGATATTCACTGGCACAGGAACAGAGCATTATGGGCTTACCCTTTGCCGTGAAGTTGGAACTGTGAATAACTAATCTTACAAGTATGATGAATATAGTGCGTGTCCCACTAAAGCTATAAGTCTGAAACACCATAAGAGGACAAACACAGAAAAGAAAGCTTATAAATGTGGTGTTTACTTTATTATAGTGCATTATTTACTAGTGTTGGACATCTGAAACACCAACATCTTACAAATCTGATTATCATTGTGCATCTTTTGCTCAAAAAATTTCTCTACATGCAGAAAAGACATGTTAAATTACTGTAATTGTAGAAGCATCTATTTTACTCAGAACAGCAATTTGAATTTTTACTAAATATGACATATAAGAGACCCATTAGGGATACACAAAGTGGAGAGTGGAAAAGGAGTAACAAAGACATTTGTGATCTGTTTAAGTCCCCGCTAATCACTGGTATCATGAAGGCTAATAGACTACAATGGCTGGAGCATGTAGAAAGAATGGAAGATAATAGGGAAACAAAACTCGCCTACAGTCAGGAAATAAATGACCGTAGACCCCGAGGTAGACCAAGAAGACGGTGGAGAGATAATACATATACAGACCTACAAGCACTTGGAATCAACGACTGGGAAGAGAAGGTCTACCAGAGAGACGAATGGAGACGGATTGTATCTGCAGCAAAGAACCTCAATGGCTCGGAATGCTGAAGAAGAAGAGGAGAAGATGACATATAAGAGGAAAGCCTTTCAGAAGAGGCATTTGTGATATAAAGTTTACTTAAGTTGGCCGACTGAAATGCCACAAATTAATAAATACATGAGAAAACAAATTTTCAGCTGTGATTATTCTTTTGTTTTATTACTGAGTTCCTGAGATGAATGTTGCAAAATTCTTTGGACTGCCAGAGTAATTAACAACAATTGCCTGAAAGAGGCTAATGAAACTAGAACATTATATACAACAATAAGAAAGAGACAAACAGCTTTCCTTGGTTATGTAATGAGAAGAGAGGCACTGGAGAACATCATGACAACTGGAAAAATTGAGGGGAGGAGAGGCATAGACAGACCAAGAGAAATTATGCTGGATGGATTGAGACAGTGGCAAAGAGGAATATCAGCAGAGTTGATCCAGAACACCAAAGACCGAGATCTGTGGAGAGCCATGAATGCCTACGCCAGCTGGCAGGCACTTGATGATGATGATTCTTTACTGAATCTGGCGATCTGAAAGTCATACCGATGACAGTACAGCATCATAGTCATCATCATCAAGTTTCATGCCGACTTGCATGACTGAGCACATTCTCAACATCTTCGATCTCAAACAGCATGTGTCAGTATTCATGTGCTTACCCCTGTTCTGTGCCATGACACAATGGCTAACAATAATTTCTCTCACTGCCTTTCTCTATACCCTCCATGTGGAAGTGGAAGGCAAGGAGAAACCACTATAATATCTTCCCAAGATTTAATGAATAGTCGCATGTCAGAGTCTTTCTCCATATATGCAGGTGCCATCATTCACACACTCTAGTCACACAATTGACACATTCTAGCAGATATTCTAGAACCTGACATATGAGGAAGAATAGAACTGGCCACATCACATCATTATGCCATGATCTAGAATTTGTGAAGGCCTAACACTTCACACACCAATGGCAGTCCCTACATATTATGTTGGTCTTCATGTTTGTCCACAGTTCTCTTCCTTGATTCCTGTCCTTGGACATTCTAGAACATTCTGAAACTTGTCTGGTACCAATGTTTATGAGGCCGGTCATTGATCTCACAGCCGGGCTGGTCTCTGCTGGGGATTGTGTTTTGGCTGGCTCTAATCACTCTAAACGCTCTAATCACTTTAATTGCTCTAAACACTCCAAACACTCTAATCACTCCAATCACTCTAAGCTTTGTCTGGTTCCTATCCCTTGACCTGTCCAACAAGAGAGGCCCTACCAGCAGCTGCGCTACCGCTGCATAGCTCTTGGTTTTATTGGATCATCAAGGCTCAGATAAAGGGTTAAAAGTATAGCAGATGAATATAATTAAAGTGATGAGACAAAATGTACACAGACAACGTCGAATCGAGCTGACAATGTGTATATAATCTACATATGCTAATGTCAACAGAGAACCAAATATAGTGACCAAGAATTGTGTAGTAAATACATACAATCATCACGAAATGACAGTCACGAAATAGGAAAAACA
Source organism: Cepaea nemoralis (assembly GCA_014155875.1). Classification (NCBI taxonomy): domain Eukaryota; kingdom Metazoa; phylum Mollusca; class Gastropoda; order Stylommatophora; family Helicidae; genus Cepaea; species Cepaea nemoralis. The sequence continues at coordinate 5,233 of JACEFZ010002044.1, forward strand.
TTAAGTGACAGTAAAACACAGATGTGATACACTCTTTGTCAAGATAATCTTACAGACAGACGTGTTTGGTGGATTCTTGTCTAACTATAACTGTTTTGACTGTATGTTACCAAGTCTCCTCTTAACCATGGACACCAACAACATGTTCCATCAGTCTATAACAATAAATCTGAAAAGCGTGGGCCGTCGTAACTCGCCATTTCACGTGATCACCACTGTCGTGGATCAGCTCAGTGTTCCTGTCTCATCTATGCCATGTGGCCAAGCCATCCAGGTATTTTCCTCTCGGTCTTCCTCTTGGTCTGTTCCTTTCGATCTTGCCAGTTGTCACTAAGTTCTCCAATCCATTTCTTCTCATAACATGTCCAAAATTTTTTGACCGTCTTCGTCTAATTTCTCTAATCAATTTACGAAAGTCATTTGTTTTTTTTTTGTCTGTCCATGGTATTCTTTGCATTTTCCTCGAAATCCACATTTATGCAGCCATCAGATGTTTTTCAGCTTGACTGCTCATTGTCCAAGTTTCACATCCATACAAAAGAACAGGCTCTACGTATCCCCTCAACACTCTTTTTCTCGTTTCAATTTACATCTTTTTATTGGTCAGAATGTTTTTCACCTTGCTAAAGGCTACTTTCGTCATGGCGATTCTTGTTCTAATCTATGACATAGAGGGGAGAGAAATCTGAAAGAGTTATCAAACCAGAAGTTAACCCCCTTAGTTGAGTTGACCGAGTACGGGCTACTAGAATTCACAATCACCCATACAAGAAAGAACACACAGGGAAAGACAGGTGATTGAAAGTTGAATCTGGAGTGAAGTGTAGTAGAAAGGCACTTGAGGTCCAGGGCTTGAACAGTTAACATTGTGTAAGATTTCAGAATGGATAAACAACTGTTAAGGTTTTAGGAGCGTCGTTATTTCCTTTCGAGAATGAATAGACAGCATGCAAGATATTTGGCAGGCTTGAATTACTGACCCAGCAAAACAGCGATCTTCTGTACAACTCGAGAATGCGTTGTGCTTGCTAAAAGCTAAGACTGCGGGGCTGTTTGACAAGATTGGGGTCAAGTGTGTGTGATGATTTACATAGCCACCGGTGATGTGTGACAGTGAGGGATAATCAATTCACAGGAGGACTGACTGTAAGTTGTGCTATCTTCCATTTGTGTGGTCAATATGGTAGGCAGATACTCACTTGTGTTCAAATGTGTAGAGACTACAGACAAGGGAATATATGCCATGCTTGGCACAGCTAGAGGCACCCGCGACAGACAACCACTAAATAGGATCTAATTGCCAGCAGGGTTGCGGGGACAGCTGGGTGGACTCAATGAAAACTGTTGTCATATGACACGATGTTTCAACATCTGATATTTCCAGTTGAGTGACAGTGTCATGAAGTGCTGTGTTAATAGATATGAGCCATAATAGTATAAACTATCCATAAAAGAAACATGGCAGCTGAGTTTTTTGATTGAATTTAAACATGTCTGGACTTGTCCTTTGTAACCATAGGGTAACCAATCAAAACACAAGATGGTCATTTATGTGTTGTCTGTGTCAAAATGGCTGCAGAATATGTGACATACTCATGCTGTGGCAATTCATCACCAGGAAATACAGGCGTACCGACCACATGTGGAGTTATTAATGTCTTGTAACATAGGTTGTTGTACATAGGTGGTTTGTCTGAGTTAGGTTGTATAAAATGTATAATGGCGGCATGCCAAATGAATCAAAATATTCAAACTAGCCTAGGCCATCAAAATATAGGGTAAACCAATGTGATTCAGAGTAAGCACTAGTGTCAGTATTAACGATGACAGTCGCTGGCTGTGTTCTATAAATGTCTCCAGGCAACTGATCCCTAGCACACACATGCACTAGTGAGTGGTGTCGATATCAAAATCAAACTAACACCATCAAAATCTGTCTTTAATTTGATTGCCACAAAAGTAAATGGCGGGTGCAATATTGTCATTACTTACACCACTCTCTTGGTGAGGAATGCTATGTTAAACCAGCTATATCTCTGGCTCATGAAAATGCCATATTGAGAGCCAACGCCAATTATCCTATTAAAGGGGCAGTGGTAACAACCTTTTCTATCCTGAAAGGTATGTTTTCCCACTCACAAGATAACCTCTTCCTCTGGCAGACGCCAAACTGGGTGTTGATCACTTTAGTGAATGCTTCCCATTTCAATGGTGAGCTAAACACGAACCTCTTCATATTCCGTCATTATCAATTAAAATATTTGAGTTTGCTGGTAGATGGGCGTAATGTAACAGGCAAACCCTTAACCATAAATTATACCATGAGTCAGTGCATGCAAGCTTTCCATGGTATCAAACCGGTCATTGGCCTGGCCGGTAAGAATTTCGGGAATGGTATCAATTTTGAATGTGTTAGTCAAGGGTATGCGCTTTACACTTATGATCTGACTCCCAGCATGTTAGACGGGGAGCAATTTTAAATGGCAAAATCTGGCCCACTGTCACTTGAACTTAAGTTTCCAGTTACAAAGGATGCAACTCTACAAGTCATCATATACACGGATCTCAACTCAGTCCTAGAAATTTCCAAGACAAGACAAGTGCTAACTGATTACGTGGCATAATGGATGGTGAACAACTAAGACAATTTCTCATATCTGACATCCTTGTTCGACACCTTTCACTAGTCAACATGTGCACTACAGACCAGTTGCCTAGAGACATTGATAGAACACAGCCAGCCACTTCGATCATCAATACTGACACCAGTGCTTACTTTAGATCACATTGGATCATGCTATATTTTTATGGCCTTAGGTCAGTTTGAATATTTTGATTGATTTGGCTTGCCGCCATTATCCATTTTATACAAAGTAACTCAAGACAAACCACCTTTGTACAACACCCATATGTTACAAGACATTCATAATGACACTTGTCGTCTGTACTGGAGGACACTCAGAACCCTTCACTATAAAATCCGGAGTACAATAAGGTTGTGTCCTGTCCCCTATCTTTTTCATAACATATATAGACAACATATGTAAGGAAACCAGTCAAACAGAGACTGCAAGAACACCGCATGACAAGAACACAGAAGAAGAACCATATGCAAGTCTAACCATTAGAGAACTACTGTTTACAAGCGACCAAGCACTAATAGCAAAATCAGAAGCTGAATTACAAGACCACATGAATAGTCTAAATGAAATATGTAGGGACATACATGAAAATTAGCACAAGCAAAACAGAGGTAATGGTTGAAACGAAAACAGAAACAGCAACACCGATTCACCTGAACAAACATCCCTTGAAACAAGTAAAGAGTTTCAAGTTCCTAGGAAGTATAATATCATCAAATGGCAAATCATAAGACGAGATTGAAAATAGATGCAATAAGGCAAACCAACTCATTGCACAAATGGCGCCAATACTAAAGACGTTTGGACACATGAACGACCGTCGTGGGTTTCGATTGGTTACCCCATGGTTGAAAAAGACATGTCCAGACATGTATAAAATCAATCAATAAACTCAGCCCTATATAATTAGACGAACTGTTCACATTCTTGTTTCATGTCTGCGATGCTCATGATGTCTACAACCACCTGGATATTCATGTCAAGAACTGACAAAATACCCAGAGTGCTTGTTTTGAAAGCGGCGACATTTTCTCAATACAGAGGAACGATGACACAACATCTGCGCAAGTATTTTAGTGAATCAGAGATGAAATATCCTACCAAAGTGGGGATTACTCTCACGAGAGCAGAGTTTGAATCTCTCCCATCGATGAAGAACGACATTCTAGATGAATTTGATAAAACTAACTTATGTTTACCACCCACCCGAGACGTCTGGTAAAGACCAGCCTACCTACAACCAAGACCCACTGATGTAAAAAACAATCTACACATGCCTACAACCAAGACATACCAGACCCGACTACTGAAAATCAGACAGCTTTCTACAATAACCAAGACCCTCTGGTACTTTTAGGACGTAAAGGGTGCAAGCTTTAGATGTTGTAACCGAATAGATGTTGTCTACCAATAAAAGTCATGTGCAAATGTTACCTTTTTTGTTTGTGTTCTTTATTATTGTTATTTTTGTCATCTTACCTGGGTCTTACGTCAAGTCAGGTACAAGCTCTTTGAATGCCTTCACCACCCAACAGGTATGTGGGGGAACCAATGTGGGGTTTAAGACCCATGGGACGAATATCTACATGTATCAGCAACACTGTGCTTCCCTGTCTTATCTCTACATAAAACGGTAGGTACAGCATGATAACGTCACTGCCATACCTCTTCTCATTTAAATGTTTGTCTATATATGTTTCCTGCATTAAAATTGTTATATGCCTTCTTTTTGAATCATTTGTTATTGTTTTATGCTGTACACTAGACTACCTCTTACGTCATCGTTCACTTTAACCACCACCACGACATTAACTGATTCAGTGCCAATCTCCACTCGGTTGATAAAAAGTCTAAACTTTGGGGCCCCTTCTCCACTTTATTGACAAGATCTTGGCAGTTCGTTTGTTTGTTTTGTTTTCATACCTTCCTTAATTTTAATGCCCTGAAATGACGTTTTACGCCGTGTCACGAGCGCCCTGAGTTAACCCAGATAATAATACCGACGTTTGCGTGGCGTATATTTTCTGGGCCACAACAGTCGTACTAACAGAGTAAACACAGCTGTCCAGGTTACATCGTGTCAGCCCATATACACATTTGGTGGTGAGTGAGTAGGAATGGATACACAGAGTTGGCAGTTCATTAACAAGTAGAATCACATATATTGTCAGCTTAGGATATGGAATGGTTCCGTTTGTCATCTATACGGCCGGACATCAGACGACAATGGCTGCTGGGATTGTCACCACGGAACAGAAGATTGACAAGTTTGTCAACATTTGAATGCAGATGGAAGCCGTGAGATCACAGGGGCAGATGTAAAACGGAAGTACCTAGTACGGAAAACAGTGCATCTGTCAATTCTTGGTTTCCGGCACATCAAGATGATTGGCAGCTTGGTATCGAAACTCTTTGTTGGGAGTATACAGAAACTAGCTGGCTTGTTTTGAGAATCTAGGCAATTACTGACAACTTTGACAGGATTTAAGCCAGGAAAATAGTTCTTGACAGGGGATGATTTGCCACTGTGCCACCTGTGTGGGGGAGTAAAGGATAACGTCATGTGGCCAACTTTGGTAGTTTGCGATATAAACTCGAGTTGAGATCAACTAGGGTGGACTTGAATAATGCTCTAGTTAGAGTGCCAGGGCACTGCAGCGCCTAGTGGAAATAATATCTACCGTGTGTTAATTAGTGACTTAATTTTACACGTGCCTATAATGGCAGATGTAGATATGATTGATAGGACTGCAGTAGTGACATTTAAGGTATAACCTATTATAATATATTCGTTATAATTAATATAGACTGTGGCCTTGTTAAACTATAGTGTGATGATTAGCACTGTTAGTGTTAGCTAGAATAGATTAGTGAAGTGTTGATAAGCTTTACTAATTGAGTAATGAGGGATAATTGGGATCTTCCCGTAGGTGTCCCTGGTGGGCGGGGTTCCGCATTCTGGTTGCTGATTTTTTCTTTGTCCTAGCCTGATTCGGCTCTAGGTGGGTAGCTAATCTGCTCTGTGACTAAGTCTAGTTAGCTAAAGATCATTAAGCAAGGTGATAGGCTTACACTCAGCCGAAGGGATCAGTGACTAGTACTATCACCAGATGTGTTGTTTCTATCCTAGGTTCCCTACCAGATCCAAGGAAACTCTACAAGTTTTGGGAAAGAATTAAAAACCCATTCTGAAGAACACCAGTTCAAGAGTCAATAAAGTTGCATACAGAAACGTAACTTACGCTAGAAGGAAATTGATTCATCAAAGAGAGTGATGCATACTGATGCACCACACAGCATCAGACAGTAGTAACGAACCGAGAACCGGCTAAGAGTACCTAGTGTTAGTACAGTAACAATTAACATTAGTAATTAGCACTTATGGACTGAATGGTTCGATGTGCAACGAGGATGATCTGTCGACTAACTAACTAACTGCGTACACACTACAAAAGACTTGTGCAGTTTGTTAAGGAACGTTAGGAACGGACATTGTGTAGAGTGCAACCGGTCCATGATTAACTGTTAATACCACCGGTGTCTATTTCGGATGTTCATGAAATTGGATTACCAGAGGTCTACAGAGGCAAAGCAGTATCTGGCAAGATGGTTTCGGCAACGGGTGAGAAGTACATGTTCTGACGTACCGTGCTGTGGTCTATCTTTGCTGGGATCAGCTGACTGGGTTGCTGTCTGAGAGTCAGAGTCTACACACTTTATAGAACACATCACACATTTTCTTCACATACACGTCTCATATACGTTACACTTTTCTTTTAATAAATTACTCTTTATTAATTTCTAGAAGCAAGAGTTGTTGAGTATGTTGCGTTGGGGAAGTATGAGAAGGGGGCATAGTACGACAGTGTGAGAGTGATAGGAAAAGGTGTCCATAGGCTGATGGAGTGTGTTGGACGGAAGCTGGTGGATTCTCCAGAATATTGAGAGGAAAAAAAATAAAAATATTATAATGTGGGTGTCGGATCTCCTCACTCCAGGGACGACACTTTAAAGGAGGACACGACATTATTGGGGGCTCGTCCGGGATCTTTGGACAGCGGGATCTCTCGTAAACGTGATCTTTGGACAGCAGGATCTCTCGTAAACGTGATATTGGGACAGCGGGATCTCCCGTAAACGGAATCCTTGGACAGCGAGATCTCCTGCAAGCAGGAACCTTTGACAGTGGGATCTTCTGACAACGGGGTCTTTTGACACGGGATCCTTAGTTATAAAAGGGAGATATCATTTTGGAGAATCCAGCTAGAGTGAATGTGGATAGGGGTTAGGATTTATATCTTACCTGTTCACACTTTTCACGTCTGCATAGGTCTGTGGTCCTGATTCTACTCTTGTCACTGAGTGAATGTGCTGTGTGTGGTAATATCTAGATTTATAGTACTTGTTCATATATCTGTATAGTAATTTGCAGTTATATTGTACTAGACCTGCTAGCTTACCTCTCTGTATAATGGCCACCCCTAAACTTAGCACCGCAGAATTAAAGGCAAGGGGGGAAGAAATGGGATTGGCGGGGTCTGCTCTAACGGATTACATACAAGAAGTGGAGAGAGAGTATCGTCAAGCGGAACGGGAAGATCGAAAGGCCGAGTTGGAATTGAGAAGGATGGAGTTGGAACAAGCAGCTAAGAAATTGGAAGCTGAACAAGCAGCTAAGAAATTGAAAGCTGAACAAGCAGCTAAGAAATTGGAAGCTGAGCAAGCAGCTAGGAAATTGGAAGCTGAACAAGCAGCTATGAAATTTGAAGCTGAGCAAGCAGCTAGGAAATTGGAAGCTGAGCAAGCAGCTAGGAAATTGGAAGCTGAACAAGCAGCTATGAAATTTGAAGCTGAGCAAGCAGCTAGGAAATTGGAAGCTGAGCAAGCAGCTAGGAAATTTGAAGCTGAACAAGCAGCTAGGAAATTAGAAGCTGAACAAGAAGCACAGAAAAGGGAGCACGAGTACCGGATGAGGGAACTCGAGTTGAAGAGTCAATCTAATGGAGAAACTGAGGGAGCAGTTGGAGGTTCCTCCATCCCAGGATCAACACCAGTAGGTGGACATGGGTACCATGCTATGAAGTTTCCTTTAGCGGTCTACGAGGAGGACAAAGAGAAGATTGACCAGTACCTTCAACGCTTCGAGGCTATGTCAGTTGCTATGTGTCTGGAGCGTAACAAATGGAATCTTAAGCTATCCCAGGGATTACGCGGGACGGGATGCGAGGTTTATACTCGCCTGCCACCAGGACATGAGAACAATTATGATGAGCTAAAGACGGCTCTGCTGAAACGATTCGAGGTTACGTCACATACCTACCGGAAAAAATTTCGAGCAGCGAAACGAGAACCGGGGGAGTTGTTTGCCGCCTGCAGTTTGCGTCTTAAATCTTATCTCCATAAGTGGATGGATTTGGCTGGGTTCGCACATGACTATGAGAGTCTGGAAGAGCTCATGGTGGTCGACCAGCTGAAGAAGCAAATGTCTAAACCTCTCAGGACGTTCCTGGGAGAACAAGGAGCGGAACGTATTGACCTCGTGAATAAATTAGCAGAACGGTTCGTCGAGGTACATGGGGAGGCAGGGGAAAACCTTTCAACCAACACCAAAAGTCAAGAGAAACATGACAAGAAGAAAGCCAAAAACTCAGGAACCAAAAAGTGGGAACCTTATGTGCAAAAACCAGAGGATAGTTCAGAGAAGAAGAAGGAGGGAAGCAAGAGCACTTCAAGCTCTACACCTAAACGACCGTGGTCGGAGAAGTGGTGTTCAATTTGTAAGTCACCCTCTCACAATACGAGGGACTGCAAATCGAAGGCTAAGAACCCTCACTTTGCAGCATGTCAAGTGACTTCCAAGGAGGTTGTCACGGAGAATGCCAAGGTCAACAAGGAAGCTCGCCACCAGGAGAGCTCATTAAAGTCCGACAATAGAAAATCTAGGACAGGGAAATGGTGCAACCAATGTCAGTCAAACACGCACAATGCTATTGACTGCAGGGGAAAGTCAGGAGACACTCAATTCGTCGTGTGCTCAGGAAAACCTAAGGTGGAGCCCACCGAACAGGTCGAGGCCGAGGAAGAGACTCCAGACCAGGAAAAACCACCTGTAGTGGAATTGGTAGAGGTTAACGGTCGTCAAGTGGAGTGTTTATACGACACAGGACTGGACGGGGAGGCCGTGATTTCTGCGGATCTGGTACATCCAGAACAATTCACAGGTGAAACCTTGGATATACAGCCTGCACAGAAGAGTGCTGTAACCATGAAGTTGCCCATTGCTAATGTGGAGATTCGGTCAAGGTACGTCACCGGCACCATCAAGGCCGCTGTATTGACCGATCCCATTTTCCCAGTCATCCTAGGTTGCCGGTATGTCTTTCTGGGAATGCCCAGGGAGCCAATTCATATGGGAGCAATGCAGACTCGCTCTCAGACGAAAACGGAAGAGGCAGAAGCAATTGTGACTAACCCAATGCCGGGGGAGCTACGAACTGCCCAGAGTGAGGATGATACTTTACGTCCTTGCTACAAAAAGCTGCAGAAAAGTGCTGATCCACCAGGACGGGGGCAGTACTACATGAAGAATAGGATACTCTACAGGAGAGCAGGAAGGGGAGACAACCTATACGGTCAGTTGGTCGTCCCGAAAGCTCACCGGTCCCAGATTCTTTATATGGGGCATACCATCTCCTTTAGTGGACACATGGGTATTGCCGCCACCATGCAGCGGATTTCCTGCCACTACTATTGGCCGGGAATGACAGATGATGTGCGTCGGTATGTGAAGTCATGCCCTGAGTGCCAGAGGGTGGCACCGAAACACTGGACAGCACCGGTGGTGTTGGGTGAGATGCCCATCATGAACTCTCCTTTCGAGAGGGTAGCCATCGATATCGTGGGTCCACTTCCCAGGACTAAGAAGAGGAACATGTATATACTCACAATGGTGGATTGCTGTACAATGTGGGGTGAAGCTATACCGTTGACCACGATTGACTCGAAAAGAGTGGCGGACGCACTGATGGAGGCCTTTACCAGATTAGGCTTTCCGGATCAAATTCTGATGGACAATGGATCTCAGTTTTGTGGAAAACTCATGGAGGAGGTATTTAGGGTGTTTCACTCTAACCACATACATACCAGCCCTTACCACCCTCAAGCCAATGGACAAGTGGAGCGTTTCAACGGCACGTTGATGACAATGCTCAGGAAACTAGCGCAGGAAAAACCTGATAGGTGGGATGAATATATCCCAGCAGCACTCTTTGCCTATCGGGAAGTTCCTCATGGCTCAACAGGACTACCACCCGCTACGTTGCTGTTTGGTCGTCCAATCAAAGGACCGTTGGAAGCCATGTTGAGGAGTTGGACTGAAGAGGGGACGTCAGAAGAAGTGATCTCATCCTATCAATACGTGGAGGAACTGAAAGAAAAACTCCACAAGGGATGGACTCTGGAAAATCAAAACTTGAAAAAGGCCAGAAAAAGACATGCAGCTTACTACAACCGTAGGTCTAAAGAAAGATCTCTAGAGGTGGGAGATAAAGTCTTGTTGCTACTCCCAACGGGAAACAATAAACTGGAGATAGGTTGGCAAGGACCATTTCCCGTGGAAAGGGTGATATCCAGAACCAACTATCAAATCCGGATCCGGGGAAAGTCAAAGATTTTCCATATCAATCTCTTGCGGAAATACGAAGAGAGACCCGGAGACAAGGCAGCTCACCTCATGGCAATGGCAGTTGCAGTGGAGACAGAAGTGGGAACCAGCGAGGGCAGGGAATATCCCTTAGTACACCAGGAAACCTATAGGGATGTGCAAGTGAACCCTGATCTGACCTCCCAGGAGAGGGAAAGGATAACCCAGGTTCTCAAGTCTCATAAGGAGATACTGACTGATAAACCAGGACGAACGAGGTTGGTTGAGTTCGAGATGACTTTGACCACACAGGAGCCTGTTCGCCAAAAGGTTTACCCAGTGCCATTCTCTAAAGAAAAGGCCCTGGAGGAGGAAATACAAAAACTGCTGGAGGATGATGTGATTGCCCCATCCACATCCCCATACAATGCGGGGGTAGTTTTGTTACGCAAACCAAGTGGAGAACACAGGTTGTGTATAGATTACCGACTTCTGAACAGTCATACACAGTTTCAGGTGGAACCTTTGCCGAATCCCACTCAGCTATTCGCTAGGCTCCATAAGGCTCGGTACTTTTCAAAGGTGGATCTGAGTCGGGGGTACTATCAGATACCAGTCAAACCGGAGATTCGACCACTGTTAGCTTTCAGTACACCCAGTGGACACTACGAATTCAAGGTCATGCCCTTTGGACTCAGCAATGCACCTAGTGTGTTTACACACATGATGAGGACTTTACTTGATCCTTTACAGGATCCGTCCATCATCTCATTCATGGATGATATTCTGATTTCCAGTGACAGCCTGGATGACCACTTACAATCCTTGGAGAGAGTGTTTAATAGACTCAAGGAAGCAGGGCTTACTGCTCGTCCAACCAAGTGCATGATTGGTTACCAGACTCTGGAATTTCTAGGTCACACCATCACTCCAGGACACATTTTTCCAGAAGAGAAGAACCTGGAGAAAATCAGAAATGCACCAAGGCCAAAAACTAAGAAGGATGTGCGATCTTTTCTCTCGTTGTGTGGGTTCTACCACAAATTTATCCCACATTTCACGGAATTGGGAGCTCCGTTGACGGAAACCTTGAAAAAGGGATTCCCGGATCAAATCATTTGGACACCAGAATGTGAGAATGCCTATAGTCAGTTAAAGGAGGCCTTGGTCAGCAAACCTGTATTACAGCTCCCTGACCTTTCCAAACCATTTGTGTTGAGAACAGATGCGAGTGCGATTGGAATTGGAGCCACTTTGTTACAGGAAGGAAAAGACGATGTTTCGGTTTTGAAACCTGTAGCATACGCAAGTAAGAAACTTCTACAGGCGGAGAGGAATTATTCAACCGTCGAGAGAGAGAGTGCTTGTCCCTTGTATGGGCAGTGCAAAAATTTCAGCCATATTTGTATGGAGTTAAGTTTCGGGTCCAGTCAGATCATCAGCCCCTGATGTTCCTGGCTACTTCTCAGAAGCTCAACGCACGTTTGATGCGGTGGTCGTTGTTACTTCAACCATATAATTTCACAGTAGAGTACATTCCTGGGAAGGAAAATGTTGGAGCGGACTTCTTGTCAAGACACCCAGCTCCTGAAGAAGAGGAATGAATCATCTGGATTTAACTCATGGTGGAGAAGAGTGAGATGGACTACTCTCTTAAGAGGGGGCCTATGTCACGAGCGCCCTGAGTTAACCCAGATAATAATACCGACGTTTGCGTGGCGTATATTTTCTGGGCCACAACAGTCGTACTAACAGAGTAAACACAGTTGTACAGGTTACATCGTGTCAGCCCATATACACATTTGGTGGTGAGTGAGTAGGAATGGATACACAGAGTTGGCAGTTCATTAACAAGTAGAATCACATATATTGTCAGCTTAGGATATGGAATGGTTCCGTTTGTCATCTATACGGCCGGACATCAGACGACAATGGCTGCTGGGATTGTCACCACGGAACAGAAGATTGACAAGTTTGTCAACATTTGAATGCAGATGGAAGCCGTGAGATCACAGGGGCAGATGTAAAACGGAAGTACCTAGTACGGAAAACAGTGCATCTGTCAATTCTTGGTTTCCGGCACATCAAGATGATTGGCAGCTTGGTATCGAAACTCTTTGTTGGGAGTATACAGAAACTAGCTGGCTTGTTTTGAGAATCTAGGCAATTACTGACAACTTTGACAGGATTTAAGCCAGGAAAATAGTTCTTGACAGGGGATGATTTGCCACTGTGCCACCTGTGTGGGGGAGTAAAGGATAACGTCACGTGGCCAACTTTGGTAGTTTGCGATATAAACTCGAGTTGAGATCAACTAGGGTGGACTTGAATAATGCTCTAGTTAGAGTGCCAGGGCACTGCAGCGCCTAGTGGAAATAATATCTACCGTGTGTTAATTAGTGACTTAATTTTACACGTGCCTATAATGGCAGATGTAGATATGATTGATAGGACTGCAGTAGTGACATTTAAGGTATAACCTATTATAATATATTCGTTATAATTAATATAGACTGTGGCCTTGTTAAACTATAGTGTGATGATTAGCACTGTTAGTGTTAGCTAGAATAGATTAGTGAAGTGTTGATAAGCTTTACTAATTGAGTAATGAGGGATAATTGGGATCTTACCATAGGTGTCCCTGGTGGGCGGGGTTCCGCATTCTGGTTGCTGATTTTTTCTTTGTCCTAGCCTGATTCGGCTCTAGGTGGGTAGCTAATCTGCTCTGTGACTAAGTCTAGTTAGCTAAAGATCATTAAGCAAGGTGATAGGCTTACACTCAGCCGAAGGGATCAGTGACTAGTACTATCACCAGATGTGTTGTTTCTATCCTAGGTTCCCTACCAGATCCAAGGAAACTCTACAAGTTTTGGGAAAGAATTAAAAAACCCATTCTGAAGAACACCAGTTCAAGAGTCAATAAAGTTGCATACAGAAACGTAACTTACGCTAGAAGGAAATTGATTCATCAAAGAGAGTGATGCATACTGATGCACCACACAGCATCAGACAGTAGTAACGAACCGAGAACCGGCTAAGAGTACCTAGTGTTAGTACAGTAACAATTAACATTAGTAATTAGCACTTATGGACTGAATGGTTCGATGTGCAACGAGGATGATCTGTCGACTAACTAACTAACTAACTGCGTACACACTACAAAAGACTTGTGCAGTTTGTTAAGGAACGTTAGGAACGGACATTGTGTAGAGTGCAACCGGTCCATGATTAACTGTTAATACCACCGGTGTCTATTTCGGATGTTCATGAAATTGGATTACCAGAGGTCTACAGAGGCAAAGCAGTATCCGGCAAGATGGTTTCGGCAACGGGTGAGAAGTACATGTTCTGACGTACCGTGCTGTGGTCTATCTTTGCTGGGATCAGCTGACTGGGTTGCTGTCTGAGAGTCAGAGTCTACACACTTTATAGAACACGTCACACATTTTCTTCACATACACGTCTCATATACGTTACACTTTTCTTTTAATAAATTACTCTTTATTAATTTCTAGAAGCAAGAGTTGTTGAGTATGTTGCGTTGGGGAAGTATGAGAAGGGGGCATAGTACGACAGTGTGAGAGTGATAGGAAAAGGTGTCCATAGGCTGATGGAGTGTGTTGGACGGAAGCTGGTGGATTCTCCAGAATATTGAGAGGAAAAAAAATAAAAATATTATAATGTGGGTGTCGGATCTCCTCACTCCAGGGACGACACTTTAAAGGAGGACACGACACGCCGGATGAAGGTTTTTCATTTACATACAGGCCACGAGACACCTAAAATGTCTATATTTTGTTGAGAAGTACTTAGTTTAAGTTGTGGTTACTTTTCTGATTTTAGGAATGGCAATGGAATGATTTTCAGTCTCACATATTTACATTAGTTTTAAGTAATGTTGGATTATAGTTATTCTGATTTAAAGGACTTTGTGAACGATTCTAAACTGATTGCACATATTAAATGTGGTTATTAGGTAAAAATAAATTATTTATAAATGAAAACAAAAATTAACCGGCTAACTTAACCAGTTAGCCGCTAACCGTGAAAGATTGTCATCATGTCGAATTAGCTAATGGGCCACGCTTGTGCCCGTAAAGCTTGCTTTGCCTATCACAAAGTATTTAAGGAGTATTTAAATAATGAAATTTAAAAGAACAACAGTTTTAACTAAATAAAAAAAATAGTGTACATATTGTTTCTCAGTAGAAAATGGTCAAAACCTGCCTCGTGATTTTCTGACATTTTCCATTATATGTGACAATGATGCGCTTCAAAATATGATGTTTTTATTACGTTTTATTAATGTTATGGAGCTGTTCTAGTGATAATGGTGTAGAAAAATAGTGTAGTTATCAGTATTCAGTAATTTAATTGGTGTATAATTAGCGATAGAGCAATAGCGCCTTGGTAAGTGGATATTTCATGTAATTGTCACCCCTGTCTTAAATTCTTTTACAACATCTGCTAATATTATTACTATATTTCTAACCTATAGCAACAGCAACAATACCAACGTGTTCCTTGTGCAATGTTTTTTTTTTTTTAAATTTGATATATAATACAATATGTCTGCTACCATTTTAACAATTTTTAGATCATTATTATGACACACCCCTACTTCTCATTTTCTGCCATCAATTTCTGCTTGGGCCAAACCCACTTTTTGTTTGGCACTGAATCAGTTAAGCATACCCTCCCCTACACCTCTATGGGCCACTTGACCACGCCTACTTTTTCAATAATATCGATATCGGACAGTGAGGAGTTATGCCTTTGCGGAAGAAATCGATAAACCTCCAATACCACCTCCACAAGGAAACGGGTGGCTTCGGCGCCTACTATACTACTAACAGATACAGAAAATTAAACTCAAAATATAACAGAGATTTGGCGCTTCATTGCACTGACGACAATGAAAGAAATTAAAATTAGTACCGAGGACAAATTATTTAACTTTAGCTTTAAATGTAAATCTAGGACATTATCCAAATCACATTTAAGCAGAATTAATACCTGCGAGATGAGGCGCTTGAGAATAGCTCCCAACATAACTATCCGAGACAGAGTAAGAAATGACATCAGACATACAGTGTGGTATCAGCAACTTTTGCCACATATATTGAAGGGCAGAAGATCAAACGGTTTAGCCATCTCGTTAGAATGCAACACCACCAACCAGTCACCAATATTGGGGCTACGTAAAAGAAGATCTGCTACGACAGCAAGAAAATGCCTGAGAATAAGGTAGATTAACGGCACCGAAGACAGTTTACAATCACATAAATGACACTATCCAGTGCCACCCATCTTCCGCTGGAGAGCCAACTATTCCCACGACTTTTGACGGCTTGAAGATGATGATGATGAACGTTAAATCAGTACTGTTGCATGGATCACAAACATGGGGAACAACTAAACGATTATCGCGTAAGTACAAACATTGATTAAACTGTGTCTGTGCAGGTTATCATCATCAGGTTATCATTAAACTGTGTCTGTGCAGGTTATCATCATCAAGTATCTTGCCAACTGATGTGGGCGATCGGGCTTCTCCACACTTTGAGCAAGATCATGTATCAATTCTAATGCCTACACCCTCCAACATATTTAAGTTTTTGTCTCGTATTGTAGTTTTTAAGAAAATATGCCTGTCTCTTTTAGATGATTGTGATAATGTGTCTTTATGTCTTAGCTTCTTTCAAAACGTCTAGATTACTCGCTGTGGCTGTCCAAGAAATTCCAAGCTTTCTTGTGTAAAACTCCATCTCTGAAGCCTCTGAAGATTATTGCCTCTCCGTTGTACTGAGTGTGTCCCAATACTTCCTTCAGCTTGAGCGATCCCTGGGCCGAATCGACAGCGTTGTATCTCCCACTTCCTTCTTCTTGTTCAGGGCGCTGGTTGTTTCTTCTGGGAACTCATGTAGCATAACCGCGAGGCTAGCTTTTCGAACGTTGTATTCATCTCGGACGGACATAACGAGAGCACCAGCTTTGCCTTCTTGGAGTATTGTGCTGCGTCCAGCATTTTTGGCGGTGCTCTTAGCCACTGCTGTTGCTGGTCTTTCTTTCTATCGCAAGGCGCCCGTACTTACTTTGTGAAATGAACAGGGAGCGTAGAAGTTTCGGAATCACCGTGAATGTGATAAACAGATCTTGAACTAGCCCATTACTCTGCAGTTGTCGATGGATCGCAGGTCGCTTTCCAGTATCTCGCGTATGGGCTGTACTGTGTTCTTTTCCGTCAACGAGACATCCTACACTCGACCGAGACTTTAGAAGAGTTCCTCGCTTACATCGGGTAATCCCTGGTCGGCCACCAGGAACACGTTGCTGTACCTTGCCCTTCGCGAATAACAGGCTTCTTGATTTCTTGAGCTTGAAGCCCACCCTGCACCATTTTGAGAGCAAGCTGCCTTTACATGCGACATCAATTCTTGGTCCGCATCCAGAACCATCTTCATGACCATTACGAAGAGTACCGGCGAAATCGTACATTCCATTGATTTATCCATTTGGAGGTCGATCCCTCTGGTAGTGAACGTCGGGGTCGAGAAATGAAGTGAGAACCCCAAGGAACATTGCATTAGCATCGTTCATAATGTGTATATGGCATTATTCAATAAATCCATTCTGTTCTTCACCAATTTCCATTTGTATCTTCTTTCTTGTTCCTCTCATTATAATTCTGCGTTGAAGACAATGGTATGATTTATAAGATTTACTATACAAAAATCGTCTCATTCAATTGACCCAGGTCTTTTTTTTTGGGGGGGGGGGGTAAAGCTGCAAATACAGGTTTCAGCATATCACAAGGTATTCATGCACTGTTATTATTACCATCCACGTTTTAGTTAATATAGTCAATTTGGTTAAATATTTTTTTTTTATCAGAGCTTTTCGAATTGGACATTTATTATGGTGTTAACACCAACCGTTTTAAATCAACATACCATTTCCTATTGCCCTTTCTATCAGTTTTTCTCCCCATTCATTTTTTCCCCACACGCTATAGTCCTTCTCTAAATCCCCTCTGATGTGTCTCCACCTTGACGTGGTAGAGAGGCTTGCGTGTCCCAATGACCCCAAGAGCCCTGCCGACGGAAGCATAACTACATGTCATACAGGCCTTGAGATAAGGACCAGACCAAGAGAGACACAACCTACTGCTCTGCAGGTAGACTGAGGATAGCAATCGAAAGGTAAAATCAGGCGCACGAAGCGACAATTCTTGGTCTGGACACATACTCTAAGGCTCGCAGTTGAGGAATATGGCTGAACGCCTCTATGTCATAAACCTTTGGATGTAAGAGCCGGGCCGATACGCACCTACTGCAAAACGGAGGTGAGATGCTGAGCACGCTACATGCTTAGTTCAGATACTTGATCGAAGGCTCTCAGCTGGGGGATATGAGGGATCCCTGGATGAGAGGGCCTGGCCGTTACTAGCTCACTGTCGTAAGGAGGTAAGGTGCTGAGCTGGCAGCACACGTAGCCTACCTCATGAATGGATACTAAAGGTGGAAAAAGCAGCAGTCGCACAAAATGGTTACGATGAAAGTCTGTATCTATTAAAGTGCTTGGATTCCTATAGAAAAAAAATCGACTCTACTCATAGAGTAAGCTTAGTCAAAGGTGGAAAAACGTCTCAGAAATACAAAATGGAACGCTTGGCTAGCGAATTCATTACGTGGAAGTATGAAGCGAAAGCTTGATGAGTGGATGTCGTCCGCAGACTGTCCGTCCCTGGTTTGTGTGGGGAACGAGCAGTGGCAAACGAAAAGCCCAATACATGGAAGTGAGGAATTAAAGCAGCCATGAGCAGGAAGTGGCGATTCTTCGGGTTAGCCCAGTCTAAGAGCACTATGTGCCGGCTCTGCAGTTATGGAAGCCTCCTTGGATAGCAATGAATGCCCATGGTCTACCCCTGCCTTTCCTTGAAGGTTGACCGTGATGTCTTTGACCGTTCTACCTTGACCAGGTGAGATGTGGGCAACACCACAAGAGTAAGAGTCTAACGTCTCTCGAAACCCGGGGAAGTCAAATACGTAAAAATGCCCACTGAAGTCGGATGTGCTGGCCTAAGGGTGCAAATAAATCAGGCACAACGCTATATCTTGTTTTCCGGGCACAGCGACTAGCACATGTTCGAATCGAAAGCTCGCTGAGTGGATAACATCTGCAGTCCGACCGTCCCTGGTTTGTGCGAGGAGCGGCACGTACCGAACGAAATGCCCAATACATTGAAGTGAGGAATTAAAACAGCCATGAGCAGGATGTGGCGATTCCCTCAGTGAGCCCAGCACCAAAGTTCTATGCGTCGGCTCGGCAACTATGGAAGCCACCTTGGGTGGCGGATAATGCCCATGGACCGCCTACCCTACTTTCCCTTGAGGGTTGATCGTGAAATATTCGACCGTTCTAACTTGACCCCAGCTGGAATGTGGACAGCACCACAAAAGCGAGAGTCCCCCGGGAATGCTAACCTGGTCAAAAACGCACGCTAAAGTCGGATGTGTTGGCCTAAGGGTCTAGGCCCAAGGGTGCATAACAATACACCGCAACTACATCTGAAAAAAATACTCCAGATGAACGCAGAAGAAGAAGAATTCAAGAAGTCCTTCTCCAAATTTTTGCTCTGTCCATTCCTATATATACATTGAAATCTCCAAGTCGTCCATCGTCCTCCCCGTCCTGTTCTCCAATACCCCCACCTCGTTCAACCTCGAACGATGTTATAATTAGGGCCCATCTCAGAGGGAGGTAGCAGGATATAACAAAAGATATAACAGCTTGGTATGTGTTGGTTGTGGAATTATGCTAGAATGATAGATAAAAGACAGAAGAGAACACTTTGAAAAGCATATTCTGCTATATTTAATTTGTTATTCACATCACCCAGCTGTTGACTATTTTTGTAAACACAACGTTGAGCTGTACTTTTGATTTTGGCCATGGAGAATAACTCTTGGTGTTTGTATTAACTTCCGTCAGTTTAAAAATAGAAATGGTGGTTCGTTGATGCTGAGTATGGGGGAAGTCTACAATCTCTGACAATCTCTCGTTATTTGTTGATGACAACAGTCTCGCGTGTTGTGATATAATATATATATATATATATACTACGACGTAAATAGTAAGCAATGAAATGTCTTTAGTTTAAAAAAAATGTTCAAACAAAATCAGTTGAGTTGCTTACAAAAAATGAGTTGAGCTACTGCTAAGCCACGGCCACGGCATCACCACACTTAGGACGTTCCCATACGCGCTCCGTCACCTCGTTCAACAGTCAGCAAAGAGTCATACTGCTAATGGCAGTGATCCAACTGTTATCTAATTAAAAGTACTCATGTCTTCCCTTTCAGCTTTGAGATTCGCCCAGAGCCGATACGTCGTCATCATATCATTCTCACCACATACGTGCGCAGTATGTCACATGTGCCACCACTTTCTCCACCTGGTCCCACAGGTGCCTGACTACCTCTCATTTATCCTTAGGTAATCTACCACCCATAGGTGCATTCCCTGCCAGCCGGTTCGTATTCCCACATGACCAATGCAAAACATCCATATAATACTCATAATCTGTGACTTTTGAAGCAAGGCAAGCCATTCTACACTAAACATTCCTTTCTCCACCTTACTAAGCATACCATAAGTAGGCAGTTCCATTGTGCCATTACCCGAAATTAAAACGGAAGTGATGTACAGAGTCATTTCGCCATAATTCACCATGTCCTTGAAAATGCTATCTATTTACCATGCATTCTTTTGACGTCATTCATTCATTTAAATCTCACGTGACAATAACACATGTCATCCTGGGTTTTCCAGGAAAGGTTTGCCTAATATTCCGTGCACAGCGATTGGTTGAAATCGTCGTGACCTTTTATATAAATAAGAATATATTTCATACTTACCGTAATTAATTTTTATTTTGGTGTCGTTGATAGAATTAAATCAATTATAGATCTATTTTTGAATTCTGCATACAATTTTAAATATATCTGGAAAGTTTCATCGCTGTAATAGCTTGATATGTAGATGAAAAACAACATTTTCTGCGAAGTGTGCCTTATTGATGGATTGATTGACTTCGGAATCGACATCACAGCATTCGGGGCATTTCCATAAGCACTCCGTCCCCATCCTCAGCAGCGAAGAGTTCCAACACTAATAATACCAGTAGCAATCTGATTATATGTCCGTCTCGCCTTTCCTCTGAGCGTTGAGCGTCAGCCAGATCCCCTCGTCACTCCTCGCTGTCTCATTCTTGCCAGACCATGGTAATCCATTTGCTCCTCCGAGGTGTGCACGTGCTCCCACAAGGCCGCAACCACGTCTGCCTTGTCATGTAACAATACTCCACCAAGTTCTGCAGAGCCAGCTAATCTGTCCGCCTGTTCATTTCCCAGCACACCGGCATGCCCCAGAGAAAAAATCCAGGCGATGCTTGTTACCCATGACCTCCGAAGCGAAGCAAGCCACTCCGCATGAAGCCTGCCTGTCCTCACCCTCATCAGCATGCTTTCTGAGTCAGTTACAATCACGATGTGTGTGTGTGTCTTGTATTCTCCATCCAGCGGAGAGCCGCAGTGACTGCCTCCACCTCCATTCTTAAGCTGGATGTTGTGGTATATGCGAGGCTCTCCTGCCCCAAGCGTCGACCATTAGCTTTGGCTATGAACCCCCAGCCACTTCTCTCACCTCTTGACACCGAACCATCTGTGTAGATAATCACATCACCCGAGTGAGCATTATCCTGAATTAGTTGCTGGATTTCCACTTCCATGGCCCCAGCTGGCCACTCCCTGCACTCCCGGCTTAATGTGATTATAACTGCACAAGTCTGACTGCTCCGCTGGCACTCTGACCCACTCCTCTCCACGCCTAATGTTCTCCAAGGGGCACACCTGTCTGATCATATCCTCTGCCTGAGCCATCCATGATTTCCCTCTTATCAGTCGCTGACCCTTAACTGCGTCCAGCGCCTCATGCAGTGGGTGGTCTGTGTCTGCAGCTACTCTGAGGTATGCCTTCGCCTTCATCACCTTGTACCTACCAGCAACAGTCGGCAGACCAAGGATGTAACGCATACACACTACTGGGGTGTCTCTAGTGCATCCCAGAATGACCCGCATAGCCTCGTTCTGTATACGCTCTAACTTCACCAGCTGACTCTCTGAGACAGTGAGCAGACCTAATCCATAATCAATTACTGAGAGGATCAAGTGCTGGCATGGTGTGAAAAGCATTCTCTGCTCTGTGTCCATTGCAGCCATAGTTTTAAGTGCATTGAGTCCCTTTTGAGATCTTGTCACAACCGTCTCCACATGGTCCTTGAAGGATAGGCTCCTGTCAAATGTGATCCCCAGATACTTCAGTTTGTGCCTTTGTGAATGGGTAAACGCATGGCCATGTGCCATGGCGACTGCGCATGCGTATACCGATCAGAATGGCATGTATACTTTCACTTTTCAACACTCAAAACGTGCAATTTGACCTAAAAAAGTTAAAGAGAACACACGTTTAAAGATTATTAATAAGTTATTTATATACTTGTACTATTTTTTAATCAATTAACATCTCAGAAAATATTTTTCAAGTCAGTTTTCATAATCTGCCTATGGCCCGTTTGGTTGATGCGACCTCGCACGCGGGGAAAAATGGAAATGGCACGCTGAACCGTAATTAATTTTCTGTCGTTTTCAATAGAAGACCATTAATTGTAGATGGATCTTCTAATTATGCATCAAATTTTTCAGAAATTTGGAAAGTTTCATAGCTAAACTTGCTTTACTTGTGGTTAAAAAACAGGCAAAGATGTTACGATAATGAAACATAAAACGGCGGCTTGACTATATAAATAATCTTTGTGGAAAAATCATTGTGTCCTCACAAGCGTAGCCGTAAGCATTCCGCCTGTCATGTGGGAGACCGGGGTTCTATTCCCGGCTGGGTATATATATTTTGTTTCCACAAAATTGTTAGGTGATATAATAGAAACTATTAAACATTACGAACTAAAATATTATATAGAACTAAGAAACTGGAAGTTTGTGAATACAGTGTGCTCTATGGATCTGTGCAAGCTGCCGACTGCCGGGGAGCGCATCCCACAGAGGCAGTGGAATTATCGTGTTTCGCAATCGATGGATCCAATAGATATCTTTGTTTAATGTGAATTTTAATTGCCAAGTAAAATATCGCCCCTGAATCAGTATAGTTTCATCGCTAAACTTGCTCGAATTGTGGTTGAAAAACAGATTTTCTGCGAAGATGTGCCTTTGTGAATTGGAAACCCATGGGTCATGACGGCCACGCATATCGATTGCACTACACTTTGTAACACTTAAAATGTGCAACTTTAACTACTAAAGTTAAAGTGAATACAATTTTAAAGATTAATAATTTATTTGTATACTTGTACTATTTTTTAATCATTTAACATCACGGAACATATTTTTGAAGTCAGTTTTCATATGGCCATTTGAGACCGTCTCGCACGCACAGATCGCTGGTGAAGGTAATGGATACACTGAAGAGTTCTAATATCGGGTGAGGAGCATGAGAAATCGCAACTCGTCTCACCTTCACAAAAATGTGAATATCTTCACTTAGAAGTGACATACAGGCATCATTGTGGTACCATTAGATTTTGATTTTCAAGGCCTATCTACTGTGGTGGTCTCGTGAGTAAATACTCAAATTTAAAATCGTGATGGTTCATGCTACCATAAGGAATACAATGTGTTGCAGCAGTTTCATGCTGGAGGTTGTAGTGTCATATGCCAGGCACCCTGTAACAGTGCGAGCCCACGCCTGCCTGCATTCCACCAGTTGGCCCATAGTGGCTCATTTCAGGGTGACCCTCGTGTTTCAACTTCATCTTCTTGATGTTATGGCCAGTTGCTCGTAATAGTGGTAGCACCGTGATTCATTCACGACAAGTATTTCTTGAGTGTTGTGTGTGTGATATCGACTTTCAGGTGGTAATCCGTAACCCTGCAAACTTACTGCAAACTCAACATTGGAAGAACACAACAACTTCCATCTCGGATGTTTCCAGCATTTATTTCATGCTCCAAAACAAGCAATGAGATCATGAAGCACAATTGGAAGTATATTCGAAAACAGCATCCTCACATCATAAAACCTCTTTCCATTGACACAATATTATATGAAATTTAACTTCTTCTTTTCGATATCAATTAGTAAGGACCAGCTTCTAAACAACACGTCCTTCCTTGATGGAGACTTGGCCAAAAAACTCTGTTGTCAACAACACAATTGTTGTTGTTGACAATCTTTTGTCATCTCCCCTATTTCTCTACGTAATTGCTCTTTGGTGCTCTTTCGTGCCCAAATAAGCAGGTACGCGCATTTCCTATCTTTCAGTTCTTGCTAATATTCTTCTCCCTCCAGTATCCTCTTTCCCAGGGGCTACTCTGTTACATCCATTTTCAAGCATCGCCCGTTAGCTTTTGCAACGAAACCCCAGCCACTACCTCTGTTCTCACCATCAACCCTCAGTGTAGATCACTATGTCACCTTGATGTGTGCTACTCTGGATCACTTGTTGCACCTCAAACTCTGCGACATGCTGCCAATTCTCTGCACTCACGACCCAATGTGACTATTATCTTATGCCAGTCCAGTTTGTCTTTTGGTACTTTAACCAAGCAATTAAAGTCAATGGTACATCAACTACATAGGTGTAGGCCGCATTTTATTATTTCAATGTTAGAAAATCTACATTTGTATATAACTTGAAAACCCCCAATTAAACGGTTTGCCATTTCAGTCCCAAGCAACTTATCTGATATATTAATGTTATTACTTTTTATAATGATTTCTTTCAAGTCACATCCATAATAAAATGAGAGAGAGGCAGAAGAAACAGCATAGAAAGGAAACATCAGATACCTTTACAGTACCACAAAGAAGATAGCAGGGAAGTTTTATCAACCAAGTGGACAGATCAAAAACAGAAATGGGAAAGTTCAATCTAACATTAATGCTGAGCTAATCATATTGGATGAATACTTTGAGGAACTCGTAAATAGACCACTCCCAAAAGTTTATGGAAGTGAAAAGAAATTAAAGTTAGCACAAAACTGGAATATTCAATTCTGACATTAAATCAGTACTGCTGTATGGATCAGAAACATGGAGAACAATGAAAACAATTACATATAAACTACAAACACTCAATAATTGGTGCCTGTGCAAAATAGAAGAAATAAATTGGTATGAGAAAATCATCAATGTGGAGCTAATGGAGAGAACTAGACAAATGCTAATGAACCAAGAGGTGAGGAAACGATGTTGGTGCTGGATAGGCCATACCTTGAGAACAGTCAGTCAGTCGAAGTTCCAACTCCACGGCAACGCGCCATCCCCATTATGCTCCGTTCCTATGCCAGTGAATATCACACAAAATGCTCCTCATTGTCTAATGTTAAAAGTGAAACAGACAGGAGTCTCAGCAATCCAATAGCCGCACAGGTACACTATGCATAATGCCGCCGCCAGAATGCCAACACATAAGTCATCCACGAAAATTACAGTTCATCGATGGAATCGGCAATCACCAGAAAGACTTCATTGACCCAGGTTTTCTCACATGGCTCGGTCTCTTTCCGCAGGGTGACCAGCCAAAAGCGCCGCACAAAGCACGAACTCCATAGCTCCAGCATCGACTCCCAGGAGTCTCCTGAAAAATGCACTCGCGAACCAAAAAGGCAAATCAGTCAATTCAGCAACAGCCGGTAGCCATTGTTCCGAATATGCAGTTCACTGTACAAACAAAAGCGGACAGATGTAAAGCATACCACATGAATTTCACAGCTCACAGAGTCTCGCCACACACTCACTCAGTAGCAGGGCGATGGAACCATATACTACCAGTCCAACATAAGGTAAATGCGAATGCAAACCGCAGCCACAAGGATAAATACTCCAGAGGCCATAGCGGTTCAATGTCTAAACGCCACGCTGGAACCCACAAGGCAAATTAAACAGCGGAAGACCTAAAATCTCATGGAGAAAGGTAGAATATATGGACATAGGAAGATCATGGACACAGCTGCTTTGTAATTTAAACCAACTACTTCAGCTGTCTCCAACAGTTACTGGCTCTGTCCATCTCTGAAACAGCTGCAGAGGCTTTATAAGAATTGGATTGCCAAGTGTAAACACTGGAGCATTAGGATCATCATCAACAACAACAGCAAAAACAACAACAACAATGCCAGGTGGAGTACAAGCCATGGATGCCATCTAGTGCTGGAGGTGTCAGGTTGTTGTCTGTGGCATATGAACCTGACATTTTAGTCTGTGGTGTTAACCTCAGTATTCATGGGCTGGATTCAAACTTGCATTTATACACTAGTTTTAGAATTCATGAAAAATACTGTAGCAATGGCAATATCTTTAGTGTATGTGTGCAATTTATAAATATTGATATATGTTATGATGATAAAGACTGTGAATCACAACAATTGATCAAAACAATGTTTTCCCTTAGTGAATTTGAATAACAAAGACACAAACAATAGATTGCACTAATTATTGCCTGGCATATTTTGCTGTATCTCGTCAGGTACATACTGCAGAATTCACAAAACATAAAGTTAAATTAGATAAATCCTTCAAGCTGAAATATACACATATTTCCACAGTAATGTAAATTTTCTACCATGGTAATTTTAAACTGACTAACATGTCTTTCTGTTTGCACAAAACTGGCCTATGCAGATTAATCATTATGGCTTCTGCAAACTTTAACAAGCGACTATTTTATGTGTTAAACAACATGCGAAAGGCACTGTCTCTATCAATCACATGGCCGCTTTCCAACACATGCCTAGCAATCGAAGAAGCGGGAAGCTTCCGGTGTGTCGGCCTCCCTAGGTTCCCATTGCTTCTGTGTAGTATCTTGTCAATCCATTAAGGTATGTGTTCAGCCACTCTTTTGTTCAACTGCCGCTCTGTTCTGCCGATGTAGGTTGGCTGGCACCTACATATGAATTGGTAAATGCAATTGGATTTGGCGTATAGAGGGACAGGTTCTTTTACTGCTAGGGTGGGAATAGGTGTGGTTCTGTAACTAATAACTGGAGTTGCAGCACAGAATGTTCAGCTGACTGTTGTAATGAGCCGGTCCTGTAGACGTTGCATTACGTCATCCCCTCAAAAGGTTAGCTGGATGAACACCTTGAGTTTAGGGACTAGTTTCGTCTGGTTTTGGTTTAGGCTGTTGGCAGTGGCACTTTTTAAATCCTGTGGAGTACCCATTCAGGTTTAAGACATTCTTCAGAGTTTCAAATTCCTCTGTCAGTGTGTCCTGGGTGCATATCTTCCTAGAATGGTCAAACAAGGTCTGTACAAAGTCCCCTTTGTACTGGACAGGTGTGAAGTTTATGTGGACGATATACTAATTATCACCATAGATGAGCTACAAGCAACATCATTCCAGGCCATAATGAACATTGCACATAAAAACATCTCTCTATCTATGGAAAACAAACACGACGAAGCGTTGCCGCTCCTAGATATTCTAATGAGATGTAGATTAGATGGCACAATTCAAAGATCAGTGTACCACATAGAAACATGGACTGGCAAATACTTACATTTTCTTAAACTGTCCAGTAAAAATGGGGCTAAGTACGGACCCTGTTTGACCATGTGATTGATAGAGACATGCCTTTTGCGTGTTGTTTAACACATAAAAATAGTTGCTTGTTAAAGTTTGCAGAAGTCATAATGATTAATTTACATAGGCCAGTTTTGTGCAAACAGAAAGACATGTTAGTTTAAAACAGCAACTGATGACTATATCCTCAAACTCAGGAAGCATGGAGTCATACAGTCTGTTACCAAGTAACTATATAAAACTGGAACCAGCTTCTGAGGTGAGTGGACTTTGGTTTTGATAGTTGATAGATAGTGGTTTGTTCAGGGGCAAGTGGCTTGTTCAGGGACATCAGTCTGAGCTAGCGATCTTACTACATTTGGATTTTACATTAATTATAACACTTGTGATCTTCTCATTGTAACTGTATGGTTCCTTGGCTCTGAAATATTCAAACACTATTTTCAGCTCAATTTAAGCAATATACCAATAAAAAGCATGCTCTGTAGTGATCCTGAATATCGTGTTCAAAACACAGCTGTGGGTGATTTGGAAGCAAGGGTCCTTGTACTGGTTGTCATTTGATGGTATGGGTGCTGGTCGTTCAGAAAGAAATGGCAAACTACTGAATGTAAACTTGCCAAGAAATCAAAAACAACCAAAAATGCTGGGGTTGACTGCAATAACCTGTAAAGGATATGCAACTAACTTAACCAATAAAACACAAAGTCAAGGAGAAACATCACATTATCTTCCCACAAGTAAGGTTATAAATAGGTCACAAATCTCAAATGGTAGGGTTACTTGCTTAGAAGCTGATACCAGGCCACTGACTGAATAATCGGGTGTGACATGACAATCTCAGGTAGAACCATGTGGATACAGCTGAGATCAGACCTTGTTAAGTAAGCTAGTTCCATATCTCACATTTTGTCTGCAAAATTTTGAACAGTTTTGATGATGTGAAGTGTGAAGTATATAAGACTTTAAGACAATGACATAGTTTAACAAGAAAACTAGTTTTAAAGATTGAGCACAACCCACAACTGGCAATGCTGATCGTATTCCGGTACGAACCTAAGGCCATGTCCAAGTCAATTTGGAAGCACTATACTCGAGTTTCGCTCAAGCACTTTTTGGTGGTCGGTCAACATCTGTGGTACCCACTGTGAACACACCTTCCGATATTGCAGTTTCTTATGAACGACCTTTTGAATTGTCCTAATTGACACATCAAATTCTTTCGCTATTGAACGTTTGCTTCGACAACGGTTCATCTGTACTGCTGCATCAGTTTTGGCAATTGTTTTTTCTGTTGCAACAATATGCGCTTGACCTGGCTGTCAAAAATCTATCATGAACTGGCGTCCTTTCTGAAACATTTGTGCCCAGATTGTCACTGTTGTCTTCGGCAAACATTTGTAACCGTACGCTGTCTGCATTCTTCGATGAATGTCCACTTGTCGACATCCTTCAAATGAAAGAAACTGAATCACTGCTCTTTGAGCGTCTTTGGGCGGATTTTGGATCAACCCGGACATTTTCTCAACAGTCAGAAACAGAACCTATGCATCATGGGACGATAAGCACGTGCTCTTTTATTCATTCGTCAGTACTTATCACATGACTATGACATGATCATGTTCAATGTACACAATTACGTGTGATGTGGCACGAACGGATTTCAAATGAATGCCCTTTAAAAATAAAACAAATATGCACAGGCAAATTAGTTATTTGACTGGCAGAAAGAAAAGTTTAAAAACAGGATGTTTGAAATCAAAGGCAGGAAACTATTGATGAAAGAAGAAGCTATACTAAAGAGATAGAATAATTACATCAGAGAGTTATAGGATGAAGAAAGAGCATATTTACCAGAAGAAAGCAACTCTGAACGTCCATCAGTACTGAATGGTTAAGTCAATGACAAAGCCAAAACTATGATAAAACATGGGCCAGATTAAGTCATTGTAGAAGAGCTAGAAATATTGAGATGTAGTAGAATAGGGCTTAACTAATTTAAATTGTTAATAAATACTGGGGGTGAGGGGTATGGATGAACAGATATATAATCTTGATATGATTTTAAGAAATAGGGTAAAATATTGCATTCAAATACATGTTTGCACAGAGATCAACATATCATCAACATTCAAACAGATTTGTCATCTGACAAGATGTATATTAGTTAACATTGGGTTTGCACAGAGGAAATACAGCTTTATAAAATTATCTCCAAACTGTGGAGGAGATATTGCTGACCTGGTGCACACCTCCAACCTGTGGAGGAGATATTGCCCACCTGGTACCCACCTCCAAACTGTGGAGGAGATATTGCCCACCTGGTGCCCACCTCCAACCTGTGGAGGAGATATTGCCCACCTGGTGCCCACCTCCAACCTGTGGAGGAGATATTGACCACCTGGTGCCCACCTCCAAACTGTGGAGGAGATATTGCCCACCTGGTGCCCACCTCCAAACTGTGGAGGAGATATTGCCCACCTGGTGCCCACCTCCAAACTGTGGAGGAGATATTACCCACCTGGTGCCGACCTCCAACCTGTGGAGGAGATATTACCCACCTGGTGCCTGACCTCCAAACTGTGGAGGAGATATTGCCCACCTGGTGCCCACCTCCAAACTGTGGAGGAGATATTACCCACCTGGTGCCCACCTCCAACCTGTGGAGGAGATATTACCCACCTGGTGCCGACCTCCAAACTGTGGAGGAGATATTGCCCACCTGGTGCCCACCTCCAAACTGTGGAGGAGATATTGACCACCTGGTCCTGACCTCCAACCTGTGGAGGAGATATTGCTGACCTGGTTCTGACCTCCAAACTGTGGAGGAGATATTGACCACCTGGTCCTGACCTCCAACCTGTGGAGGAGATATTGCTGACCTGGTTCTGACCTCCAACCTGTGGAGGAGATATTGCCCACCTGGTGCCCACCTCCAAACTGTGGAGGAGACATTGACCACCTGGTCCTGACCTCCAACCTGTGGAGGAGATATTGCTGACCTGGTTCTGACCTCCAACCTGTGGAGGAGATATTGCCCACTTGGTGCCCACCTCCAAACTGTGGAGGAGATATTACCCACCTGGTGCCCACCTCCAAACTGTGGAGGAGATATTACCCACCTGGTGCCCACCTCCAAACTGTGGAGGAGATATTACCCACCTGGTGCCCACCTCCAAACTGTGGAGGAGATATTACCCACCTGGTGCCCACCTCCAAACTGTGGAGGAGATATTACCCACCTGGTGCCCACCTCCAAACTGTGAAAGAGATATTGCCCACTTGGTGCCCACCTCCAAACTGTGGAGGAGATATTACCCACCTGGTGCCCACCTCCAAACTGTGGAGGAGATATTACCCACCTGGTGCCCACCTCCAAACTGTGGAGGAGATATTACCCACCTGGTGCCCACCTCCAAACTGTGGAAGAGATATTGCCCACTTGGTGCCCACCTCCAAACTGTGGAGGAGATATTGCCCACTTGGTGCCCACCTCCAAACTGTGGAGGAGATATTACCCACCTGGTGCCCACCTCCAAACTGTGGAGGAGATATTGCCCACCTGGTCCTGACCTCCAAACTGTGGAGGAGATATTACCCACCTGGTGCCCACCTCCAAACTGTGGAGGAGATATTGCCCACCTGGTCCTGACCTCCAACCTGTGGAGGAGATATTGCTCACCTGGTGCCCACCTCCAACCTGTGGAGGAGATATTACCCACCTGGTGCTGACCTCCAAACTGTGGAGGAGATATTGACCACCTGGTTCTGACCTCCAACCTGTGGAGGAGATATTGCCCACCTGGTGCCCACCTCCAAACTGTGGAGGAGATATTACCCACCTGGTGCCCACCTCCAAACTGTGGAGGAGATATTGCCCACTTGGTGCCCACCTCCAAACTGTGGAGGAGATATTACCCACCTGGTGCCCACCTCCAAACTGTGGAGGACATATTGCCCACCTGGTCCTGACCTCCAACCTGTGGAGGAGATATTGCCCACCTGGTGCCCACCTCCAACCTGTGGAGGAGATATTACCCACCTGGTGCTGACCTCCAAACTGTGGAGGAGATATTGACCACCTGGTTCTGACCTCCAACCTGTGGAGGAGATATTGCCCACCTGGTGCCCACCTCCAAACTGTGGAGGACATATTGCCCACCTGGTGCCCACCTCCAACATGTGGAGGAGATATTACCCACTTGGTGCCCACCTCCAAACTGTGGAGGAGATATTACCCACTTGGTGCCCACCTCCAAACTGTGGAGGAGATATTGCCCACCTGGTCCTGACCTCCAACCTGTGGAGGAGATATTGCCCACCTCCAAACTGTGGAGGAGATATTGCCCACCTGGTGCCCACCTCCAAACTGTGGAGGAGATATTGCCCACCTGGTGCCCACCTCCAAACTGTGGAGGAGATATTGCCCACCTGGTGCCCACCCCCAGACTGTGGAGGAGATATTGCCCACCTGGTGCCGAACTCCAAACTGTGGAGGAGATATTGCCCACCTGGTGCCCACCTCCAAACTGTGGAGGAGATATTGCCCACCTGGTGCCCACCTCCAAACTGTGGAGGACATATTGCCCACCTGGTGCCCACCTCCAAACTGTGGAGGAGATATTGACCACCTGGTGCCCACCTCCAAACTGTGGAGGAGATATTGACCACCTGGTGCCCACCTCCAAACTGTGGAGGAGATATTGCCCACCTGGTGCCCACCTCCAATCTGTGGAGGAGATATTGCCCACCTCCAACCTGTGGAGGAGATATTGCCCAACTGGTGCCCACCTCCAAACTGTGGAGGAGATATTGCCCACCTGGTGCCCACCTCCAACCTGTGGAGGAGATATTGCCCACCTGGTGCCCACCTCCAAACTGTGGAGGAGATATTGCCCACCTGGTGCCCACCTCCAAACTGTGGAGGAGATATAGCCCACCTGGTGCCCACCTCCAACCTGTGGAGGAGATATTGCTGACCTGGTCCTGACCTCCAAACTGTGGAGGAGATATTGCCCTGGTGCCCACCTCCAACCTGTGGAGGAGATATTGCCCACCTGGTGCCCACCTCCAACCTGTGGAGGAGATATTGCCCACCTGGTGCCCACCTCCAACCTGTGGAGGATATTGCCCACCTGGTGCCCACCTCCAACCTGTGGAGGAGATATTGCCCACCTGGTGCCCACCTCCAACCTGTGGAGGAGATATTGCTGACCTGGTTCTGACCTCCAAACTGTGGAGGAGATATTGCTGACCTGGTCCTGACCTCCAAACTGTGGAGGAGATATTGCTGACCTGGTCCTGACCTCCAAACTGTGGAGGAGATATTGCTGACCTGGTTCTGACTTCAGACGGTCCATATGTGCAATGCTTAGGCATGAAATGGTTTAATTCCAGTTTGCCTTTCAGCAGATGAGAAGTTTCAGTACCACTCTTACATCCCTTGCTGGAGCGTAAGGAGGGGAGTGAGAGCTCTGCAGCATGTTGCCTATTGAGATTATACTTTGTTACCTGGACAGGAGAAAAGTCACATTGATAGATGCAGCATTTCCCAGAGCTCAAACAGGAGAAAAATCACATTGATAGATGCAGCATTTCCCAGAGCTCAGACAGGAGAACAGTCACATTGATAGATGCAGAATTTCCCAGAGCTCAAACAGGAGACAAATCACATTGATAGATGCAGCATTTCCCAGAGTTCAGACAGGAGAAAAGTCACATTGATAGATGCAGCATTTCCCAGAGCTCAGACAGTAGAAAAGTCACATTGATAGATGCAGCATTTCCCAGAACTCAGACAGGAGAAAAGTCACATTGATAGATGCAGCATTTCCCAGAGCTCAAACAGGAGAAAAATCACAATGATAGATGCAGCATTTCCCAGAGTTCAGACAGGAGAAAAGTCACATTGATAGATGCAGCATTTCCCTGAGCTCAGACAGTAGAACAGTCACATTGATAGATGCAGCATTTCCCAGAGTTCAGACAGTAGAAAAGTCACACTGATAGATGCAGCATTTCCCAGAGCTCAGACAGTAGAAAAGTCACATTGATAGATGCAGCATTTCCCAGAACTCAGACAGGAAAACAGTCACATTGATACAGCATTTCCCAGAACTCAGACAGTAGAACAGTCACATTGATAGATGCAGCATTTCCCAGAGCTCAGACAGTAGAAAAGTCACATTGATAGATGCAGCATTTCCCAGAACTCAGACAGGAGAACAGTCACATTGATAGATGCTGCATTTCCCAGAGCTCAGACAGGAGAAATGTCACATTGATAGATGCAGCATTTCCCCGAGCTCAGACAGTAGAACAGTCACATTGATAGATGCAGCATTTCCCAGAGCTCAGACAGGAAAAATGTCACATTGATAGATGCAGCATTTCCCAGAGCTCAGACAGGAGAACAGTCACATTGATAGATGCAGCATTTCCCAGAGCTCAGAGAGTAGAACAGTCACATTGATAGATGCAGCATTTCCCAGAGCTCAGACAGGAGAACAGTCACATTGATAGATGCAGCATTTCCCAGAGTTCAGACAGTAGAACAATCACATTGATAGATGCAGCATTTCCCACAGCTCAGACAGTAGAACAGTCACATTGATAGATGTAGCATTTCCCAGAGCTCAGACAGTAGAAAAGTCACATTGATAGATGTAGCATTTCCCAGAGCTCAGACAGTAGAAAAGTCACATTGATAGATGTAGCATTTCCCAGACCTCAGAGAGGAGAAAAGTCACATTGATAGATGTAGCATTTCCCAGAGCTCAGACAGGAGAAAAGTCACATTGATAGATGCAGCATTTCCCAGAGCTCAGACAGGAGAACAGTCACATTGATAGATGCAGCATTTTCCAGAGCTCAGACAGAAGAAAAGTCACATTGATAGATGCAGCATTTCCCAGAGCTCAGACAGGAGAACAGTCACATTGATAGATGCAGCATTTCCCAGACCTCAGACAGGAGAAAAGTCACATTGATAGATGCAGCATTTCCCAGAGCTCAGACAGGAGAAAAGTCACATTGATAGATGCAGCATTTCCCAGAGCTCAGACAGGAGAACAGTCACATTGATAGATGCAGCATTTCCCAGAGCTCAGACAGGAGAAAAGTCACATTGATAGATGCAGCATTTCCCAGAGCTCAGACAGGAGAAAAGTCACATTGATAGATGCAGCATTTCCCAGAGCTCAGACAGGAGAAAAGTCACATTGATAGATGCAGCATTTCCCATAGCTCAGACAGGAGAACAATCACATTGATAGATGTAGCATTTCCCAGAGCTCAGACAGGAGAACAGTCACATTGATAGATGCATAATTTCCCAGAGCTCAGACAGGAGAACAGTCACATTGATAGATGCAGCATTTCCCAGAGCTCAGACAGGAGAACAGTCACATTGATAGATGCATCATTTCCCAGAGCTCAGACAGGAGAACAGTCCATTGATAGATGCAGCATTTCCCAGAGCTCAGACAGGAGAACAGTCACATTGATAGATGCAGCATTTCCCAGAGCTCAGACCACCTGACCACCAATGTACTGTACTGTACTGGTAGCTTGCCATCTTGACATTCGATAGTTTGTTACATTGTGCTTCCCATAGCAAAAAGCCTGGGCTTGACCACCAATGTATAGAACTGTAAACTCAAGCTGCCTGGGGGTTCGCCACCATATCACATGCTTTTATATATTAGGGGTCTTCAAATGAAAACCTTAAAAGTGTGATATAACAGTGACTGTAAGTTACAGCCATTGTCTTGTAACCTGTCAATGTTGTTTGTTGTTAAAGAGGTCAAGAGTGTTAAGTATGTGACATCACTGTGCAGATGAACATGGTGACATCATAATGATAATTTAAAGATGGCCGCCCCACTTTTGACATGCACCAAAGAGGAGCAGCGTTCTGTTATCCATTTTTGATCCGTGAAGGGGTGAAGCCTATAGAAATTCATTGGCCAATGAAGGCCCAGTATGGTGATGGCCGTCTGTCATTCCAGCAAGTGTATGAGTTGAGTAGGAAGTTTTGACCCGCAATAAAATTCAAACGGCGTGGACTTCTGAGTAAAGGTGTCATTTTGCAAAATGACAAGGCTCAACCCCATACTGCCTGTGCAATGGTTGACACCATCGAAGACCTCCACTTTCATTGTGTATCACATGCCTCGTACTCACCAGACCTATCCCCAAGTGATTTCCACCTGTTTGGACAATTTAAAAAACATTTAAGGTTTTCATTTGAAGCCCCCTACATACTTTATGTTTGATTAAATATATCACTCACCAATCCTTTCAGATTGACTGTGCTCACAGTTCTGCCAAAGAGATTCTCACTGAGATGCCAGTCTTTGATCAGATGGACAGTAAATCACCAGCAAGTGTCAAGATAGAAGAACCTGAAGTGTATATAGAATACCCAGGTCAAGGTTAGGATAAGTGAAATATAATATACACCCGCTTTTTCTTCTCCTCCCCCTTCTCATCCACTTCCTCTTCTTCCTGTTTCTTCTTCAATTTCATCTTTCTTTTTTTTTTATTTTTGCGCTCACTCGCTTTGAACTCAAGCGTAGTCCTTGCACACTACTTCTAGTAGTGCTGGACTGAATTTTGCATGTGGATTCCCTATTAACAGTGTCCCTCACCATCAGGCGAACACACTTCAACTTCAACGGTATTCTTTCTTTCTTTCTTTCTTTCTTTCTTTCTTTCTTTCTTTCTTTCTTTCTTTCTTTAGTTTTTCTGCTGTTGATTCTGTTTTTCTTCCTCGCCTTGATTGATAATTTTGCTTATTACACCATAAGATGAGTTCTCATGGTTGTCTCAACCATTTTATGGAGTTCTTCCTTTGAAGCTAGGTTGTTTACAAATGTTTCTTATAGCCTCAATTGTTCTCCTTTTTTTCAGAATTTGAGACTGCAATATTTTCTTCTTCACATGTTTTACTTGTGTCTGCCATCTATTTATTATTTATTATTAAATAACGTAGAGCGCCCTGGTCATCCACTGCACCTGTATTCGTCTCCAGTCGTCTCGACTTGTCTTGCCACTGGACTCAGATGGACTCAGGCGAGAGAGTGAGGTCGACGAATTGCGCAACTCTTCCTCACTTTAATCCAAGTCATCGCGCAAGTCATTCTTCATCCAACGTCATATATCACCTTCAAGCCCTGTGGCGATGGGCGAGCGGTGAAGCGGCAGGCGTGGGTACGCTGGCAGCCGTAGTCGCAGACCTGCACACAGGCGGCTCAGGTCATATGGTCGTCTTCTACTGACCGGAGCAGCAGTGGGATTCTGCAGCCCCCTGAGCGACTGAGCAGCCCTCTATAGGAACACACTGCTCACCTCCATAGCATGAGGAAGGGGCTAGAAAAGGTGCCCTAAACATTGTCTGCTCCATCACTACCTAACCAGCTAGCCGCGGTTGGTGGGTACCCTTAACTGCGGTCGACATACAAACAAAGATAAAACAAGCAAAGCTAAAAGAGTAAACCATATTCCCTTAACAATTGGAACTTGGAATGTACGCACCCTACTTGACAGAGACGGCGCGTCGGGTCCAGAGAGACGAACAGCACTGATTGGGAGAGAGCTGGGCAGGTACAACATCGACATTGCAGCCTTGAGCGAGACACGACTTGCAGAAGAAGGCCAAATCTGTGAAATAGGTGCCGGCTACACATTTTTCTGGAGTGGAAGGAAAAGCGAGGAAAGACGCCAATCCGGTGTGGGATTTGCCATTAAGTCGGCCCTGGTCGGCAAATTAGCTGGATTTCCAAAGGCTATAAACGACAGGCTCATGACCATGAAGTTGCCCCTGCTGAATGGAAGGAAGCATGCAACCATTGTGAGTGTCTACGCACCAACTATGACCAACGAAGATGATGTCAAGAACAAGTTCTATGAGGACCTGCACAATGTATTAACATCTGTTCCCAAAGGAGACAAACTTATACTCCTTGGGGATTTCAATGCCAGAGTAGGCACGGACACCACCTCTTGGAGTGGCATTATTGGAAAGCATGGAGTCGGAAATTGTAACAGCAATGGACTCCGCCTCCTTCAGACATGTGCCGAACATGATCTCCTGATTACGAACACAATTTTCCGTCTCCCCATGAGAAATAGGACATCGTGGATGCACCCTCGCTCGAAACACTGGCACCTCATTGACTATGTCATTGTCAGGAGGAGTGACAGACAAGACGTCCGAGTGACAAAATCCATGTGTGGTGCCGAATGTTGGACAGACCATCGTCTCATTGTCTCAAAAATAAACATTCACATCAGGCCACCACGGCGTCCTCAAGGGGTGAAAATGCAAAAAAAAGCTAAATGTCACCCGCCTAAACAGCAAGAAAATGCAGCAGTCGTTTGAAAATATGCTGGAAGACCGCCTCAAGCCAAATGCTGCAGCTAAACAGGATACAGAAACAGAATGGAGAGCCCTAAAGGACATAATTTACAACACTGCTATGGAAATCCTGGGTCCAGCCCCCCGAAAGCATAAAGACTGGTTTGATGAAAATTCCGAAGACATCAACCAATTGCTGGCCGAGAAACATCTTCTCCTCAAGGCACATTTGAATGACCCAAAGTCAACATAAAAAAAAGATGCCTTCAAGAACATTCAGAGAGTAGTGCAGCAGAAACTTCGGCACATGCGGGACTCCTGGCTGAGCAGCAAAGCTGATGAAATTCAGGGCTTTGCTGACAGACATGATATGAAAAACTTCTACGACTCACTGAAAGCGGTCTATGGTCCTACATCACCAGGCATAGTTCCCCTCCTCAGTGCAGATGGGGGAACATTGATCACCGATAAGAAAGAAATCCTTCAACGCTGGGCAGAGCATTTCAGCAACATCTTAAATGCAACTTCCTTCTTCGATGATGAAACCATCAACTGCCTTCCTCAAGTTCCTACCAATGAGACACTTGATGACCTGCCAACCATAGTGGAAGTAAACAAAGCCATCCAGCAACTCTCCAGCGGCAAGGCACCTGGTCCTGACTCCATCCCAGCAGAGATATACAAGGCAGGTGGGCCGGTCCTAACAGAGCAGCTTCACCAAGTCTTTACAAACATATGGGTGAACGAGACCATGCCACAAGATTTCAAGGACGCGTCAATAGTCCACCTTTACAAACGTAAAGGAAACCGCCAATCCTGTGACAACCACCGAGGCATCTCCTTGCTTTCAATTGCAGGGAAGATACTTGCCAGAATTCTTCTCAATCGCCTCACAGACCATCTCGATCAAGGTCTTCTTCCTGAGAGTCAGTGTGGCTTCAGAAAAGAACGTGGAACTGTTGACATGATTTTCGCTGCAAGGCAGCTGCAAGAGAAATGTTAGGAACAGAACTGCGAAATGTTCTCCACTTTCATTGACCTTACCAAGGCTTTTGATACAGTCAGCAGAGAAGGGCTGTGGAAGATTATGGCAAAATATGGCTGTCCACGAAAGTTTGTCCAAATAGTGCGGCTATTTCATGATGGCATGCAGGCAAGAGTACATGAAAATGGTGAACTGTCTGAACCCTTTCCTGTCACCAATGGAGTGAAGCAAGGATGTGTCCTGGCACCAACACTGTTCAGCCTCATGTTTTCAGCCATGCTGATGAATGCCTTCGAGAACGACGACATTGGAATAGACATCAACTACCGTATGGATGGAAAGTTATTCAATCTCAGAAGGCTGAAAGCTAAAACCAAAATTAACAGCGACACCGTCAGAGAGCTCCTGTTTGCTGATGATTGCGCTCTGTACGCCAACTCAGAGGCGGACATGCAACATAATGTTTCAGCTTTCTCACATGCCTGTGCCAACTTTGGGCTCAATATCAACTTGGAGAAGACTGTAGTTATGTACCAACCAGCTCCAGGGAATAATCACACTGTGCCGAATATCAAAGTGAATGATCATAGGCTAAGTGTTGTGGACAAATTCACCTATCTTGGCAGCACTGTGTCACAAGCTGCCACAATTGATGACGAAGTGAATGCAAGAATCTCCAAGGCCAGTGCGGCCTTTGGCAGACTGTACAAGAATGTATGGGACAGAACTGGAATAAGCCTGCAAACAAAGCTAAAAGTCTACAAAGCAGTTGTATTATCCACACTGCTATATGCTTGTGAAACCTGGACTGTTTATCAGCGACACGCTAGGAAATTAAACCACTTCCACACAGTCTGCCTAAGGAAGCTACTGAAGATTAAATGGCAAGACAAGATTCCAGACACTGAAGTCCTAGAAAGAGCATCCATGCCCAGTATCCACACTCTACTGATGAAGAATCAGATTCGCTGGGCTGGTCACTTGACTCGCATGCCAGATCACAGGCTCCCTAAACGAATTTTTTACAGCGAACTGCGTTGTGGTAAACGCTCCCAAGGTGGCCAGAGGAAACGCTTTAAAGACACTCTGAAAATTTCACTGAAGGCTTTTGGAATTCATCATGACACCTGGGAGGCTGCAGCCAGAGACTGAAATTCGTGGCATGCATCATTACGCAAGGGTGCAGTCATATGTGAGGCAACCAGGACTGCAAGAGCTGTGAAGAAAAGGCAGGACAGAAAAACCACTGCAGGAAATCCTCCTCCAGAAATGTCAAGCATTCCTTGCCCACATTGTCAAAGAACATTTCGAGCCAAAATAGGCCTTATCAGCCATCTTAGAACCCACGGCTCCATACCTTCAACCCCACTGGATGAAATGAATGGTCATCATCATTCTTGATGGACAAACAACACATTATTAAA
This sequence comes from Cepaea nemoralis, assembly GCA_014155875.1. Lineage (NCBI taxonomy): Eukaryota > Metazoa > Mollusca > Gastropoda > Stylommatophora > Helicidae > Cepaea > Cepaea nemoralis. The sequence continues at coordinate 44,946 of JACEFZ010002044.1, forward strand.
TTATAAAATGTGTCATCACATCAGTTGCGATTTCCACAATAAAAATAAGCTGCAGTTGATCTCTAGCACTCTGTACCTCTCTAAAATGACAGTCTTCTGTCTCGTTTCATCCCATCTCTTGATGTTATCTTCTAATTTAAACTGCTGTATTCCTACTAGCCAGGATCTTATTCCAACATCCTTAGACCGTGTTCACATTTACAGTCAGACTTGAAATGGCATAAGGCACGAGAGGCTGGATCACAGCATTCAAAATCAACACAGATTATTCTACTAAAATACCCAGTTATGACTGCAGGATTGTTACTGGAGTTATAATGATTACCCCAATTCAGACAATACACCAACATTATACCCTGAAAGATTAGCAGAGGAAAATAGCTCGTATATCCACACAGAGAAGCTTATTCTCATACCTCATCATTTTTAAGCGACAGCTTGCTGAGTGGATGTCGTCTGCAGACTGACTGCTCCTAATTTGTGTGGGGAGCGGCACGTGGTAAACGAAATGCCCAATACATCAAAGTGAGGAATTAAAGCAGTCATGTGCAGGACGTGGTGATTCCTTGGGTGAGCCCAGTACCAGACCGCTATGTGTCGGCACTGCAAATATGGAAGCCTCCTTGGATGGCGGTAAATGCCCATGGACTGTCCTGTCTTCCCTTGAGGGCTGACTGTGAAGTCTTCGACTGTTCTAACTTAACCAGCTGGTATGTGGACAACACCATAACAGTAAGAGTCAAATCTCCCAGTGCAATTACTGCCATTTACTGCCAATATAGCACCTTGCGGTGTATGGCAGAGGGGTCTTTGAACCTGAGGAATTAAGGCCGTCTGGCTAGTGCAGTCGCCGCGAACTGTGCAGGTTAGGATTTTCTTTTTGACCCCGACAGATAAAAATCCCACACCTTACCGAAGGATCGAACCCGGGTCTTCCAAAGGAGAGTCCAGCATTCTAGCCACACTGCCAGCCGCTGCTGTCCCCCAACGCAATAACATCTGAAAAAACACTCCAGATAAATGCAGAAGAAGAAGAATATCTCATCATTTGTGTGTGTGATTGTTAATTGATTGTCTAATATGTGAGTTAGAAAAAGGTGAAAGAAAAATATGTGAGAAGAAAAAGGTTACAAATGTACAACGTTATACTCATGTAACAACTACACCCAACCCATAGAAAACAAACACATTGATATGTGAAGAGCCTGATTACTGATATCAAGGTATATCTTATTTGCATAAAAGTCTCATTCAACATACACTGAGATTATTCACCACAGATGTGAAAGTCTCAACCAAGAATATGTTCTTCTGACAAGAGACTTTTCTTGAAGACAGTACAGAACACTAGAAATGAACATCTGTTTTGTTAAATAATATCACAGCTCAACAGAATCCAAGATTTCTCAACAATTACCCCCCATGTCAGAGTTCCAGTATAAAATCACATGGATGTGCATCAGACAAGAGCAAGCTACAGAACTGTGATTGTTGTGCTACATTGTTATTCAGACTAAAGTCATCTATAAACAGCATAAGTTGCAGACTGAAATGTCCCTGAATATATGTTCATGACATAATACATTTGCATGCAGTTATTCTATATATGTAACTTTGCACTTGCCGTAACATTTCATTAACACTGCCACATCTGTCTGTAATCTGTAAACTGGTATTGTGCAATTAATCAAGTATTTACTGTGGTGTGTTTCAGAAATACATCCATCTTCTGAAAGTTATCAGTCCATCTCCACGCAAGAGCATTCACAAATGGAAATGTTTGGTGACATAGAGGTGAAACAAGAACTACCAGACACATTGTGTGAGGATGAAAGTCAAAGATTTAATAAAACGATAGATATGACAGGTTGTGACATAATTCAAAGAATGACAGGTAACAGTAAAACAGAATCAGGATTGACTGAAAATGGTTATGTGACATCACTAAACCAGGAAAATTGTTGCCATGTGTCAGAGAATATGTCTTCTGTGATTGAAATTAATGAGAAACTATTCTTGACTAATGAGGATTGTCAGTTACAAAATGTACACACCCTAGTAAAACATACACAAGCCTCTATGAATCCTCTTGGTTATAGTTTGGGTTTTGCCAGTTGTAATCCTCAAAGAATACAAATAGATGGTGCACAACACATATCTGATGTTGATGATCCTGGTGTCGATGTAAACAGACATAACAGAACACATATAGCAGAGAAACCTTCCAAGAGTAATTATTGTCATGCATCTTTCACTCAAGTTGGCAATATAAAGTGCCGAAAAAGGTCACATTTAAGAGAGAAACATTACAAGTGTGATGAATGTGATGTGTCTTTTTCTGACACTAGCAGTCTTAAGTATCACATTAGAACACATTCGGGTGAGAAACCTTACAAGTGTTCTAATTATGGTGCTTCATTTACAAAATTTAGCCGTCTGAAGCGCCATGACAGAACACATACAGGGAAGAAACGTTATAAGTGTAATGATTGTGGTACATCTTTTGCTAGTGTTGGCAATCTTAAACGTCATGAGAGAACACATACAGGAGAGAAACCTTACAAGTGTGATGAATGTGATGCATATTTTTCTGATGCCAGCAGTCTTAAGTATCACAATAGAACACATTCGGATGAGAAACCTTACAAGTGTTCCAATTGTGGAGCTTTGTTTGCAACAGTTAGCAGTGTGAAGCGCCATGACAGAACACACACAGGGGAGAAACCTTATACGTGTTATGATTGTCGTACATCTTTTGCTAGTGGTGGCAGTCTGAAGTGCTGTGAGAGAACACATACAGGGGAGAAACCATACAAGTGTTCCAATTGTGGTGCTTCATTTACAAAAGTTAGCAGTCTGAAGCACCATGAGAGAACACATACGGGGGAGAAACCTTACAAGTGTGATGAATGTGGTGCATCTTATTCTGACTCTAGCAGCTTTAAGTATCACATTAGAACACATTTGGGTGAGAAACCTTACATGTGCTCCAATTGTGGTGCTTCATTTACAAAAGTTAGCAGTCTGAAGCGACATGAGAGAACACATACAGGGGAGAAACCTTACAAGTGTGATGAATGTGGTGCATCTTATTCTGATGCTAGCAGCCTTAAGTATCACATTAGGACACATTTGGGTGAGAAACCTTACATGTGCTCCAATTGTGGTGCTTTATTTACAAAAGCTAGCAGTCTGAAGCGCCATGAGAGAACACATACAGGGGAGAAACCTTACAAGTGTGATGAATGTGATGCATCTTTTTCTGACGCTAGCAGTCTTAAGTATCACATTAAAACACATTCGGGTGAGAAACCTTACAAGTGTTGCAATTGTGGTGCTTCATTTGCCAAAGCTAGCAGTCTGAAGATCCATGAGAGAACACATACTGGGGAGAAACCTTACAAGTGTGATGAATGTGATGCATCTTTTTCTGACGCTAGCAGTCTCAAGTATCACATTAGAACACATTCGGGTGAGAAACCTTACAAGTGTTTCAATTGTGGTGCTTCATTTGCAAAAGTTAGCAGTCTGAAGTGCCATGAGAGAACACATTCGGGGGAGAAACCTTACAAGTGTTCCAATTGTGATGCTTCGTTTACAACAGTTAGCAGTCTGAAGCGCCATGACAGAACACATACAGGGGAGAAACTTGAAAATTTTAATTCTAATTAAAAATGACTTTCGTGGTAGAAATGTTACTCAAGTTGGTCAATGGTCAATTGAAGTGCCATAAATTAATAAATACACGAGAAAACAAATTTTCAGCTGTGATTATTCTTTTGTTTCATTACTGAGATCCTGAGATGAATGTTGCAAAATTCATAGGACTGCCAGAGTAATTAACAACAATTGCCTGAAAGAGGCTAATGAAACTAGAACATTATATACAACAATAAGAAAGAGACAAACAGCTTTTTTTGGTTATGTGATGAGAAGAGAGGCACTGGAGAACATCATGACAACTGGAACAATTAAGGGGAAGAGAGGCATAGGCAGACCAAGAGAAATTATGCTGGATGGATTGAGACAGTGGTATAGAGGAATATCAAGAGTTGATTCAGAACACCAAAAACAGCCATGTGGATGTGGAAGGCAAGGGGTAACCACCATGTTATCTTCCAAAGATTTAATGAATAGGCACATGTCAGAGTCCTCTACATACCTCTCTCTCCTGTTGCCTTGCAGGGCCTGTCTTTCTAGACAAAGGTTTTTTGTTTTGTATATCCTATTTACAGGACATCACTGTCAATATCAGCATTTTACTGCTGTTGTTGATGTTTTGGCAAGTTTATGTTCAGTAGTTTGCCATTGCTTTGTAAATGACCTGCTCCCATACCAACAAGTTAAAACCCAGTGCAGCTGCCAAATCTGTCGCAGCTGTGTTTCGAAACAGGTAGGCTTGCTTACGAATCACGTCCCAAAGCCCTTAGCCGCAGAGACCGGCAGACAAAGGTTACTGGAGTGAAATTAGCCAGTGGAAGATGAGGGTAAATCACCATTGTGATTACTTCTTGTGAATGATATTTGTCAACAAATTCAGCACATATGGTATGATATTTGTAGTGCTTATTTATTCATACAGACTATATATTCATTTTGTCTTCATGAAACAAGTGCTATCATTACAGTATAATGTCTATAGTAATTACTTATTCAAGCTCATCAGCTAAAGCTCCATTAGCAAAGCTATACAGGGAAACAGAAGGTAAACATTTTATTATGATGATTGTGGTGCATCTCAAGCTTCAAAAGTCATGGGTTCATTCCTGGGCTTTGATTCTGTCCACAAGTGCAAGTTCACAAGTCTCAAAGACACCTGGAGGTCATTGCTGGAGCCACTTCTTCTTCTTCTTCTTCTTCTTTCATTCGCTTGAAAGTTGTCTATAACTGCAATGTTGTCTCTTGAATATTGCCAATTGATCAGCTCTCTTGTTTCTGGGTACTCCACAGTGAAATGGTATCCACTGTATGGTGACCTAATGCTGGCTGCCAAGTTCAGAAAATAGTGTCCGTAGTAGTGGCAATTTCCACAACAGGAGCGCCTCAAGTACTGATTTTGGATCTGTAAAAAAAAAAATAGCACCACAGGCTGCATACCATGATTGGCATTTAGTAATTTCTCTATTGCTGGAGCCACAGGTCTCATACTCTGTGTGATGCTTTCAGCAGATTGTGCTGTGGAAAGAGACCGAACCATAGGGAACAAAACCTAGAGCAATGTTCCTCTTACCTTTAAACTTCCTTTCTGTACTTTATTAGTAATTTGTTCTCTGACTTGTTCTCCGTTCTTCTGAGTCATACAGTTGTAAGGGTGTTCCCACAGCTGGTGTTGTCATTGGGGTGAAGTGTTAAGTCTGGACATGTTCTAGCAGATATTCTAGAAGAACATTTTGTGCAATAAGTCATTGTCCTTGAAAGTTAGAAAAAGAGTTCTTGCATGTAACATAGAACCAGTTTTAACACATGGCTGCAAATCCTGGGCAATTAGTAAACTTGCTAAAAAAAAATGTCTGGAAGCCTTGGAGATGTGGTTGTATAGAAGAATGCTGAAAATTCATTGGACAACCAAATTGAGCAATCTGGACATTTTAAGGGAAGCAGAGTCACAAAGACAACTTATCACAAACATCAGAAAGAGGCAGTCATCGTATGGCCAGGTTATGAGATGAACAAAATGGAACGTGTTAACCGGAAAGATTTGCGGAAAGAGAAACAGGAAGACAGCGTGAGAAGATTCTTGACAGTCTTTTGTAATGGCACGGAAGGGAGTCAACACACGAATTGATCCATGAAGTCTGAGATCGGAATTTGTGGAGAGGCATGATCGCCCGCGCCAGCCGGCAAGGCACTGGATGATGATTGTAGAACCTGACATATGATGTTTCAGTGGTGAGTTCCCTTCCTTGACCAGCATTCCCGTCCTAGACCATTCTAGAACATTCTGAAACTTGTCCTGTACCCATGGTTATGAGGCCAGTCATTGACACCAGAGCCGGGCTGGTCAGAAGCAAGAACCCTGGCTCTGCTGGGGATTGTGTCTCGGCTAGCAATCACTCTAATCACACTAACCTCTATAATCACACTAACTGCTATAATCACTATAATCACACTAACCACTATAATCACACTAACCACTATAATCACTATTCACACTAACAACTATAATCACTTTATTCGCACTAACCACTATAATCACTCTAACTACTATAATCATACTAATCACTCTAAGCACTCTAATAAAAATAATCACTATAATCGCACTAACCACTATAATCACACTAATCACTCCAATCAGTCGTCCATCACAGCTCCTGTACAGCAGTCAAGTTAGTTGTATGTCCTGTATAGCAGTCAAGTTGGTTATAAGTCCTGTACAGCAGTCAAGTTGGTTGTATGTCCTGTACAGCAGTCAAGTTGGTTGTATGTCCTGTACAGCAGTCAAGTTGGTTTAAGTCCTATATGTGGTGTCCATGGTGCACAATAAAATATATGTGGTGTCCATGGTGCACAATAAAATATATGTGGTGTCCATGGTGCACAATAAACTATATGTGGTGTCCATGGTGTACAATAAACTATATGTGGTGTCCATGGTGCACAATAAACTATATGTGGTGTCCATGGTACACAATAAACTATATCTGGTGTACATGGTACACAATAAACTATATCTGGTGTCCATGGTACACAATAAACTATATGTGGTGTCCATGGTACACAATAAACTATATGTGGTGTCCATGGTGCACAATAAACTATATGTGGTCTCCATGGTACACAATAAACTATATGTGGTGTCCATGGTAAACAAACTATATGTGGTGTCCATGCTACACAATAAACTATATGTGATGTCCATGGTACACAATAAACTATATGTGGTGTCCATGTTTCACAATAAACTATATGGGGTGTCCATGGTACACAATAAACTATATGTGGTGTCCATTGTGTATAATAAACTATATGTGGTGTCCATGGTACACAATAAACTATATGTGGTGTCCATGGTACATAATAAAATATATATGTAGTGTCTATGGTACAAAATAAACTATATGTGGTGTCCATGGTGTATAATAAACTATATGTGGTGTCCATGGTGTACAATAAACTGTATGTGGTGTCCATGGTACACAATAAACTATATGTGGTGTCCATGGTGCACAATATACTATATGTGGTGTCCATGGTGCACAATAAACTATATGTGGTATCCATGGTACACAATAAACTATATGTGGTGTCCATGGTACACAAACTATATGTGATGTCCATGGTGTATAATAAACTATATGTGGTGTCCATGGTGTATAATAAACTATGTGTGGTGTCCATGGTACACACACTATATGTGGTGTCCATGGTACACAATAAACTATATGTGGTGTCCATGGTACACAACAAACTGTCTGTGGTGTATAATAAACTATATGTGGTGTCAATGGTACACAATATACTATATGTGGTGTCCATGGTACATAATAAATTATATGTGGTGTCTATGATACACAACTTAAACTATATTGTGGTGTCCATGGTGCACAATAAACTATATGTGGTGTCCATGGTACACAATAAAATATACGTTTTGTCCATGGTGCACAATAAACTATATGTGGTGTCCATGGTACACAATAAACTATATGTGGTGTCCATGGTACACAATAAACTATATGTGGTGTCCTTGGTACACAATAAACTATATGTGGTGTCCATGGTACACAATAAACTATATGTGGTGTCCATGGTACACAAACTATATGTGGTGTCCATGGTGCACAATAAACTATATGTGGTGTCCATGGTACACAATAAACTATATGTGGTGTCCATGGTACACAATAAACTATATGTGGTGTCCATGGTGCACAATAAACTATGTGGTGTTCATGGTGCACAATAAACTATATGTGGTGTTCATGGTACACAATAAACTATATGTGGTGTCCATGGTACACAATAAACTATATGTGGTGTCCATGGTGCACAATAAACTATATGTGGTGTCCATGGTACACAATAAACTATATGTGGTGTCCATGGTACACAAACTATATATGGTGTTCATGGTACACAAACTATATGTGGTGTCCATGGTACACAATAAACTATATGTGGTGTCCATGGTACACAATAAACTATATGTGGTGTCCATGGTACACAATAAACTATATGTGGTGTCTATGGTACACAATAAACTATATGTGGTGTCTATGGTACACAATAAACTATATGTGGTGTCCATTGTGCACAATAAACTATATGTGGTGTCCATGGTACACAATACACTATATGTGGTGTTTATGGTACACAATAAACTATATGTGGTGTCCATGGTACACAATATACTATATGTGGTGTCCATGGTACACAATAAACTATATGTGGTGTCCATGGTGCACAATAAACTATATGTGGTGTCCATGGTACACAATAAACTATTTGTGGTGTCCATGGTACACAAACTATATATGGTGTCCATGGTACACAAACTATATGTGGTGTCCATGGTACACAATAAACTATATGTGGTGTCCATGGTACATAATAAAATATATATGTAGTGTCTATGGTACAAATTAAACTATATGTGGTGTCCATGGTACACAATAAACTATTGTGGTGCCCATGGTACACAATAAACTATATGTGATGTCCATGGTACACAATAAACTATATGTGGTGTCCATGGTACACAAACTATATATGGTGTCCATGGTACACAAACTATATTTGGTGTCCATGGTACACAATAAACTATATGTGGTGTCCATGGTACACAATAAACTATATGTGGTGTCCATGGTACACAATAAACTATATGTGGTGTCCATGGTACATAATAAAATATATATGTAGTGTCTATGGTACAAAATAAACTATATGTGGTGTCCATGGTACACAATAAACTATTGTGGTGCCCATGGTACACAATAAACTATATGTGATGTCCATGGTACATAATAAATTATATGTGGTGTTCATGGTGCACAATAAACTATATGTGGTGTCCATTGTACACAATAAACTATATGTGGTGTCCATGGTGCACAATAAATTATATGTGGTGTCCATGGTACACAATAAACTATATGTGGTGTCCATGGTACACAATAAACTATATGTGGTGTCCATGGTGCACAATAAACTATATGTGGTGACCATGATGCACATGCCTTCAAGACTGGGTTGTATTCTTTAGTACTGGCTGTGGTCGCAGGGATTAATTTGCTGACACTTAAAACTTCCTGCGTGCTGAAGGCAGGGTTGTGGGTTCAGTCCACACACGCTTCAGTTTGACTAAAATGTGGACATCTCATTCAGAAAGCAATGGCAAACTACTGAACATCAAATTTGCTAGGAAATCAACATGGGTTGAGGGTTACTGCAAAGAACACACATGTGGGTTAGCATACATGCCTACTGGCACAGTGGTCATGTGTTTGAATCTCTGTCCAGGTGGAAGCATTTAACAGTGACCTTGACTCTCAGGTTAACAAAGCCTAAAAATAGATGCCCGAAAATGTCATCGAAAGTAATGGCGGCCAGCGTGGTACTGACTACATCCAAGAATAATACACATAACTTCGTTCTGTATCCTTTCCATCTGATCACGACTGAGATTCTGGATCCCCATCGCATACTCAAAAACAGAAAGGACCAGACCCTGGTAAAGAAGACATAGATGGTGCTGCTTAGTTTTCCGTCGCTATCACCCACATCGCAGCCAAACCCCGCTTGGCCTTTGTTATCACCTGGTTTATGTGCTGATTATAAGCAAGGCTTTGATCAAAACGTACCCCCAGGTAATTCATTGCCTGCGTTCTTTCCACAGTCTCCAAACACAGATTTAAGGTTGGTGTTGGAGTGTTGACTATATGATTATTCACAGAGAACCATGTTACTGCTGCCTTCGTTGGGTTGACCATTGGCTCAGACTTCCATGTACCAAGTGCATAAGCGATTTAGTTCTGTTTGTAGTTCCACAGAAACTCAATCTCTATCTTTACTCTGATGATAAACTAACACATCGTCAGCATATGACAATGTCCTCCCCGGCGAGTTTGCATTATAAGACACAAACAAGTTATTTGGGCAGAGTGTTCACAGAGGATGAGAGACTAGATAACTGATTGAGAAATAGAATTGAGAATACAGAAAGCCAACAGTGTCAACTATCAAACAGATCCTATTGTAAAACATCCTAATGGCAACATTATAAAATAACATAAAGTAATGCAGCCATAGTGGATGAAGCCAGAATGTGGGCGAACAGAGGAACCAGGCCGAGGCCGCTGGGGATTTACTTCGTCAGAGCTGGGCAGCAACGTAGAGACAAGAAAGGCTGCGCTGCTGACCTGCCGTCCATTTTCGATGGTGCGGGTTACTGGGAGCTAACCGTGAACCTGAAGGGCCGTGGGGAGTAACCTGAGGTGATCCAATAGTTTCGCTTATGACCTGACATTGTACTTCCTCGTCGGCCAAACAGCTAATTGATTATGTGGTTGTTTCGGGATTTGAAATTTAAATATTGAGCACAACCCACTACTGGCAACGCTGATCGCATTCTGGTATGAACCTAAGGCCTATCCACGTCAATATGGAAGCACTAGATTCAAACAGCTAATGCCGATTAAGCTGGCAGTCCCGTATGAGTTGAATATAGGGTAACAACATACGTACAAGATGGAGAATACAGTGACATGTCTGAGATAGGAAGGGTACACTGTCTGGCTATTTGCCGTAGAGGTTGGCGCAAGAGGTCTAGTCTCCTACTCCGTGTATAACGTGTTGAAGCAGTTGGGCATAAAAGGACAGGTGAGAACTTTATAGAACACCAAAGAATTAAATAGTTCGGACATTTAGTTAGAATGGAACAAGATCAACGAGCGGCTAGATCACTCTACACAAGAACATCGGGATATAAGGAGAAAGGACGACCCAGGAAGAGTTGACTAGATGGAGACATTGAAGAAATTAAATTTGACATTAGTACAAGACAAGAGAAGCACAGAAAATTGAATCTGCCTCCTCTCAGCAACCCTTCCAGGTGGAATTATTTAACAGTGAGCTTGACTCTCTGGTTGACACAGCCTAAAAATAGATGCCCGGAAATGTCACAGAAAATAATGGCAGCCAGTGTGGTACTGACTACACCATCCATCACTGGTCTATACAAGAGTTGAGTCAAGAACCGACATCACAGCCTGTGGAACATTCCCATACAAGTTCCATCCTCATCTTCAACAGTGAGCAAAGAGTCCCAATATAATGGTACCAGCAGCAGTCTGATTATGTCTTTCCTCGGAGTCCTGAGTGTCGACCAGATCCACTGGTCACTCCCTGCAGCACCATTCTCTCCAAGCCGTGATGATCTATCTGTTCTTCTGTACTATTCCTACAATCCCTAAGGGTCCCGACCACGTCTGCCTTACCATGCACCAATACCCCACCAAGCAGTGCAGACCCAGCCAACATGTCTGCCTGTTCATTTCCCATCATTCCAACATGTTCTGAAGAAAAAAACCCAACAGATGCTCTCTATTTGTGATCATTGAATTGAAGCCTGCCACTCTGCCTGAGCCTGTCTCCCTGGCGAAGGGGTTAATGACTTTCTCTGTAATCCCATGTATCCACGTAGGGGAACACAGCTGCGTGAGATTCGGTAGCCAATCATGTTGCGTTGATTACTTATGGGGGTATATGAAACGGTCGCTCGGAAAGCAATGGCAAAGTGCTGAGCGTAATCTTGCCGAGACATCAACAACAGCGGCAAAATGCTGGTGTTGACAGCGATGTCCTGTAGATAGGATATGCAGGGAGAAAAAATAGACTGCCTGAAGCATGCCCGTCTTCACTGTTCTGATCATACATGGTGAGCCCGTTATAATCACGACATGCGTGTGATGTCTATACAAGAATGTAGATATCACTATTTACCCAATATGCTTCAAGGGGTGCAAAACTGGATTCTTTATTTTACTTGTACTATTTACATGAATTTGACGATTATTGTGAATATTAATGTCTTCCTAGTATATCACATCTAATAAGAGATAACACCTAGCCCTGATTGCAATGACGTGTTGATGCTAATGGATTCGTTTAAAAAAATAATAATAATAATTTAATCCTTTCAGATTCTATGATTACTGGGTCATCGTTAGTCATTTTCGTGTGTCTTTACTTTATTATAGATATTAGCAATAAAATAAGAATATCTCCGCTTAGAGGCGACATACAGGCTTTATTGGGACATTGCCTCATTGATTTGCATGGCCTCTATGGTCCATGCAGGCCATGCAAAGTATGGTGGTCTCATAAAAACCAATTTATTTTAATTACTATACAACATGACCACAGATAAGTGTGTTTTATTATTGTGTGTCATCTGGATTTAAAACTATGGCAACACAGCAGTACCTAATAAGTTTGAAATTTAAATAAAATACTGTGAAGCAAGTTATGCTTTTTTTTTTCCTTCTAAGAAAAACAAGTAATCCTTTCGGGTTTATACATGGGTCTGAAAACTGGCTTTAACCCTTTACAGGGCACAGCGGCCGAAAGCGTCTGTACTACGTCCAAAAGCGTCCGTGGAAACTAAGCGCTGTAAACACGCGAAGCTCAAGACTTTGTGAGATTTCCGATTGTCTACTTTCGGTTTTGCCGATAGCTTGATAAAATAGCTGTCATTTGCAAGTATTTACTTTAAATTTGATAAGATTGTTTTAATACTTTTCATGGTTTTTATGCTGTGTTTTTCAAAATAGATTTTGACGTTTCTTTAAGCGATAGCAGAGATTTCGCTGGGTTCAAGTTAAGTGACATTGAAGTGCACAATGTTGACCACATCGGAGTTAGATTATATCTACTACTATCAGTGATATCAGCATAAGCAGTATTACTCACTGTACATATTTCGGATCTCTCTGAGACTTTTACAACAATTGCCGATCAAACAAATGAGTATGCTAGACAAAAAGATCAAACACATAAATGATCGAGCATGGGTTCCAACAAATTCAACCGAAATGTAGGCAACATTTGATTATTTATTTCACACGTGAGTAAATATTTAACTTGTGAGTAAATTACTAAATCTCCATTCATTTTCCTTCATTTTGTGTTTTAATTTTTAAAAATATGTTCACTAACAGCTGAGATTTGATGTTTTTACTAACGTAACCCTACATCTGACCGACAACCGGAAAAAAGTAAAAACCTGTGCCCTGTAGAGGGTTAAAAATTATTTTCAGTCATGTCAAAAGGTGAAACATTATACAGGTACACAGATAAATTATTGCTACAAATGAAACTTGTATACTTTTTAATTTTAGTAGTTAAATTGCCAGTTCTAATTAAAAAATAAATAGGGTTCCGCTATAGCAAGGGTGCCGTCATTTTGAATTTTGCGATATGGATGCCCTATCTAAGGCTTCTAATGGTTATGCTAAACCATTTATCCTGAAGCGGTTATTTGTGAAATTCCTTATTTATATGATTATAATTATATGTAAACATTAACGCATAATTCAAAGATTTATAACAATGTCACATAATAATATTTAATAATAATACAATAAAATGTGACTTTGCTCTTTGTTATAATACATCTTTGAACTTTGAATTATGCACTAAATTTTACACATAATTATTATAATATTAAAATTACTATTATTATTAAGAAAATAGGTGTTAAGAACAAATTAGGTTACTGTATGCCGTATGCGAAACAAACTTAAATAGCTATATGCTATAATAAGTATAACTTATAAGACAATAAATAGTATAATTAGTATAAGTATAAGAGAAGTAGTAGTCAAGTAACGCCAGTAACGGCTACAGCAGGAATAGTATTTCTATTTATTACTATTTATTTTATTTACCAGTATTAACCAGTAATCATCAGAGAATACGAATCCGACAAGTAACACAGTAGAGAAGAAAATTGAGGCATTTGAACTTTGAACTTTTGAAGAAAAGTCTTAGACTATCACTATAGTCTATACTATCTATACTATTTTAGTATTACTTATTACTTGCATTTAATGAAACAACACAGATCATATGATCTCTTAAGTACAGGGGAAAACTACTGACAATCTACAAGATCTGCACAGTCGTTAAAAAGATCTTGCATTTATGTGGAGACTTGAACAAAGTACATTTAAACTACATTTTTCAAGACCTGTAAACAATAACTTAAGTTCGCAGGCAAGAGATGGTCTATTATTTCCCAGACACCAACGCTTCACGGTCGGTACAAAAATTATCACCGGCCACAGGAAGAACAAGTACATCAACAGGGTGTCTAAAAGCTGAAGATGGCAAAATCATAATAGAAAAAGACCAGATTCTACAGGTATGGACAGATTATGTGAAACACCGTTATGATGATAACAGAGACGAACAGTATGATATTAGATTTAATAATGAAGGACCGCCAATTTTGGAGATGGAGGTTCGAAATGTTCTTAAGCATATGAAAGCTGGCAAGGCCCCCGGGGCAGATAACATCACAACAGAAATGATTAAAGCTTTAGAAGAATTTGGACTAGAGCAAGTCACCAGACTGATGAACACATTATATGATACTGGAGATATACCTCCTCAATTATGTAACTCTGTATTTATTGCAATCCCAAAGAAATCAGGAACCTTGGAATGTGATCAACATAGAACAATTAGTATTATGAGTCACATCACAAAGATTTTGCTAAGAATTATCATGCAAAGAGTGAGGAAGAAGATACAACCTGAAATAGGGGAAGAACAATGTGGGTTTGTAGAAGGAAAGGGTACAGTAAATGCTGTGTATATGCTGCGAACAGTTATTGAACGTGCTATAGAAGTAAACAAGGATATACATCTTTGCTTTATTGACTATACAAAGGCTTTTGATAGAGTTAGACATGTCAACATGGTGGATATGCTTGCAGATCTACAAATTGATGGGAAAGACATTAGAATTATAAAAAACATATATTGGAAACAACAAGCTGCAATAAGGATTGATAATGAAGTGGGACAGTATCAGCCAATTAAGAGAGGTGTTAGGCAGGGATGTGTGATGTCTCCAGATCTTTTTTCCCTATACAGTGAAAATATTTTCAGAAATGTAGAGGATATAAATGGAATCAGCATTGGAGGACGAAACATCAATAACATTAGATATGCAGATGATACAGTATTAATTGCAGACAATGCGCAGGACCTGCAACAATTAGTAGATGCGGTTGTTGTACACAGTGAGCAACTGGGGTTAGAATTAAATTGTAAAAAGACTCAGGTTATGGTCGTCACTAGGAAGGAAGAAGTGCCACAATGTAATATACAAGTAAATGGAAATATTCTTCAACAAGTGAATCGGTACAATTATCTTGGAACAGTCATAACATCTGATGGGAGATGCCTTGAAGAGATTAGAACAAGAATCGCCATGGCGAAAGTAGCCTTTAGCAAGATGAAACACATTCTGACCAATAAAAAGATGTCAATTGAAACGAGAAAAAGAGTGTTGAGGGGATACATAGAGCCTGTTCTTTTGTATGGATGTGAAACTTGGACAATGAGCAGTCAAGCTGAAAAGCATCTGATGGCTGCAGAAATGTGGTTTCTGAGGAAAATGCAAAGAATACCATGGACAGACAGAAAAACCAATGACCAAGTACTACAGGAGACAAATGAACATCGTAAACTGATTAGAGAAATTAGACGTAGACAGTCAACATTTTTTGGACATGTTATGAGAAGAAATGGATTGGAGAACTTAGTGACAACTGACAAGATCGAAGGGAACAGACCAAGAGGAAGACCGAGAGGAAAATACCTGGATGGCTTGGCCACATGGTATGGACGAGACAGGAACACTGAGCTGATCCACGACACTGGTCATCGAGTATAATGGCGAGTCATGACCGCCCACGCTTTCCAGCATGGCACATGATTGATTGATTGACAGGTAACACCGAAACAATTATAATTCTGCATTTCATATACAGTGGTACCTCGGGTTACGAACGCTTCAGGTCACGAACAATTCAGGTTACGAACAACAACTTCGAAAATTTTATGTCTCAGGTAATGAACAGTGCCTCGGGTTACGAACAGAGGCTAGAGAGAGAGAGAGAGAGAGAGAGAGAGAGAGAGAGAGAGAGAGAGAGAGAGAGAGAGAGAGAGAGAGAGAGAGAGAGAGAGAGAGAGCAAGGGTAACGTTGGAGACATACTATCGCGTATAGTTCAAATAGTATACAGATGAGCTTGTGGATCTTCAGAATGAACAGCTAAAGACATTTATTAAAGGAGGAGCAGTCGTCGGATGATCATGAGTCAGTGACGGTTTCAACTGCCAGGATTAAAGAAATTTGCAGCAAGTGGGCAGACGTCGAAGACTCCATTGTTAACCATCATCCAAACAAACTTGTTGCTAACAGTAACAGGGCTGTAAACCTGATGAATGATAACACGGTGGCCCACTTCAGAAAGATTCTCCAGCAAAGAAAGCGACACATTTTCCTTGATAGTTTCTTGGTGCAGAAAGATTCCCAGTCGGCTGCCAAGAAACAGCGACAAGATACTCCTGAAACTAACGATTCAGAATAATAAATAAAATGACAAATTTCCCATGATCGTTTTCTTGGTAATAAAGATAGACTAAACCTCTTTTAAATTTACATTTAATTTAATTAGGTGGGACGCATAGGTGTTTCCAAGGCACCAGGGCTGGGGTCTATACTGGCCAAGACCTATTTGACGCGTCCTCGTCGAGCGTCCTGGCAACAGGTCTCTTTGCTAAAGTCAGTAGGATCATTGATTCCTCCGAAGTCGGAGAGTGTCTGCCTCCAAGGCGAGGCACCACCAGTCTGCACACCAATAAGCCAGACATGGGACAACGGATACTCACGCAAACCTCAGGTCCTGTATGACATCACACTGATGTTGGACAACAAGATGTCTTCATCCGACATACAGGACCTCACGCTGGAGTTCACAGCCAGCGAACACAAGCAAGCAAGCACCATTTAATTCATTTGGTTGACATCAACAACTTGGCCTTTTACCGTCGTTATGTGGACGATATACTAATTATCACCACAGATGAGCTACAAGCAACATCGTTCCAGGCCAGAATGAACAAGACGCATAAAAACATCTCTCTATCTATGGAACACGAACACAACGAAGCGTTGCCGTTTCTAGATATCCTAATGAGACGTAGAGCAGACGGCACAATTCAAAGATCGGTGTATTGTAAAGGAACATGGACTGGCCAATACCTAAATTTTCAGAGCTTCACACCTGTCCAGTACAAACGGGGCTTAGTACGGACCCTGTTTGACCGTGCTAGAAAGATATGCACCCAGGACACACTGACAGAGGAATTTAAAACTCTGAAGAATGTCTTAAACCTGAATGGGTACTCCCCTCTGCTGTGTGTCCACCGTGACGAGGTAGAGGGGCTTGTGCGTCCCAATGACCCCAAGAGCTATGCCGACGGTAGCACAGCTACTGGTAGGGCCACCCATGTCGGACAGGTCAAGGGAGAGGGACCAGACGAAGAGACACACAAACCTGCTGCCTTGTAGGTAGACTGGGGACAGTCAAAGGCTAGGGAAAGCACCCCAAATACATGCTTGTCGAAATCGGATGTACTGAGCCACAGGCTTGACAAAGCAGTGCAACGTGAAACCTGCTGCCTTGTAGGTAGACTGGGGACAGTCAAAGGCTAGGGAAAGCATCCCGAATAAATGCTTGTCGAAATCGGATGTACTGAGCCACAGGCTTGACAAAGCAGTGCAACGTAACTTAATTCATGATGTCACAAATCAAAATTAATCGATATGGTGCTAATCCCGTGAAGTCCCATCAGGCGGTGATAGTGCCGGGCCCCCTGCCTCGAGGGGGTCCACCCATGACTACTGGTGGTCACCTTCCCCTGTGCTGTGGAGTCAAGGCACAGAGGAGTAGGTTAAGAGCTATTGACCAAATACCCCGGACACTCAACATACTACAGTGGAATGCCGAAGGAGTTTACAAGAAGAAAGACTCCCTAACACAGCGTCTTCATAAAGATAGAATAGATGTGGCATGCATTCAAGAGACACACCTCAACGCCAATCACAAATTCTCAGTCAGAGGATATCAGGCCACACGTTTCGACCGCGAAGGACACAAAGGAGGAGTTCTAATACTTACACGAAATACAATACCTTGCAGCGAAGTATCTGTGATCTCTGACAACCAAACGGAAATTATAGGTGTTGATATAATGATAAAGGACGTGAAAATAAGAATCTACAATCTGTATAGCCCGGCAGATAAGGACCTTACACTCTCAAACATGAAAATAACTGACACAAACTGCATTATTGTCGGAGACTTAGCCGTTCAGAAAGATGGGGATACCCAGATACTGACAAAAGAGGAGATGAATTGGAGGACTGGGAAATAGACTCAAATCTCCATCTACTCAACAAAGCGGATGACACACCGAGCTTCTACTCCAGAAGATGGCTTACCACTTCTACTCCAGACTTAGCTTTCTGCACAGGAGACATCCTCCACAAAATCGATCGCCATGTGCTGGACCAATTAGCAGGTAGTGACCACAGACCAATCAAGCTTGAAATGAATATGGAGTATGTTCCACAGCAGCAAAAGCCCTTGCCCCGCTGGAATTACAAACGAGCAGATTGGGACAGATTTGCCATACTAACAGACAAATATTGTGAAAACATAAATACACGATATGGCAACATAAAGCAAATGGTGGAAAGTCTAAACAGAGCGATAATACAGGCAGCCACTGAGTCCATTCCAAGAGGAGCGAGGAAAAATTACAAACCATACTGCACTGAAGAACTACAAAGTTTGGAGGACAAAGTTGAAGATGCCAGGAAGACAGCAGAGAGAGAACAAACAATTGAAGCAAACATCTCTCTCAAAGCCATCTCAGCAAAATATAAAAGAACAGTAAATCAAACAACAAGAGATTGT
The DNA here is from genome assembly GCA_014155875.1 of Cepaea nemoralis. Lineage (NCBI taxonomy): Eukaryota > Metazoa > Mollusca > Gastropoda > Stylommatophora > Helicidae > Cepaea > Cepaea nemoralis. The sequence goes on from JACEFZ010002044.1 coordinate 63,945, forward strand.
TGGAGGGAAAAAACAGAAAACCTGAATTTTGACAGGGATGGAAACAAACTATGGAAACTAGTGAAAGCCATGAACAATGAAGGACCTAGAAACAAACAAATAACAATTAAACAAGGAAATGCCTTGCTTACAGGCAAAAAGGCTGCAAATGCACTAATGGAACACTATGCAAATGCAAACCACATTGATATTACAACCGAACAGAAGAAAGCAATCAAAGACAAACAGATACATCATAGAAATACAGAGACAGCAGCAGAATATATGATGGCAAATCTAACAATGGAAGAAATGGAACAGGCAATGAATACCCTAAAAAAGAAGAAATCACCAGGAAAGGATGGAATCACAAATGAAATGCTAATAGGACTAGGCACCAAGGCAAAGAAGAAACTACTAGCAGTCCTAAATAACAGCTGGAAGAGAGGAATAGTCCCACAGGCATGGAAGGAAGCTATACTAATACCAGTCCCAAAGAAAGGAAAAGACCCGGAAGAACCAAATGGCTATCGACCTATCAGTCTACTGAGCTGTGTAGGAAAATTAATGGAACGCATTATCAATGGCAGGCTAACATGGCATCTGGAAGAAAACAAACTCTTAACACCACACCAAGCAGGATTCAGAAAATACAGATCCACTGAAGATCAAATAACCTATATAGCTCAGGAAATAGAGGATGCCTTCCAAGAGAAAAAGCAGACACCAGCAGTCTGGATAGATTTAGAAAAAGCATTTGATAAAGTATGGAAGGAAGGACTGAAAGTAAAACTGCAAAACATGCATGTTTGTGGAAAAATGTATAAATGGATCAGCCACTACCTTGAGAACAGAACTGCCAGGACAAAAGTACAAGGACAGACAAGCAAAATGATGCTGCTGGAGCAAGGTGTCCCCCAAGGAGGAGTTCTTTCACCAACATTATTCCTAGCATATATAAATGACATCACAGAAAATTTTCCAGCCAGAGTACACACATCCTCCTTTGCAGATGACCTAGCCATATGGACATCTGAAGAATATATTAGTACAGCTAACAGCAGAATACAGCAAGCCTTATTAGCGCTAGAGGACTGGTCAAAATCATGGCTAGTGAAGATAAGTGAGGAGAAAACAACATGCACAGTGTTCTCCCTCTCAAATAAAACTCAGCAACCTAAGCTGGTATTGAATGGAAAAATATTGCGCCATGAAGAAAATCCAAACTATCTAGGAGTCACCTTTGATCGTCGCCTGACATGGAAGACACAGGTTGAGAAAAATCGAACAAGAGCAAGGCAGAGAATGGCAATCATGAAAAAGCTTGCTGGTACAACGTGGGGAGCAGATGAGAAAGTTCTCAAGAAGTTATATACTGGACGGGTGAGGCCAGTACTGGAATATGGCATTGCAGCTTGGGCAACAGCAGCTAAGTCAAACTTTAACAAAATAAGTAGAGTCCAAAACCAAGGAATGCGAATCATAACTGGAAGCCTGAAGACAACGCCTATTAATGAACTAGAAAAGATCACTTGTTTACAACCAATGCAGGATAGAAGAGATAGCAGAGCCCAGCAACAAGCAGAAAAATTTAGAAGATTGACAGACCACCCTATGTACAGCAGATTTAATGGTTTTGGAAAGGGAAGACTGAAGCGTAGCAACTTTGTAGAAACTGCAAAACGAAGGATTAGGGCAGATCCTATACTTAACATATCAACAGTCAAGCCCATACACAATGCACACAACTTCCCAGCTTGGAGACAGCAGCAACTGCCTGAGATGATAGAAAACATTCCTGGTATTGAGAAAAAGAACACTCAGCATGAAACCGAAAGAAGAGAAATAACCCTAAACTACATAAAAGAACATTACCCAAGCAGGAATTGGACCCATGCATATACAGATGGATCAGCCAAAAATTCAATAGAGAATGGAGGAGGAGGAATTCTCCTTAATTTAAAAAATGGAGTGAAAAAAACACATTCAATGGCAACTGGAAAATTTTCAAGTAACTTCAAAGCGGAGGTAGAGGCTTTGAAAACTGCAGCAGAAATGCTCCTGATGGAGGAAAATAAAGAGAAGCAAATAGCTATCTTCACAGATGCAAAGTCAGCTGTCTCAATACTCAAGAGCAATAACAGCACAGAACTAACTGACCTAAGAGCAGCACTCCATGGTCTATGCCAGAAATCCAAAAAAGTTGTAATACAGTGGATCCCATCACATTGCAGTATACCTGGAAACGAAGAGGCTGACAGACTGACAAAAGAGGGCGGACGACTACCACAGCCTGACATAGACATAACCTATAATGAGGCAAAGAGGTTGATAAAAAGCACTTATAGAACCAAATGGGAATCAGAGCATCCAGGCCATCAGAAGGATGATGCATATTACAAACTCGACCGAAGAGAACAAGTAGCAATCTTCAGACTCCGCACAGGACATAACAGGCTGAAATACCACTTGTTCAATAAACTAAAGATAGGAGATACCGATGAATGTAATTGTAGAACTGGAAAAATGACAGCAAAACATTTGCTGCAGGATTGCAATACGTATGCAAAACAGAGAAAGATATTTTGGCCCACACCTGCTTCATTTGAGGACAAGCTCTATGGAGATATCAACAAGCTCAAGTTGACCACAGCTTACTTTAACTACATACAGGTTGACATTTAAAGGTGCATGAAGACCCAGAGGCATGAAATGGAATATTGCTTGGATAGCAAATCCATTATGTGGAAAGTCCAAATCGAAAGCTCGCTGTGTGGGCTTCATAAAAGGTGGAAAAGTGTCCTAGTGGCACGAAATGGAATATTGCTTGGATAGCAAATCCATTACGTGGAAAGTCCGAATCAAAAGCCCATTGTGTGGGCTTCATAAAAGGTGGAAAAGTGTCCTAGTGGCATGAAATGGAATATTGCTTGGATAGCAAATCCATTACGTGGAAAGTCTGAATCAAAAGCCCACTGTGTGGGCTTCATAAAAGGTGGAAAAGTGTCCTAGTGGCACGAAATGGAATATTGCTTGGATAGCAAATCCATTACGTGGAAAGTCTGAATGTGGGCTTCATAAAAGGTGGAAAAGTGTCCTAGTGGCACGAAATGGAATATTGCTTGGATAGCAAATCCATTACATGGAAAGTCCGAATCGAAAGCTCACTGTGTGGATGTCATCTGCAGACTGCATACTTCTGGTTTCCGGAAGAACAGCTTATGGTGAACGGAAGGCCCAATATACGGAAGTGAGGCTAAGCAGCCATGTGCAGGACGTGACGATTCCTTGGGTGAGCCCAGTACCAGAGTGCTATGTATCGGCTCTGCAAGTATGGAAGCCTCCTTGGATGGCGGGGAATGCCCATGGTCTGCCCCTGCCTTCCCTTGAGGGCTGACCAGGATCTTTGGCTGTTCTATATGGACCAGCTGGGATGGGGGATAACACCACAACAGTGAGAGTCAAACGTCCTAAGAAACCCCTGGGAAGGTTAACCCGGTCAACAAATGCCCGCAGAAGTCGGATGTGTCGGCCTAACGGCGCAAGAACGCAGCTCTGCTGTGGACAGGCACAACGCAATCACATCCGAAAAAAAACTCCGGATGAACGAAGAAGAAGAAGAAGAAGAATGGGTACTCCACAGGATTTATAAAGCGCCAATGCCAACAGCCCAAACACACACCAGACTTAACTACAGTCCCTAAACTCAAGCTATTCATCCAGCTAACCTTTCGAGGGGATGACGTAATGCAACGTCTACAAGACCGGCTTACTACAGCAGTAGGCTGAACATTCTTTGCTGCAACTCCAGTCATTAGATATAAAACCATACCGATTCCTAAACCAGCAGTCAAAGAGCCTGTTCCTCTGTACGCCACAAACAATTGTATTTACCAATTCACATTTAGATGCCAGGTCTTCTACATTGGTAGACAAGAGAGACAGCTTAAAAAACGAGTGTCAGAACACATACCTCAATGGGTCAACAAGATACAACACACAGGAGATGCTAACCTCGTTGGGCCGACACACCGGAAGCTCCCGGCGTCTTTAATTGGTAGGCACATTGTCGAGATCGGCCATGTGGTTGACAGAGACACTGCCTTTCGCGTGTTGTTTAACACACAAAATACTCGCTTGTTAAAATTTGCAGAAGCAATTATAATCAATCAACGCAAACCAGAATTGTGCAAACAGAAAGACATGTTAGTCAGCTTAAAAATTACCGTGGTAGATAATTGACAATACTGTGCGAATATGTGTATATTTCAACTTGAAGGACTTATCTAATTAATTCACGTAAGTTGGGTGATTTCTGCAGTATGTACCTGACGAGATGCAGCAAAATATGCCAGGCAATAAATCGTGCAATCTATTGTTTGTGTCTTCGTTATTCAAATTCACTACGGGAAAACATTGTTTTGAATTTATCATTTGGTTGTTTTCTTTCTCTTTATTTAATCACGTGAAGAACACGTATTCTTTGCGTTTTGTCAGGTAAACGACAGGATGTTAATACAAACAAAAAGAAAGAAAAAAAAGAACGATTCTTTCATCTTGAAACGGAAATATTTCATTGATTTCAATGTTTCGGGTTACGAACCGAGTTCTGGAACGAATTAAGTTTGTAACGCGAGGTATCACTATATATGCAATTCAACGCAATGTTCTCACGTGGTGAGTTTGCTTTAGTTAGTTAGTTAATTAGTTAGTTAGTTAGTTAGTTAGTTAGTTAGTTAGTTAGGTAGTTAGTTAGTTAGTTAGTTATTTAGTTAGTTAGTTAGTTAGTTAGTTAGTTAGGTAGTTAGTTAGTTAGTTAGTTAGTTAGGTAGTTAGTTAGTTAGTTAGTTAGTTAGGTAGTTAGTTAGTTAGTTAGTTATTTAGTTAGGTAGTTAGTTAGTTAGTTATTTAGTTAGTTAGGTAGTTAGTTAGTTAGTTAGTTAGTTATTTAGTTAGGTAGCTAGTTAGTTAGTTAGTTATTTAGTTAGGTAGTTAGTTAGTTAGTTAGTTAGTTATTTAGTTAGGTAGTTAGTTAGTTAGTTAGTTATTTAGTTAGGTAGTTAGTTAGTTAGTTAGGTAGGTAGGTAGTTAGTTAGTTAGTTAGTTAGTTATTTAGTTAGTTAGTTAGTTAGTTAGTTAGTTAGTTATTTAGTTAGGTAGGTAGGTAGGTAGGTAGTTAGTTAGTTAGTTAGTTAGTTATTTAGTTAGTTAGTTAGTTAGTTAGTTAGTTAGTTGGTTAGTTAGTTAGTTAGATATGACTGAGCTACCGTATAACAGTAGACGGTACTACCTGCTTTCTGTTAGCGCCGAACGTTGGGCGGCGCTTACCAAACCCGACACCCCACATTGTGCCAACGGCTTCGGGCGGAAGAGCGCAATTGGGAGAGTACAAGCCTTACCCTGGTGCGAGGAAATGCAAGCTAAAGACAAAATGTCATGGCAGGGCAGACTAGGCCCTAAGCCTTGGTTGGCGGCTGATCTAGGATCGAAGCTCCGACAGGCGGACAGTTAGAGCATTGCTTTGCTGATCCGGCAGCTTCTGCAGCTTGTCTTGTTCCAGATGTAGGGGTGTTACCTTTCCTCTGGAGTGAACTAGGCAGGCCGAGAGAGGGATCATGCTGCATGGGCAACACATGATCTGTATATTTTAGCCCAGGCATTGTGCTATGGAGAGAACTCCATCCCTGGTCTTAACTGGTCTCGGAATCATCACAAATACTGAAGTATTGGAAAGATAAGGTTGTGTGACAGTTTATTCCATGCTCAGTCTTCGTAAACTTAGATGGATAGGACATCTTAGGAGGATGGATGATGGTATAATACAAAAGGACATCTTTTTTGGTGAATTACAGATGGGTAAGAGATCTCAGGGTCGGCCTCTACTACGATACAAAGATGTGTGTAAGAGGGACATGACTGATACAGGCATTGATAATGCACATTGGGAGCAAGTTGCCGCTGAACGTGTTGCATGGAGGGCACACATCAGAAATGGAATAAAGACAAAGGAGAAATTTATTGCAGAAAATCACACACCGAGCGTTGGAGACGTAAGATGGTGCATGATGGTGGAAATGACCACGTGTTCACATGCACCCACTGTGAACGGACATTTACAGCGCAAATTGGCCTTATCAGTCACATTCGCTACCGCGATAGGTAAAAGTTATTATGCCTTTTTAAAGCACAAACTATCGTCTGTCAAGACAGCAAGGTGCCAATTAATGAATAGTTAGTTAGTTAGTTAGTTAGTAGACAGATCATCCTCACTGCACATCGAAACATTCAGTCCATAAGTGCTCGGATCCCCTTCTCGGTAAATCCCGCAGCGTGTAGCTGTTAACGACACCATTTCTGTATTGGTTTATTAATCTTTGGCTTCCCGTTGTTTGGCCACACCTCTTTTAATTTGCTGCTCTTGCATCCTGACCATGGTTGTAGATTCACAGTCATCACTTGGTTCTCGCAAACGACTTACTTGTCGTAGTGCATTCGAATATCAGCATGGTCTATGGCTCGTCCGCCTACCACGGTAGTCTTATCTGCAAGTTTATCAGCCTGCTCATTTCCTTGTACACTCGCATGCCCTGGCACGAAAATTAAGCTAATCTTTGCCAGCCGAGACCGTTCCAGAGAAGCAACCACTCTCTTCTGATCCACCCCATCTCTATCTTCTTGAGCATACTCACTGAGTCACTAAGGAAACATGCCTAAGAGAATGTCTGTGTCTCGAGCCATGTTATTGCATTACTTACGGCCATGATTTCCATAGTCAGGCTATTTGTGGTCAAAGCAAAAGAACCGGAATCTTCCTTTACAATTCTCCCTCCAGTCTGAGCCGTAAAAGCCCATGAACTTCTCACTCGCCGACCCATCTGTGTAAAGGACAGCATCACCCTCTAAAGAATTCTCGAAGATTAAAGCCTGTGCTAATCCTGTGAAAACCACCGAGGTATCTCCTTGCTCTCAATCGCAGGGAAGATACTCAGCAGAATTCTTCTCAATCGCCACACGGCTCACCTCGATCAAGGTCTTCTTCCTGAGAGTCAATGTGGCTTCAGAAAAGAACGAGGAACTGTTGACATGATTTTCGCTGCAAGGCAGCTGCAAGAGAAATGTCAGGAACAGAACTGTGAAATGTTCTCCACTTTCATTGACCTTACCAAGGCTTTTGATACAGTCAGCAGAGAAGGACTGTGGAAGATTATGGCAAAATATGGCTGTCCACTAAAGTTTGTCCATATAGTGCGGCTATTTCATGATGGCATGCAGGCAAGAGTACAGGAAAATTGTGAACTGTCTGAGCCCTTTCCTGTTACCAATGGAGTGAAGCAAGGATGTGTCCTGGCACCAACACTGTTCAGCCTCATGTTTTCAGCTATGCTGACGAATGTCTTGGAGAACAATGACACTGGAATAGACATCAGCTACTGCTTGCATGGAAAGTTCAATCTCAGAAGGCTGAAAGCTAAAACTAAAACTAACAGCGACACTGTCAGAGAACTGCTGTTTGCTGATGATTGCGCTCTATATGCCAACTCAGAGGTGGACATGCAACATAATGTTTCAGCTTTCTCACATGCCTGTGCCAAATTTGGGCTCAATATCAACTTGGAGAAGACTGTAGTTATGTACCAACCAGCTCCAGGGAATAATCACACCCTGCCGAATATCAAGGTAAACGTTCATAGATTAAGTGTTGTGGACAAATCTTGGCAGCACTGTGTCACAAGCTGCCACAATTGATAACGAAGTGAATGCAAGAATCTCCAAGCTTTGGCAGACTGTAACAAGAATGTATGGGACAGAAATGGAATAAGCCTGCAAACAAAGCTGAAAGTCTATAAAGCAGTTGTATTATCCACACTGCTATATGCTTGTGAAACATGGACTGTTTATCAGCGATATGCTAGGAAATTAAACCACTTCCACACAGTCTGCCTTAGGAAGCTATTGAAGATTAAATGGCAAGACAAGATCCCAGACACTGAAGTTCTATAAAGAGCGTCCATGCCCAGTATTCACACTAAACTAATGAAAAATCAGAATAGCTGAGCTGGTCACTTAATTCACTTGTCAGATCACAGGCTCCCTAAACAAATTTTTTTACGGCGAGCTGCATTGTGGTAAACTCTCCCAAGACGGCCAGAGGAAACGCTTTAAAGACACTGAAAATCTCACTGAAAGCTTTAAGTTAGGAATTCATCTCGACACCCGGGAGACTGCTGCTAAAGACCGTAATTCGTGGCGTACATCATTACATAAGGGTGCAGTCACTTGTGAAGCAACCAGGACTGCAAGAGCTGTGAAGAAAAGGCTAGACAGAAAAACCACCGCAAGAGATCCTCCTCCTGGAACGTCAAGCATTCTTTACCCACATTAAATCATTATCAAAGAACATTTCGAGCCAAAATAGGCCTTATCAGCCATCTTAAAACTCACGGCTCCATACTTTCAACCCCACTGGATGAAATGAATGGTCATCATCATTCTTGATGACAAACAACACCAAGGGTATAAATATACTATAATGGTCCGACATATTTGGAGAAGGGGGTAACGGCAGGATATAACAAAAGATATGGATATAACAGCTTGGCATGTGTTGGTTGTGAGTTTATACTAGAATGATAGATAAAAGACAGAAGAGAACACTTTGACAAGCATATTCTGCTGTATTTGATTTGTTATTCACATCACCCAGCTGTTGACTATTTTTGTAAACACAACAACGTTGAGCTGTAAGTTGTTTTTGGTTTGTTTTTTTGTTTTTTTGGGGGGGGGGGGGGGGGGGGGGGGGGGGAGAAGCGGGGGGGGGGGGGGGCATGGAGAGTAACTCTTGTTGTTTGTATCCACTTCCGTCATTTTACAAATACAAATGGTGGTTTGTTATGCTGGATATGTGGGAGTCAACAATCACTCGCTATTTGTTGATGACAACAGTCTCACTTGTTGTGATAAATAGTAAGCAATGAAATGTCTTTAGTTTTTAAAAAAAAATGTTCAAACAAAATCAGCTGAGTTGCTTAAAATAGTTAAAACATGAGTTCAGCTAAGACGCTAAGTCGGCTAAGTGCACTGGCTACTGACGGATGGCATCACCACCGCACTCAACTCAGGAATTCCTATACGTGCTCTGTCCCCTCGTTCAACAGTCAGCAAAGAGTCATACTGCTAATAATGCTACTAATGGTTCCAACTGTTATGTAATTGAAAGTTCTCCTGATCTTCCCTTTCAGCTTTGAGATTCGTCCAGAGCTGATACCCCGCCATACATACATTTATCATTCACTCCACGTAGGAGTGCTCAGTCTAGGTCAGTGGTTCTCAACTGGTGGGGAATTCCCCCCCCCCCAAGGGGGGAATTTTAGGGTTTCCCGGGGGGGGGGGGAATAACAACCATTTCAAGATCGCATTAATACAAGAACCGATTACTTAATATTGTTTTTCTCTTCATACTTTACAGTTAAGTACGTCTCATCCTTCTAACATTCATTTTTATAAAGTCAGTAGACCAACAAATCGTGTTTTATGTGGATATCTAGACTTGTTTTAGTATGTGCTATTAAATTTACCTTACATTTTTACGTATACTGTATAGGGGTGGGGGATTTTTAGATAGGAAATAGGGGGGGGGGGGGAAATGACGTTCTGAAAATGTGGGGGGGGGGGGGCGCACGGGCCAAATTTTTGATAGGAAGGGGGCGATGGCGTTCTGAAAATATGGTGAAGGGGGGCACGGGCCAAAAAAGGTTGAGAACCATTGGTCAAGGTGGTTTGATCACGAATTTAAATTTGAGTATTTACTAATTAGACCACGACAGATAAATAGGCCTTGAAAAACAAAATCTAATGGTACCTCATTGATGCCTCGATGTCAATTCTGAGCGGAGATATTCACATCTGAGTGTCAATATCTCTATACCAGAGTTTCACATTCTATTCATACTTTTTAAGACTTAAAGCATATCCATTTCCGGTTCAAGTGACATTGTATCAAACTGGTCATTGATGGATTTAAAATCCGACTTCATCCACATGTTCCATCATGTTAACTGATAAATAAGTAGAAGTATACAAATAAATTATTATTAATCTTTAAACTTGTATTTTCTTTAACTTTAGTAATTCAAATCGCATGATGTGAGCCGATTCCGACTGACATTCGCGTTGGCCACCATCTTGAGTTTCGAAACTCTACAAATTTATATAGAAATTGATACATTATTCGAAAATGCATCTAAAATTAATCTACGATTTCTAAGACATGTGCTAAAAAAATTAAGTTACTTACTTTGTGGCAAGTAATCCAATTTATTTAAAAGGTCACAATAATTTCAACCAATCGCTGTGCACGGAATATTATAACCTTTTCTGCTTAACCTAAGGTGACGTCTGCTATTGTCACATGATATTTGAATGAATGAGTGACGCAGAAAGCATGAATGGTCTTTACAGCAGTCATTTTGGGGGACACAATGAGTCAGGCTGGGGTGGCGCCGTACATCACTTCTGGTCTAAGTTCGGGTCACGGCACGATCGAATAACGTACTGAGTATGTTCCAGCTCAACCGCTTTCTCCACTTGGTCTCACAGGCGCATGACTACCTCTCATTTATCCATAGGTAATCTACCACCAATAGGTGCATTCCTTGCCAGCCTGTCAGCCTGTTCATATTCCCGCATGACCAAGGCAGATAATCCATATAATTCTCACAATCTGTGACCTTTGAAGCGAGGCAAGCCATTCTACACTAAACATTCCTTTCTCCACCTTACTAAGCATACTCCATAATGAATACAATGTGTGTTCAGCATTCTCCTCCACCCTTGTAGAGGTGCTGTAGCAGCTTCCACCTCCATTCTCATGCTGGATGTTGTAGTCTCATATGCCAGACTCTCATTTTTCAAACATCGTCCATTAGCCTTTGCAACAAAACCCCAGCCACTACCTCTGTTTCTCACCACTGACCCATCAGTGTAGATCACTATGTCACCTTGATGTGTGTTACTCTGGATCACTTGTTGCACCTCAAACTCTGCAGCCTGCTGCCAATTCTCTGCACTCACGACCCAATGTGACTATTACCTTATGCCAGTCCAGTATGTCTTTCGGTACTTTAACCAAACAATTTAAGCCAATGGTACATCAACTACATAGGTGTAGGCCGCATTTTATTATTTCAGTTTTAGAAAATCTACATTTGTATATAACTTGAAAACCCCCAATTAAAAGGTTTGCCATTTAAGTCCCAAGTAACTTATGTGATGTATTAGTTTTATAACTTTTTATAATTATTTCATTCAAGTGACATTCAAAATAAAAAGAGAGAGAGCGAGACAGAGAAAAGAAACATCAGAGACCTTCACAGCACTGAAAGGAAGATAGCAGGGAAGCATTATCAACCAAGTGGACAGATCAAAAACAAAAACGGGAAAGTGATCTAACATTAATGCTGAGCTAAACATATTGAATGAATATACTATATAATATAATATGAAGATACTTTGAGGAACTCCTAAAAAGACCTAGTCCCAGAAGTTTATGGAAGTCAAAAGAAATTAAACTTAGCACAAAACTTGGAATATTCAATTCTAATATATCAGTACTGCTGTAAGGATCAGAAATATGGAGAACAATAAAAACAATGAGAACAATGAAAACAATGAGAACAATGAAAACAATGAAAACAATGAGAACAATGAAAACAATGAAAACAATGAGAACAATTAAAACAATGAGAACAATGAAAACAATGAAAACAATGAGAACAATGAAAACAATGAGAACAATGAAAACAATGAGAGCAATGAAAACAATGAGAACAATGAAAACAATGAGAGCAATGAAAACAATGAGAACAATGAAAACAATGAGAACAATGAAAACAATGAGAGCAATGAAAACAATGAGAACAATGAAAACAATGAGAACAATGATAACAATGAGAACAATTAAAACAATGAGAACAATGAAAACAATGAGAACAATGACATATAAACTACAAACACGCAATCATTGGTGCCTGTGTAAAATAGAAGAAATAAATTGGTATGATAAAATCATCAATGTGGAGCTCATGGAGATCAGAAACAAGGAGAAGCAAGTAAAAAGATTCAAGTACCTAGGAAGTATAATATCATCAAATGGTAAATCAGAAGACAAAATAAAAAATAGATGCAATAAGGCAAACCAACTCATTGGACAAATGGCACCAATATTAAAGAATCAATAGCTACTAAGAAAGCACTTTACAACATAATATTCGTACCAACACTATGCTACCAATGCCAAACCTGGACAATGACAGACAAAGAGAAAAGAAAAATCACAACAGAAATTAGATTCCTGAGAAGAACACTCAATGTATCAAGAAGAGATAAGATCAGAAATGAAGAAATCAGGACTAAAGTGGGGGTTATAGCTGCACTAGATTTTATTAGAAGGCAGCAAGTCAGATGGTTTGGTCATGCAAGTAGGTTACCAACTAACAGTATACCACAACAAGTAGGTTACCAACTAATAGTATAACTAACCCTAACCACAACAAGCAATGATGTACAGACCAGATGGAAGCAGAGGAAGAGGCCGACCACGTAAACGATGGACGGAAGGAATAACAGAGTCCATGGGAATATCGATATATGAAGCCCATAAGTGGGCGCTGTTTATACCTCCCCTCGACACCACAAGGTACAAGAGGAACATGATGAGTTGAGATGAGAGATAGAGCTAATGGAGAGAACTAGACAAATACTAATGAGCCAAGAGGTGAAGAGAAGACACTAGCGCTGGTCAGGCCATACACTGAGAACATCCAAGAATAGTATAACTAGAAAAGTCTTAATCTGGAACCAACAGGGCAAAATAAATAGAGGAAGACCTAAAAACTCATGGAGAAAAGTAGAAACAGAAATTAACAATATAGGAAGATCATGGACAGAGTTGCCTTGTAATTTAAACCAACTTCTTCAGCTGTCTCCAACAGTTACTGGCTCTGCCCTCTCTGAAACAGCTGCAGAGGACATGCATCTTTATAATAAGAATGGCATTGGATTGTCAGAGGTAAACTACTAGAGCATTGGTATCATCACCAACAACAACAGCAACAACAACAACAATGCCTGGTGGAGTACAAGCCATGGATGCCATCTAGTGCTTGAGGTGTCAGGATGTTGTCTGTGGCATGTGAACCCAACATGTCAGTCCGTGGTGTTAACCTCAGTATTCATGGATTAGATTCAAAATTGTATTTATACACTAGTTTTAGAATTCATGTGAAAAACACTGTATATCTTTATAGAAGCATAGGTAAATTAGTGTATGTGTGCAGTTTATAAATATTGATATATGTTATGATGCTAAAGACTGTCAAATACAATGACGAACAACTGATGACTATATCCTCAAACTCAGGAAGCATGGAGTCATACAGTCTGTTACCAAGTCACTATATAAAACTGGAACCAGCTTCTGAGGTGAGTGGACTTCGGTTTAGATAGTTGATAGATAGTGGTTTGTTCAGGGACAAGTGGCTTGTTCAGGGACATCAGTCTGAGCTAACGAGTCTTACTACATTTGGATTTTACATTAATTATAACACTTGTGATCTTCTCATTGTAACTGTGCAGTTCCTTGGCTCTGAAATATTCAAACACTATTTTCAGTTCAATTTAAGCAACATACCAATAAAAAAGCATGCTCTGTGGTGATCCCGAATATCGTGTTCGAAACACAGCTGTGGGTGAATTGGAAGCAGGCTGCCTTGTGCTGGTTTTCATTTGATGGTATGAGAGCTGGTCATTTAGAAAGAAATGGCAAACTACTGAATGTAAATTTGCCAAAAAATCACAAACAACCAAAAATGCTGGGGTTGACTGCAATAACCTGTAAAGGATATGCAACTAACTTAACCAATAAAACACAAAGTCAAGGAGAAACATCACATTATCTTCCCACAAATAAGGTTATAAATAGGTCACAAATCTCAAATGGTAGGGTTACTTGCTTAGAAGCTTCATACCAGTCGACTGACTGAATAATCGGGCATGTCTTGACATTCTCAGGTAGAACTATGTAGACAAAGCTGAGATCAGACCTTGTTATGTAAGTTAGTTCCATGTCTCACATTATGTCTGCAAAATGTTGAACAGTTTTGATGATGTTAAATGTGAAGTATATAAGACTTTAAGACAATGAAATAGTTTAAAAAGAAAACTAGTTTGTCTTACTTATTGCAAAAATTACCAAACAGTATCATCTGTGAGAAGAATGCAGCAGAAATTGATCATATATCCGTCCATCATGTGCCATGCCGGTAAGCGTGGGCGGTCATGTTCTGCCATCTCACTCGATCACCAGAGTCATGGATCAGCTCCGTGTTTCTGTCTCTACCATGCCACAAGGCCAAGCCATCCAGGTACTTGCTTCTTGGTCTTCCCCTTGGTCTGTTCCCCTCGATCTTACCAGTTGTCACCAAGTTCTCCAATCCATTTCTTCTCATAACATGCCCAAAAAATTTTGACTGTCTACGTCTAATTTCTCTAATCAATTTACGATCTTCATTTGTTTCTTGAAGGACTTGTTCATTGGTCTTTCTGGCTGTCCATGGTATTCTTTGCATTTTCCTCAGAAACCACATCTCTACAGCCATCAGATGTTTTTCAGCCTGACTGCTCATTGTCCACGCTTCACATCCATATAAAAGTACAGGTTCTATGTAGCATCTCAACACTCTTTTTCTCGTTTCAATTGACATCTTTTTATTGGTCAATATGTTTTTCATCTTGCTAAAGGCTACTTTTGCCATGGCGATTCTTGTTCTAATCTCTTCAAGGCATCTCCCATCAGATGTTATTACTGTTCCGAGATAATTGTACCTACTCACTTGTTGAAGAATATTCCCATATATGCAAAACAGCAAACCAAATGTTGAGCAGATGTCACTAATATTTTCCAGTTAGATTTATATAAACTAGTTTGTGTTCATGACAATCACCATGAAAGTATTACTTGTATTTAATGAAACAACACAGATGATCTCTTTATGTGTACAGGGGAAATTCTAACCTGTTCAGTCACAATTCCTCTTCTTCAGAAGGGTGGTCTGGAGTAGACATATTCACTACTGATTCCACTTCTTTAGTTGTCTGCTTTGTTGATGAAGTTGGTGTTACACTGTTGTTACCAAGCTGTTTAAGCTTTTCACATTCATCTTTCTCTGCCTTTCTTGTCTGGTATTTCCCCAAATAATGGTAAGTTCTCTGCTTGCCTGCTTGCTTGTGTTCGCTGGCTGTGAACTCCAGCGTGAAGTCCTGTATGTCGGATGAAGACATCCTGTTGTCCAACATCAGTGTGATGTCATACCGGACTGAGGTTTGCGTGAGTATCCATTGTCTCATGTCTGGCTTATTGGTGTGCAGACTGGTGGTTCCTTGCCGTGCAGGCAGATACTCTTCGACTTCGGAAGAATCATCGATCCTATTATGTTAGCCAGGACCCCGAAGGGACTTGTTGCCCGGGACGTATGGCTAGGAAGTGTTAGTATGTCTTGGCCAGTTTAGAACCTGGCCCTGGTGCCTTGGAAACACCTCTGCGTCCCGGTAAGTTCTCTTTTATACTTCTTTTGATATGCCCCATAAATTTCATTTTTGTACCTTGTGGTTTTGGTCAGTTATCTTGTCGCATCTGCAGCTGTCATTACCTCAGCATTGTTTCTTCTCTGATATGATATTCTCAACATTCCTCTAAACAACCATGTCACCATTCCTGTAGTTCCTTTACTATTGCGTTACTCATTGTCCAACATTCACATCCATACAGAAGAAAATCAAGCCCCACACACAACCTTTTAGTCAACAGATTTGTGTACTTGTTCTGACATTCTCCTTTCCATGATGCTCTTTGTTGTAAAAGAAGCTCTGAATGCCAGCCAGAGTGAATAAACTAAATGTTAGCTACATTTTGGTTGGTACTTGGTTAAAGCTTCCATATTCAACATATCATATCTAGTTAGTAAACTAAACTAGCACAGGACATCTCTCTTGAATCAAATGAAGTAACACAGAGTATCAGGTGCCTGTTGTACAATCAGCTGAGACAACATGCAATACCGATAGTGTGTTTATATATTTTATTTGTTTTTGATTAACATATAACTCACCAATTCTTTCAGACCTAACGACAATGACAGTTCTGCCAAAGAGATTGTCACCGAGATAAAAGTCCATGATAAGATGGAGAGTAACAAACCAGCAAGTCTCAAAATAGAACAACCTGAAGTATCTGTAAGGTACCCAGTTCAAGGTATGACTAATGCAAATATATCAATAGAATTAACATTTTGTGGTGACCTCAATCACAGGCATGGTGGAGAGTACAGCTCATTGTGCTACATCTAAAGCAATACTCTGTACCTCATCCAGGTTCCAGCAGGCTCTGTGTCGGTGTAATGGAGCCGCAGGCACAGCTTCTACCTGATGTCCTCATCATGAACAATTTTATTGCATGTCCTTCAATAGGTCATCGCAATTAACCCCAACATTGATTAGCTGTCTGTGATTTACTAAGCAATGCACTTTAGTAGTTTGCCATGGTTTTTTTTATACTAATAAAGTTATTTTAATGCTTTAACAAGTTCTTGTACACAGAAAAACGGTTTACAATAGTACATGACAATTTGAACAATCCTGCTTGCCATGACCTAGGGTACATCATAGTATAGTCAAGCCATAACCCAGGTTAGATGAAGTTAGAGGTTATGGCAGTGTTCAGTAATTAGACACTTGGACATTGAAAAGCAGATACTTTTCACGCGGCATGAAAACACTGGGATTCGCTTTGCAGTGAACAGGAAGCAGGATCCGAACAAAGGACATTCTAGGTGTGGTTGTCGTTGTAGACGCACCACGTTGAGAAGATGGGCACGGCTTATATTATGCCACCTTTTCACTATGTTAAATTTGTTTGTGGTGTTGATGAATTGCTGAATATCTGAAATGTATCATGTTTAATATAACTGTGAAAACACCGTCAGAGTTTTGTTATTCTATAGTTGTGTTCTGCCCGTTATAGAGTGTGTGTAGTATAGAAACCACAGTTAACCGGTTTAAGAGAACCAGAATATGCGGCTCATAAACACCACGTATAATAATTGTAAACAAGTCATAACCACAAACTCTCAAGTGCCATTATAATTAAAAGAGTGGTGGAGATAGAGTGCTCTCACTCTATGGCACTGCTCACTTCCGGTTCAAGATGGCGACGGACGGTCGTGTTGTTTTGTGTTCGTTAACTTTTTCGCATAGGGGATGGATTTATTCATCTCTTGCGTGTAATTGGTGTGCCAGGATGTAAAACCAGGAGTTTCTACTCAAGATCTGCGCGGATGCTACGGAGTTCGTGCATCGAGCGAAGCCATCCTTGAGTGAATTTTCAGCAGCGTGTGTGGTTCTCAGCAGTCTGTGTTTACGTTTTTTCAACATGGCGGAACAACGTGGGTTCTCCGAGCGGTCAGCAGTCAACATAACGTTTTAGACTCAAGTGTCACCGTCTAGGACTCAGGAACATCCGTATTCTATATTGGAACTGTGCCAGTGTAAAACAACGGGGCTATATTTTAGAAACCCTAGTTTACAGGAACGACATTGTAGCACTCCAGGAGACGAGACTGGGCGATCAGCTACTCCGAATTGCCGGCTTCAAATGTTTCTACAACAGACGACATCTGGGAATGGCGATTCTCGTTTGCGACAGCATGGTGGCGTCAGAGCTAGACATGTCCAGTTGGGACAGTGACGATATACAAATACAGGCGTTGAGAGTTCATTCCAGTATACCATTCGTGTTGGTTAATGTTTATGCCCGCAATGCGAGTGTGGACGCCCAGAAGTGGCAGTGCTTAAGTGGCATATTAGGCCACGAGAGACATGTTATTTTCTGTGGTGACTTCAACGCTAAAGGCAGAGCATGGGGAAACACTTCCTCCAATACACAAGGGGAGGAGCTCGAGACTGCACTGGAAACCATCGACCTGGTTTGTATCAACAGTGGCTGTGTCACCAGGACAGCAAGCCGCCCAGGCGATGAGGACAGTGCTATTGATCTGGCGCTAGTTTCACCTTCACTCACTACAGTGTGTAGATGGGGTGTCCTAGGACACCATGGCAGCGACCACCACCCTTGCAGCATATTGGTGGAGAAAGGCAGAACCAGGCAGCACAAGCTAAAGGTAAAGACGTTCCAGTATGACAGTACAGGGCAAGATGTGGTGAGTAAAATAAGACGTGACAAGCGCAGAACGTTTCAGGGCAGGAAAAAAAGCTGGGAGCAGCCACCGTGGTGGAGTTTCGAGGTGGAGAAGGCTTGGGTGGATAAGCGTAGTGCTGTAAGGAGATGGCAAAATGCCATGAAGAACAGAGCTGGTCATCCTAGTCCCTGCTTGCACTTAGAAAGAGAGATGCACACAAAAGTAAGCTATTTCAAAAAACTGGTCACGGTGGTTAAAAGCGAAAAATGGGCAGAGGTGTGTCAAAGAGTAAGCACAGACAAGTCACTGAAATTGTTCTGGCGACTACATAAAAGCATGAGTGGTGTAGCCAAGAATAAGAGCATTTCTGACTTCCAAGGTGCTGACCTCATCTGGCAGAGGACTGACGAGGACAAGGGCAAAGCCCTCTTTGAACGCTACCTTGAGCAGAGCAACCAGACAGACATGGGAGGCCGAAATCTGGCCAAGGAGGTCACCTCAGACAGATGCAAGGCCCAGAACACTTCGGATGAAGACACAGTGACAGTGAAAGAAATCAAGGCTGTGCTTCGACGATCAAAAAACAGTGCTCCAGGTCCTGATGGCATAAGATACGACGACATAAATAGGTGTACCGACAATGAGCTAGAGAAACTAGCAGACATGTACAACAACAGTATAGGGAGTGCTAGCATCAAGGAGGAATGGTTACACAGCTGATTCCCTTGCCGAAGCCTGACAAAGACCACAAAAAAATTCAGGGATATCGAATTATAACCATGCAGAATACAATAGGCAAGCTGCTGGAGAAGGTAATTGCCAGGAAAATATCAAGCCAACTAGAGAGGCAAGGTGTTTTCCCACCTATCCTGGGTGGGTACCGTCCAAAAAGAGAAACCTGGACCAATGCAGCAATCTTTGCCCATGATGTCTATGAAGGTTTCCACTCAGGCACTGAAACCGTTGCTGCAGCGATTGATCTTGAGGACGCATACAACAGAGTACCACTTAATTTTTTAATGTTTCAGCTTCTTGAACTAAGCGTAAGTCCATTCCTCCTTAGTTGGATCGCTGCAGCCCTCTTCCAATGGAAAGTAGTTTTTAGATGTGGCAGTTGGACTTCGGAACCAACAACAATATATCCTGGCCTACCACAGGGATCACCATTATCTCCGGTACTGTTAAACGCCTACACAGTGAGAATCACCAGTGAGCAGATCACTGGACCTGGCAGGACATTGTCATATGCCGATGATGTTTTAGTGTATCGTCAGGGTAAGGATATAGAGGAGGTTGCTGTGGAACTACAAACCGAACTCAATCGCATAAGTACTTGGTGTGATGAAGCTGGGGCAATGGTCAACCCAACAAAGGCAACAGTGACTTGGTTCTCGTTGAATAATCATATTGTCAACAATCCAACACCAACTGTAATGCTGTGTTCAGAGACGGTGGAAAGAATGCAGGCAATGAATTACCTGGGGATACGGTTTGATCGAAGCCTTGCTTATAATGTGCACATAGACCAGGTGATAACAAAGGCCAAGCAGGGTTTGGCAGCGATGCGGGTGATGGCGGCAGCAAACTGTGAGCAGCGCCATCTATGTCTTCTGTACGAGGGGCTGGTCATGTCTGTTTTGGAGTATGCAATGGCAATCCTGACTCTCAGCCATAAGCAGATAGAAAGGATGGAAAGGATACAGAATGAAGCTATGCGCATTATTCTTGGATGTACAAGAGATACAGCATGCAGGGCGATGCGCTACCTTCTTGATTTTCCAACCATTGAAGACAGAATACAAGTTTGCAGGGCACGCACCTACCTCAGAATTAACGCAAACACACAGCATCCACTGCATAGTGAAATTAGGAAGGTGAAGGGCAGCAGGTTAAAAAGAGGACGGTCATGGATGGGTCAAGCCGAAGACATTCTTCATCAGGTGTGTTCACTTGAGGACTTAGAACCTGGCGAGGAGTGGGTGCAAGTGCCAACAGACTTCTGCACATCCTTTTCAGTTTGCATCCAACTAGATAGAAAATGCAGACAAGAAAATCCAGCTGCTGTTGAGGCTGAAGTACAAGCGTTGATTTTCAAGAATTCGCTAGACGGTGACGCGGTCATCTACACAGATGGGTCGGTCGTCCGACATGTGAGAAGCTCATGGGCCTTTACAGCTTGGGCCAGAGGGAGAATTGTGAAGGAGGACTCTGGTGCTTTCACTGAAACTACAAGTAGCCTGACCATGGAAGTCATGGCAGTAAGTAAAGCAATAACATGGCTCGAGACACAGACATTCACTAGGGCTTGTTTCCTTAGCGACTCAATGAACATGATCAAGAGGATAGAGGAGGGGTCGATCCGAAGAGAATGGTTGCTGCCTCTGAAGCGGTCTCGGCTGGCAAAGATTAGTTTCATCTTCGTGCCAGGGCATGCGGGAGTACAAGGAAATGAGCAGGCTGACAAGCTCGCAGGTGAGGCTACTGTGGAGGGCGGACGCGCCATGGACCAGGCTGACATTCTGAATGCTCTACGAGAAGTGAGACTTTTGCGAGAACCAAGTGATGACTGTGAATCTACAACAATGGCCAGACTGCGAGAGCAGCAAATTAAAAGAGGGGTGGCCAAACAAGAACACTACGCAGGAAGCCAAAGAAGATTGATAAACCAACACAGAACTGGCGTCGTTAGTCACTACACGCTGCGGGATTTGCTGAGGGGGGGGATCCGAGCACTTATGGACTGAATGGTTCGATGTGCAACGAGGATGATCTGTCGACTAACTAACTAACTATGGCACTGCTGCATATGCAGGACCTCCATTCAGGGCATGCATCTCCCCTTGTCTCTTCAGTTTGGCCGCTCGTACACTGTTGTCTCTATTAGTTTGCTTGTCCTTTTTATACTTGAAGCTATTTCT